>CAWUHX010000004.1:1350102-1738813 GCA_963922205.1 Romanomermis culicivorax | reverse complement strand
CAAAAAACATAAAAATGTATGCTTGTTTTATTTTGTAAATGTGTGGCATATTAGGGAAAGTTATTACTGTTGAAAAATAACTATAGAATCAGCAAACCTAGGTTTGTGGCATGTAACATGTGCATGGTCAACCTAATTTCACATGAAAGTAAAAATCTGCATAACAAAAGTACTCTAAACTTAAGTTTTTCAGCATTTTTGATCTCTGTGAAAGGCATCCAAAAAAGGCACAACTCTGCGATCAAAATTTCAAAAAGGGCAAAGATATAATTTAGCATAAAAATCACTCAACACACCTTTTACAACATTTTGAAGTATATCGAAAATGATATGAACAAAGTCTAAACAAATACATTAAAAGCCTATCTGCTTGGATGCAGCAAATTTTTTTCTATTTCAGCAGCTGGTTCAGTTTGACAAATAAAGCCAAGATTGAAGACACCCTGTTTGACATTAAGTGAAGTCATGTAGGAAAAAATTAAGGGTGGAACCATGGATCTTTTCGTACTTTTGTAGCAGTAAACGCCAATCAGAATCGTAAATATAAATCATTCTATTTCGTTTCAAAAATTTTTGATGAAAATTTTTCTATATCTCTTTCGTCATTTGAAGCAGCCTGATCAACGACTATTGAGGCTAAACGAGTGTAGTTTTTTAGCTCTGCAATCTACATCTTTTCTTAATACTTGTCTTTTCTGGTGCATCAAGTAATCTGCTACATTCGATAAATAGCAGATTAGGCATTATTTATCCAATTTTTTATATGGAATTAGAGAGCCTCCAAGTTCAAGATGCACCCCAATGGATGTGTGAATCTCATTCAAACTTTAACAGAAAATCTTGCTGTAAAGCTGAAGAGAAAAAGTTTACAGCATCTCACAGGAAAATGCTAGATCATTGAAAAATTTTCAACTCTAGGATACTGTAACTATACGAGTTCTGTTCTCTCTGAGGATTAAACGTACTCAGAAAATGTTGGGGATATACTTGCAGTACCACTCATTCCACATCTATGAAAAATTGGACATTAGGCGAAGCCACGATGTGGCCAGATAAAGAGATTCTTATGATTTTTGGTGGTGTGTAGAGACAATTCCACCATACTTTTGTTATTATTGGGAACTGTTGGATTCACCAATGACTGATCAGCCTTTCTCAGATATTGCTTTTAGGGTGGTAAGTTTGTTGGCGGATTAAAGACCAATTATAGTAATCAGGGATTAAATGTTGCTTATAATTCAGGATTAAATTTTTTTGTAAGTTTTTCGTCCGATTAAACCTCGATCAATTTAATTAGGGATTAAAACAATCGGTAAGTTCATCCGCCGATTAAAGCTCGATTATCATAATTGGTGATTATAATCATCGAAGTTTTCAATCCTGCCCCACCCCAGGTTTAAAAGACCGATTATATTTCTTTTTTGCAATTTCATAGTCAGCTCAGTTGTTGATGAATGGATGTTTTTGATTTTTTGGACGATTTAAACGAGGATGGAGCACAAAATCTATTACGAATTCATACTTTCCTGGATACCTCGAATTTGATGGAAGAATATTCGGATGAGAAGTTCTGGTTGCGATATAAACTAAACAAAGACAGTACAAGAGAGCTAATATTGCTGCTTGAAAACGACTTAACAATGATTAATCGAGGGTTCAATATTCCACCAGCATTACAAGTAACACTGTCATCATTTTATTACTCTTCCAAAATTTCCAGATTCAACCGTGGTTTTCTGTTATTGTTCAACTAATATGTGATGACAAACTTTTGAGTCGAGATGTTGTGGCCAGTCGTAAGGGGAATACTCAGGATACAAAAATTTTGAACGAATTGTAACGTACCTGCTAACACAGTACTGTAAATATATAGCATACTGTATGTGATAGACATTTATTAAATATTATTTCATTTTAATATTTTATCGTCTCAAGGGTGTCTGGGATTCACAACCAAACATTCCTATAAAATCATGTGAAGTACTTTATTTTGATCCGCTCACACCCTGGTAGCCCAATTAAGATGCCCCAATTAATTTGCACAAACGGCAGCTGGTCTCCTAGAACCTACACTAAACCACACATTCCACGGCTACCGTAATCCCCCGTAAAAATCGTAAACAACACCTGCACACAGTAAAATGTAGAAGCCCCGCCAGACAGTAGTCTCAAGTGCAATGGTAGCGACGGTCCCACAAAACATGTGTATACAGAGAAACGGATACAGGAAGTATGAACAGAAGCACAGAGGTGTGGCTAAGCCCACCATAGGAAACAAGCAAGACACAAAAAGCATACCGTACTAGAAAGGAGCACGGATTGGCGGAAGAAGATGGACCGAAGCACGACCTCCGGCAACGCCCAGGGAGTGGCCAAAAACGTCGTATTTAAAGAGAAGCAAAGCGTGATTTTTATCATTGTTGTAATTTCTCAATTTTCGGTTCCCGCGCTCGTTTCGTTTATATTTGCAAGCAGCCTTTTTCGAAAGCAATTAAACCAAGGTATTATTATATTTGCAAGTGAACGCGCTGTTCAGTTTTGTGTAGTTGACGTTCAAGCGACCGTCGACCATCCGTTGTATTATCGTTGCTACCACGTCCAGCGCCCCTTTTTGTCCGCCGTAACGTCCGTAATTGGATAAAGTAAAGTGCTTCACAAATCTGGTCGTTACAGAATCAACTTTAAAAGAAAAGTTAGAAACTCTGCCACGTCCGTATCATGAGGTCAGAGACCGCGGTTATGGCTGTCAACACTACTTAATGACCACCTCACAAATTCCACAACACCAGCTGATCGTCATTATAATTTTGCACAGTCGTTCATGCATATGGCTATAGAAGGAACAACTGGAATTCTGAAAAGATGATTCTCCTGCCTTTCTAAATGCCTGAATTTCAAACCACGAAAATATTTTGCACTAGTTGCTGCATGTTGCGTTTTATATAACTTTGCTAAGCTGAGGAATGACAATGTTGAATTTGATGACATAGAGCTTGACATTGACATCACAAACCAAATAGACGGACTTGATAATGTTCAGGGAACAGCAAAGAGACAAGCTATCATTACGAACTTCTTTGCCTGATCATGTGAACATATAATCTTGATACTTCATTGTGTTTGCTATCATGGTTATCTTTGCATAAAAGCCGACAAAGACAATTTTCTTACTTGTTTCAGATTTTTCCATTTGTCAGTGAGTTGTTGCCTGGACCTGTCTTTCACGTTAGGATTATCCCGAAATGCAAATTCAATAGCCTCACAAGACGCGTTTTTCGTTTTTGATAAATTTTGGTATGTTTTTTTATTTTCAATACCATACACATCTTGAGCTACACACGCGAATAAAAATTCAATTTCCTCAGAATCAAAATTAGTGGTTTTCTCCCGACACATGGATTTCGATGCCGCCATCTTGCAGAAAATAATTGATAATGATAAGTTGTACTGTAGGAGAAGCCGTACAAGTACACTGTAAACAGTATCTGTTGTACAGTTTTCAATTGGTGATTATACTTTTAATCCTGGGTTATATGTTTTTAGTCGGTGATTATATTTTTAATCGGCGATTACGTAATCCTTTTTTAATCATCTGACAAGCTTAGCGATCATTTTAATCAATCGCCGATTAAATTTTAATCCACCATCACATAATCGGGGATTAAACGAAAGCCTGGATTATTTTAATCGGGTAAGCTTGTTGGCCTATTGAAGGCCGATTATAGTAATCAAGGTTTAAATGTCACATATAATCCAGGATTAAATTTTTTCGCAAGTTTGTCAGCTGATTAAACGTCGATTAATTTAATCTGAGATCAGAGCAATCCGTAAGTTCGTCAGCCGATTGAAGCTCGATTATCATAATCAGCGATTATAATAATCCAAGTTTTCAATCCTGACCCACCCCAGATTTAAAAGGCTGATTATACCCATTTTTTGCGATTGTATAGTCGGTTTAGAAGTTGAGAAATAAACGCTGTTGATTTTTTGGCCGATCTTAACGAGGATGAAGCAGAAAGTCAAGTTTAAACGAGAATGAAGCAGAAAATCAGGTACAAATCCGTCATTCCATGGATATATCGAATCCGATGGAAGCGTATTCGAATGAGAAGTTCTGATTGCGATTCAAACTGAGTAAGAACAGTGCAAGAGAGCTAATTGGATAAAAAAATATAGAAGAGAAACAATAAAATTAATTTAAAAACGAAATTTTTTAAATAAAAATTCTATAAAAATTTCTTAAATAAAAAAAAATTGAAACCCTATAGTAAATGATTTTATTTATTTTCTTCAAAATAATTCAATCTCCCAAGAATCAAAATTGGTGGTTTTCTACGGACACGTAGATTTTGAAGTGGATATTATCAGGAAAATTGATAACAATAAATTCGTAATGAAAAGGCGATGTACTGAAGGAAAAGCTGTACACCTACACTATAGACGGTATACGTTGTACAGTTTTCAATCAGCAATTATACTTTTAATCTTGGATTATATGATTTTAATCCGCAATTATATGATTTTAATCCGCAATTATATTTTTAATCGGTGATTACATAATCGTCCTTTAATCTGCTGACAAGCTTACCAATTATTTCAATCACCCATAAAATTCTAATACACCATCACATAATCGGCAATTAAACGTAATCCTGGATTATTTTAATCCACCAACAAACTTACCCCCCCCCCCTCGGTAAGTTTTATAGTTTTATGTGGTTGCCTGCTGAAAGCAGCTGAGGAAACCCTGTCAGCTTTTCTGTTGGAAGCTTGTATCAGTTCCAGTGCAAACTCAAGTTATGCTACAATTGACAAATGTTTTTAGCTGCTAGAGAACTCTTGCACTGTACTGTCTGTTACTAATAGGAAAAATTCTCTTCAGTGACCTGTAGCAATAAGTTTTATAAAAGGCTATAGCTTCTCAAGTTATATTGCAGACGTCATGATTTTAGGTATAATTAGTTTTTGGCTTATTGCAGTCAATGTCAAACTTGTCAGAGGATTCCAACTTATTGTCAAAGGTGTAGTATCAAGATTATTGATTAAACTAAAGTAAACAAAAGTGAATCCTACTGTTCTAAATTTGTGATCTAAATTCGTGCAATCTGATGCAATGCCAGCTACCTAATGATATGTTCAATAAAATGAGCAGTCAAAAATGAATTGATATATCCGAATGATTGTATACATAATGCAAAAAATTGTTTGACAAAAAAACTCCAAATTTGGACTAATTGATAAGCAGTCATGTGAATGCTTTTGTTTACTTATATTATTCACCAGTATGGGTATATAAAATTCGATATTAAGCTAGTTTTTTCAGAGTATAATATTGTTAATTCAGTTCTGAAACCAAGTTTCACTCCTGTAGTTTCATTCTGATTATTTGCCTTTTGACTTCACGGGTTGCCACCAGAAGAATTGAATCAGATGATTCTTCATGGAGTTGTGCACATAAGGCCTGCTTGATGTTTCAGTTTTGTTATCAATTATATGTTTACAGTGATCCATCTTATTCATTTCTCTGTGAGAACCTGGTCATCGTGTTGAAGTATTTCAGAAACCCAATTTGTGTCATGAATGCAATATCATACTTGACAAGTGGCTGTCATAGTGTTATCTTGTTATGCTGTGAGGTGCAGTTCGTTTGAAACAGATACAACATTTGATTCCAACAATCTGTCTCTTATTTTAAAGAATTGTTAGATTTTAATTTTCAGGACTGTAGTATAGTCAATTATGTGCCTTTCAGTGGAAAACTTGGACTATCGGAAAATGCATGAAATTTTCATCTTTTTCGAAAAATTTTGACCAAGAAAGGAACGCAGATATGCTAAAACCTTTTTTGCGCATTTCTAGAAGTAAAAAAGAGTGATGATGCAAAAATGTTGCTCAATTTATTCTTGTCTGTGCTCTCAAATTCTTTTTTTTTCTCTAGATTTCCAATTCAAAGATCTGAAGTATGATGCGATTCGCAGTCTTCATCCTCCTGACCATAATTTTTATGCTAGTTAATGATAATCACACTTGGCCTGCTGACAACAGACCGGATCCATTGCAATCATTGGGCTACAATAAGGACTCATCAGTCAAACGTGAGCCACGACAATCTCGTCAATCAGCCGACACTTGTGCAGTCGATTGTTGCACTTGGTGCCGTTGTTTCCAATTTAGGCCGTGCGGAAGATGCGAGCCATGCATGGGTATGGACTGCTTCGACAAGGATCCTTGGTGTCCACTGGGTTCAGTGTGCCAGTGTCATCGACCCTGGAAAAAGTGAAATATGTTCGAAATTTTCTCGGTTCAGAATTTTGATGTTGTTCCATGTCATATAAATTTTATTCTTCTATACATATGGACGTCTTTAATTTTTAATTTTTATGGGAAGTAAAAAATATCACGTAATGAGAGAGGATTTCAAAATATAAATTCAGTAGTACTGCATTTATTCAAATAAAAAGCGCCCTCAAATAAATGGTGGACTTTAATGAGTGGTGCCCCATTTGTTAGATGCATACATATCATCAACTAATTTATTGGAAAATATCTGTATGGGGCAGGAAAATGAGGATACACTTGCTTGAATAGTTGCCAAGCGAGGAAAAATGGTGCACAAGATTTATGAGAACTTGGGTTAGAGTTTAAAAAATCCAATTCTGTAATATTGAATTTTCATTCCTTCTCATTAAAAAATTTTCTACATCTGTAGAAAAGCATGTTCTGCAGCTTCATACTTTTTGCCCTTCCCCAAACACTGTATCAAAAACTGTGAAATTTTTCTGAATGAAAAATGCAATGATGCCGATAGCTGACTTCTCTCAAACGTGTAGAAATGGTGAACCAATAGCATTCTAACTCCTGACTGATTCGAAACTGTGCTATTACTCTAGGTGAGAAATATTGAGGGATGGGCATATTATAATCATTCTGTTTTTTACAACGTATGGTTGTGATTAAAAGGGCACCCTTTAGCACTATAAAAAATGGAATTGATCACACTAACCCAATCTGGGGATAATCTCAATGTCGAGATTGAATTGCATTAAAAGGTTTGCAGCATCTCACTTGCCGATCCCTGCATATCACTGTGTCTCACTTGCCTTGTGGATGGCTGTTTGTCACTGCCGAATGGCTGCATCTCATTGTTAGACGGCTGTGTCTTGCTTGCAGATGGCTGTATCTCACTTGCAGATGGCTGCGTTTTACTCGTGGGTGACTTCATCCCACTTGCAGACAGTGTCTCACCTGTGGACTGACGTGTCTTGCCTGCCGATGGCTGCGTCTCACACGCAGACAGCTGTGTCTGACACACTGACAGCTGCATCTCACTCACAGGTGGCTGCATCTCACCTGAGATGACTACGTCTTGCATAAGGACTACTGGTTTCATTTGCGAACAACCGTGTCTCACCTGCTCTGGATGGTTGCACAGTCCAACTAGACCGAGCTCAGATAGTCCATCTAGATGGTTCTCTGATAGTCCGAACAGGCCAGTAGCAGAAGTGACCCAGTGGCATGAGTCACCTGGTAGCAGAAATCATCTGGTGCAAAAATGATCCAGTGGCTGGAATGATCCGGTGATGGAAAAGAGCCATTGGTTGAGATGACCCAGTGACAGAAAACATTCTGTGGTGGAAGTGACCTGGTGGCGGAAGTGACCAGGTGGCAGAAATGATCCAGTGGCGACAATAACCCGGTCGTAAAAGTGAACCGGTAGTGGGAAACGCCCAGCAGTGGAAGTGACCCACCCGATGGCAGAAATGAGTCTCTGGCCATGCCAAGCAACCTCAGATACATTACCAAAATTAATTTGCTACTAATTAACTAAAAATTAATTTAAAAAATAACGATTGGGAATTGCCCAATTGGGAATTAAAAAATAAAATTGGAAAATTAACTAAATTATAAAATATTTTTGAAAAAATTAACTAAAAATTTAATTAACCAAATTAACAATAATTAATTAAAAATTAATTAAATAACTAAATAAAATAATTTTTAAAAAAATTTTTAATTATTGAAAAAATAATAAAAATTAGTAATAATTAATAATAATAAAAAAATCAACTAATTAAATAATAATAAATAAGAACTCAAAACATGTATTTTTGACTCTTTTTCGGAAAATGTGCACAAATTACATCATATTCGAATGCTATATAAACAACTTGGTTACACCCATAAAAATGACTGCCTCCTCCAGTGAGCCTGGACTTCGGAAACCAACCATGAATGTGTGTATGAACAAAGTAGGAGGTGGAGCAAACTTCCTCTTTTTTCATTTAGAGGATTTTTGACATCTTTGTCAATTTTCATTTCTTTGTGATGCACAATAAAATTTTTTGATTCCATCTTGTAATTTTTGCGATGAAAGAATATCGAGCTTCACATTCGAAGGTAACTTTTATTTAAGCAATAACAAATTTTTTTTCAAGTGACCGTTGTCATAATTTACATTGCTTTTTAAAATCATTGCATGTTGTTTCAGCACTGCCAAAATAATTAAAATATTGAAGATTATTCTAAAATGCTTCCCGTACCCCTAATGGCATGATTCGTGCATGTGATTAGTTTCACAAAAAAGCCTCAAAAATGATCAAGTTTGGAACACTTCATCTGGATAACACATTATTTTTACTAGAGAAATGTTGTATTACCCCAGCTCACTTGGAGCCACTGGGGCCCCATGGTATGGTTGCCAGAAATGAAGGACTTGATCCATGTTATGCTCAGATCTCCACTTAGGTCAAGATATGTCAGCAATATAGCTATAGAGGGTATTGGCTTCTACACAACTGATTACCATAGGTTCCTCAATAGAGTTTCCTACAAGTACAGATTGGTCCAGTACAACATTTCTCTAGCAGAGTAAACACAACCTTCGGTCGCAGCATAACCCAAGTTTTCTTAAACTGGAACTGACAGTAGCTTGCAATTGGAAAGCAATCAGTGCTGCTCCAGATACTTCTTGCAGGCTAGCACACAAGAAAATTAGAACTCATTATGGTAATGTCCAGGTGGAGTCGTGTCTGCCATGGTGCACGAGGTCCACCGACTGGCACCCACATGCACCTATGGTACAAGTAATGATGAAGAATTTATGAATAATTATCTAAATATTAGGTAGGTACGGCATCCCCGTTTACTAAAGAGAAAAGAACAATAACAAAATTGTTAATGGATCTGATGCACACTCTATCAAATGCAAGTATGATGAATCGCTCTTCTTTTGGTAGAATTGTGGCTGCACTCAATCGACAAATTTTGAATGGGTGTGGGATGATTGCTACCACAAATACATCCCGACATAACTCGGACCTTGTAACTAGCAGGTGGGAGGCGGAGAAAGGAACCATGAGCAGGACTTTTACCTTTTAGTGTATAACTTAATACAGGACCCAACTTCATAAAAAGATTATAACCAAATCGTTTAGTGTGTATCGGTCCTACCCCACATCCAATGTCAAGTCTTTTTACAAGGTTACCCAGGTCTGCCCACCAAGAGGCTGCAGCACAATTGGTCATTGATCCAGCACACGACGGATCAATGACTGGCTACACAGGAATGCCTTGGGGTTGCTTGGGTAGCTTCCTCCAGGGTTGATGATTGATAATCCCATGCCTTGGTAGCAGCTCTATTATTCTGTGCAGATATTGGTTGTTATTGTCCTCTTCTCATTTCAACAATTGGCCTATTTGATCAAAAAATCAAAAAATGTACTAATTATGCAAATTACAGTACATTTTCTGTATGTCGCGTAACTTCTTCAGAAATTAATGTTCTTTGAAATTTTTTATATTATCCAAGTGAAATTTGTATGTCGGAATGAAGTACATATAAGAAAAAAATTCTGGTTATCGAACATGGAAAAGTTAAAATTTAAAAAAGGACTCGTGTAATTTAGGTTTCACGTCAGAATAATAAAATAATTCTATAATCTTAAGCCAAGAACTTGCATAATCTCCTAATATTCTTCAACATGTTGAATGTAGAAGAAAACTGAAAATAACTGAACTCTGCATTTAATATAGAAAAATGCATTAGTAGAACTTAAGGTACTTTATGTATTTGGGTTGTGACAGAATGGTGGAATTTGTGGCAGTAATGAAACAGTTTGCACTTCTCATTTTGAATTTCAAGTATGATCAATATTGTATACAGCTTCTACATTCGGAAAATATCGTTTGTTTGATCAAACAAATTTTGAGATATTTAATACTTTTGTGAGAATAAAACCGCTTGAACAAGTTGTTCAATGGTAACATTGGAAATATTTTTTTCGTTTAAAATAAATTGAACTATTATTCATTATTCTGATAATTTGGTGCAAAAATATTCCAGGAACTGGCTCTTTATTATTCATCATGAATTATACACATTTTTTAACCGCGACTCTGATTGAAAATTCATAATTTTGACCGAAAGTTTTCGAGAAAGTTTTACAATCGAAAACCATGTTTTTATTTAATCTTTTTTTGTGAATCACCAAGTGATTTTCAGATTTCTTTAAATAAAATGTTCTTCAGCAAGATTGCTCCACTAGTATTTGTTGCCATCCTATTTCTATATCAAGAATGTTCAGGCTATGACGACCTCGATGCTAAACAAGGGATAAGGCAAAAACCTATACCTTGTGGTGTGGCCTGCAAATTTCAACGAATCATGCAATCCATACATGTTTTTGCTGCCAACAATGGTCGTCGCATTCATGAAATGGTATGCGAGCGTCAGAAAACTTTGGATCCAACCATACATGTAATTGGGGAGAAGTGGCAACCCCCACCCCCCAGAAATCGTCAACCATATGGCTAGCCATTGAGCGACCGCCCCCTCAGGATTTTCCCCATACTTTTTGTCGGAAAAATACTTTGAAATGTTGATTTTTTGATGAAAAATGTCAATTTTTGAATAAAAAATAGTCAAAATGTGAATTTTCAGGGTGCTTCGCGCCGTGAATACATTTTTTCGGTCTTTTCAGAAAAAATGACTATTTTTTGAACTATTTTTCGGACTTTTTTCTTGAAAAAAAACTATTTTTTCCCTGAGAGACCCCTGCCCCCAAAATTTTAGGAATTACTGCCCCCCGGCCCAAAACAAGTCGCCCGACCCCCCCCCCCAGACCTCGGCGCCCCAATACATGTATGGATCCAAACCTAACTAATTAATCCATTCTTAAAATATTCAAAAAACAATATTTGCTGATTTTTTTGAGATTCTGGTTTAAGCTTGAAGTGTCTGAATATCTATTGTAGCTATATAGTGAAGTCAATGTTCCAGATTCCAGAGAAAACTTTTTGATCATTTAGGTTTCAACTGATCACAAGATATTTTCAGAAAAAATGAAACGTAAACCAGGGTGTCCTAACACATATTTGGGAGTAGTGGCTGATGCTTTGTTTTGTTTTGACAATATCATTTTTCATACGAAACTCATCTAATTCCAAATTCCTCACAGCTATCACGTTATTGAATTTTTAGAACGTGTTTGCACCTAATTAGCATATCCATGATTTTTCCACATTCATATCTCCATAAGCTGCAGCTGAGCTGCATCAAAACGACAATGTTATAACATACAGAATTAAGCTACAGCTCAGATGCAGCTTAACTCTCTCGATATGTTTATGTGTGCATGAGTTAAGCTACTGCTTAAGCTGTAGCTCAGCTGGAGCTTGAGTCTCTTTGATGAAACTGGCCCCAGCTTTAAAAATGGTTAATTTATGTTATGCCTATGATACTAAGGAGACAAAAGAAACTGGGATATCCATCATATGCAGTTTTTGTCCCTGTTTTTTTGTACTGATATATGCATAGAACAGTTAACCTTTTTTGTGCAAGCTTGAACACAAAGTTTTATTGGTAGTATAGTCAGATCTACCACATAAAATACAATGTAGGTTTAGGTTAAGCATCTAGATGAAGTATATCTTCTGAAACAGTTTCGATAATATGTCCTTGGGACACAATTTTTTGGTTAATCAATTTGGGCCCAAAAATCCAGGATTGACATGCCTCTTCTTGGTCTAACATGCAAGTTTATACATTTCTAGAATAGCCTGTCTGTAAATAATAACTCATAAAGTGTCCAGAAATTGTTTTGAATAAAAATTGAGCAGTTGTTGATCAATAATCACACATAATTGATTGCTGAAAAGTTTACCAATATTCCCTAAAAATCAATCTATCAAAATAAAAATTTATGTGTATATTAGTCTTGAGCTGCTTCACTTCATCAGCATCTTGATTGTTAGCTACATCTTTTTACTAGTTTATTAGAAAATGCCCCGATGGGGCAGAAAAAAGGAGAATATACTTGCTTCGACAGTTGCCATGGTAGAAAAAGAAGTGGACTAGATTTTTGAGAACTTGGGTCAAAGTTGGAAAAAAATTCACTTCCTTTATATTGGATTTTCATTCTGTCTCAAAAATATTTTCCATGCCTGTGAAGAAGTATATTCTGCAGCATCGTGCATTTTGTCCTTCAACTGGCATCAACTACAGTAAAATTTTTCTGTATGAAAATTATATGCACCTGACTTCAAGTGTAAAGAAATGGTAAACCGATAGCATTCTAACTTCCGACCAATTCAAAACTCCTGCCTTTCACACTAGCTGAAAGATAGTGAGGGAGGCATATTACAGTCATTTTCAGAACGATAAAGGAACCTGAGGTTCATTTCACTAACCCAACATGAGGATAATCTCAACATCGGGATTAAATTGATGATCCTGAGTTTAAGCTATTCACAATGTCCAAATTATTTTCTTTCAATGCACAAATCATACTCACTTCAGGATTAACTAAAACTGAGGTTTAAGTTTGAGTTTGGGAATCACAGAAATTTTCATATTTATTTGCTTTAGAGACAAGAAAATTATGCGAAAATGTCACTTGATTCTTTTTGTTGACACCAAATTCAGTGAAATGTTTAACACCATTGGAAGCAAACATATGTGAGAGGAGACACGAGGGTACAAATTTCCACAAGGGTTTTGAAACTGGAAGATTTGTTATGCAAAAAATTTTTTGGTCAATTTTTTTTGAATTTTTTGTCTCACAAAATGCTAAAACACCAAGGTCCACGCCTGTACTATCCTAAAAATTTCAGAGATGCACATGCTTGGTTGGAAAGTGTGTTGATGCACTCAGCTGCAGAATATACTTTTTCACAGACATAGACAATTTTTTTGAGAAAGAATGAAAATCCAATATAAAGGAAGTGAATTTTTTCCAACTTTGACCCAAGTTCTCAAAAATCTAGTCCACTTCTTTTTCTACCATGGCAACTGTCGAAGCAAGTATATTCTCCTTTTTTCTGCCCCATCGGGGCAATTTCTAATAAACTAGTTCACCTCTTTTTAGTGGGCCTCAACCATGCACAAAAACTTTCATAGAAGCACATTGAAGTCTTAAATTTGGTCATCTGCACTTCAAAAAAAAAACAAAAAAAAACTTCAAGCAACGAATTCTCACTTCCGGCAAAAGTAAAGGATGTGTAAACCGCATAGTACTTAAAAAACGGTGTAAAGATACTGAAAGGTGACCATATCTATTGAATTCCTCATGGTTTAGAATCCTTCAACCAAAAAATCGCAGAAATACCTTTGTTTACACAAATGACTTTTTTCGTGTAAACTGACTCCGTCCATTGAATTTCCCATGGTCAGAAACATTTTCCCTCAAAAATCGCAGAAATACATTTGTTTACACTCAATATGAATTGATGTGTAAAGTGATCACTTTCATTAAATTCCCAGTGGTCGAAAACCCCTCCCACAAAAAACTCACGAAAACAGGCTGGGTTAAATCCAGAATAATTTTTTTGTGTAAAGTGACACAACCATTGAATTCCCCGTAGTCGAAAACCCCTTCCATAAGAATCACGAAAATACGCTTGTTTACACCCGTGATAGTTTTTTTTATAAGATGAAGGTATTCATCAAATACTCTGTGATCGAAAACCCCGTCCACCGGAAAATCACGAAAATACGTTTGTTTACAACCGGGATAAGTTTTTGTGTAAAGTGATCGCATTCATTAAATTCCTCGTGGTCGAAAACCCCTTCCATCAATAAATCACGAAAATACGTTTGTTTACACACGGGATAGTTTTTGGTGTAAAGTAATCACATTCATTGAATTCCTCGTTGTCGAAAATCCCCTCCACAAGAAAATTACGGCAGTACGCTTGTTTACACCGTGGATAATTTATTTGTGTAAAGTGAGGACGTCTATTGAATTCCCCGCAGTCGAAAACTCCCTCCACTGAAAAATCACGGAAATACACTTGTTTACACCCGGGATAATTTTTCGTGTAAAGTGACCGCGTCCATCAAATTCCCAATGGTCGAAAACCCTTGCAGCCCAAAAATCCCACACAGGCTACAGGTTTACACGGCTACAGGTTTATTTGAAACGGCTAAAAAATTAGTAGTGCATTATGCTGCAAAAACTAATTTTTTTGAACCCATAAGTATTATATAACAAAATTGGGGAATTTGGCTTTTTCCGGGACTTTGGACAACTATATAATTGAATTGAGGCCATATTTCAAAGAAAAAAAAATTCGCATTTGAGATTACACCCCCAAGATGCTTAGGCCGAAGTATGGAGGTTGGATATGGCACACCGATTGCTGGGCATGGTGGAACTGGGGGGCCTTAAAAAGTGCGTTTTTTACCTGTTTTTGGGGAACCACCGAGCACCACTTGCAGATAGAGGCGAAATGACAAAAGGCACCCCATAGTTTGCCCCTATGCCCGATATTATGCAAAAAACCCGAAGGTTCTAGCTCTTACCGTTTTGGCTCTAGAGGGGGGGGGACATGAAATTTGGGGGCCAAGTATATTATAGGTTGACGCTGTCGCGCCACCTATGATTTGGATCCATATACTCTGATTAGTGAAAAACTGTAAGCAAAACGATCCATAAATTCTTGGTTCAATGCTCAGTCTACTTTATCGTATGAATTTTGAAATTGAAAATTTGGACAACTTTTTTTACTGTAATGTAACACTTTTATGAGAGCTATTTTCTGGTGAAAATTCGGCAAGAGTCAGGGTTGGAATGCAAATTTTTCTACAGAAAAAAGTAGGAATTTTTTTTTCAAATTTTTCAGATGAAATCGCGCCCCGGTTTGATCCACGATCAACTGAGTAATGTTCATCTCCAAACAATGGCTCAGGGAGAATCATATAACGCAGACCCGGACCAAGGTGGTGAATATAATTAATATGACGAGTGAATGTTTTTGATGTTTCTAAAAATGAGCATACAGTTTTTATGCCGTTAATTATCATTTAATTAAAATTCAGCTGTCTAACACCTTCTGCATGACAAGATTCAACTACGAAAATAATCTTCCAGATATAAGGTACTACTTGAATGAGAGCCAGAAATGCAGCACAGATTCGCAATAAAAATGCATGCATCCATTAGGAAACTCAAACGATCTGCAACATGAGGCAATAGTCATAAACATATGTTGTAGTGTGTTTTCCGCCGATTTTGTCGTTTTTGTTAAAGAGTACATGAGGCCTGCAGGTAGCAAGTGGAGGGAGCAATGTGGATCATCAACAGCCGTCTTACTGTAGCGCACGTTGGTACGCATGCGCTGGCTCTCTCTCAGTACTTATTCTTCTTACTATTGTTATATGTTTTGCATACTAAACGTGTGCCCCGCCGGCCACTGTTGTTTTTCGTCATTCGTCGCCTCCCCACACGCAGCCCATTTATTTTCTTGTCCCAGTGCGTGGGAGCAAATTGTTCATTTTTCTCGCCCGCTTTCCCCTGTATGTAAGTGTTTGATTTTGATTGCCTAACATAAAAGGTAGAAAATTCTCCTCTCTCAGTTTTTACGCAATTAGGGAGACAGTTAAGGAAACACCTTTTCCTTAATTGGTGCGATAATTAGTGTCGGGTTTAAGTATAAGTAATTAAGTTAATCCGGTAAATGTGGGCGTGGGAAACAGGTACATTAAGGACGAACCCTGGGATCCCAATCCTGCCTGTGACTCATCAGCGCCCGACATATTTTAAAATACAACACATACAAGATTCGCAATACTCATATTATACAAAAAATATAATAATGTCAAAGTGGCCATAACAAAGAACCATATGAACACCGTTTCACGGAAACGCCTACAACTTTATGAAAGATCTAAAACATTGCATACAAAGTCATATGAGCCTCGGCTATCCTTGTACCCATTCGAGGAAAGCAGGCGCGGCCATGGGTCCTGGTGCAAAATCCCAGAAACAGAGTATCGAGAGCTCAAGAGTGTGCCTTGTGTGATGCCTGCGTGGGCTCTTGAAATTAAGGCGGTGCTGGAGTACCAATTGATATGTCATCCGACCATCCTCCACTGCCTATTATCCTCACAGGGTTGATAAATGTGTAGGCAAGTGTATTTTATGGTGGGTTGAAAACCTCTGGCCACTTATTAGCATAGTCCATGAGTCGGAAAGGAATCATGAATTGACAGGAAAGATAATCCAGGATCCTCCATAATGCACGGCTTTCAACGGACCCAACATTTACCTGATGGACAAATAAAGACTGGCTCGAGAAACCAGGAAATAATAGACTTTCGGTTTCAGGCCTAGGGCATGGCATGGCACAGCCACTGGCGACCATACAACCTAGTAAGAAATGTGCATGCGGAGAGAAGTGGAATACGCATGCACATACACCACCTACCAAATCTGAAACTACAGTAACTATCTCAGAATGGTCCACTACATCTCTTTAGGCACGCACTTGCAGGCAACTATACAGATTTTTCCAAATGTTTCCGAAACAGGCTACAACACAATGCTCCTTGCCAGGGTCCTGTCAGTCCTGTTAGTATCTTCTATGACTAGGTGGTGAATGAGGAGGGCCCTTTCTATTTATGAGGTATGTAGTTGAACAAGTCCTGCTTTGCCTTGCAGAACCTTGCTTGTCGAATGTGAACTCTACTAGGCAGCAAAAGCACCCAAAGAGTACAGCTCATATATAACCGTATAGTCCAGTAAAGCCTGCTCTTCTGGCTATAGGAAAATGGGTACAGGTGTACTCACAAAAATTAGAGAAAAAAAAATCATTCAGGATTCCTGCTCGAAAACTTTATATATTTTCCATTTTCAAACGCACACAACTCAGGATAGGGAATCGGGTCATCTAACCCTTTGTTTCCTTTTGTGAATCGACAGGAAAAATGTTGTTAAAAAAATTTAAATAAAAAATAATATGGTAAATAAAAATAAAGATAAATAAAAAACAATAAAAAACAAAAAACAATAAAAAACACAAAACAATAAAAAACAATAAAAACAATTAAAAAATTAAAAGCAATAACAACAATGAAAAACAATAAAAAACAATAAAAACAAATAAAAACAACAAAAAACAATAAAAAACACTAAAAATACTGAAAAACAATAAAAAACAATAATTCAACAATTAGGGCTCCTGTGCTTACTTTCAAGAGCACAAGGACATTATTTCTACTTTTGGTCAAAAATATTCTAACTTACAATTCAAACTCGTCGTCAGTGGTAAAACAACTGAAGATGGAATTATTGCACTATGTTTGGCAGGATTATCAATCACGTTTCTGTAATAAAAACTGACACGACGAGGTGGAAATTTCATAAAATACGGATAAGTGGAAATTGGATGAAGAATGAAAACTGGGGAAATCAGTCAAAATACGCACACAGGATAGCAAACTAAAAAAGAAAAGGGGCTGAAACAAAGTGTGTACAAAAATGGAATACATGGGAATGGAAACAACTGCTCTGAAAGTCGGAAGAAACGAATTGAAAAGTAAGAAAGTAGTCCATTTACATTGAGATTAGAAATGCATAGATGGATGAAAAGTGAGTTTGACACTGAGACACTAATAAGCTTATTCTATAGTATCATGTATTTCTCGAAATGCTTGTTGGAAAGCAAGTTCATCATTTTTTATCAGATATATTTTATTCATAAATACAGTTAGTTTTACAACACCTTGATTTTTTGAAAAAACAGTATCACAGAAAAACTGATAATGTCAGGATGTTTTCAAAAGTACATTTGACCTTTGCCGGGCTTTTTCAGCAGACCAATCGTCAATTCAATGTCATTCTTTGCTTTCTGACATTTCACTGCTGATGATTTAACTGTGATATTAGCATTTTTGGACAGCATTGTCTTCAAGTACGCAACGATCCTGATCACTGTATCAGTTGCGATATCAAACGTATCCAAAATCAGTTTTTCAACGTTCGTCCCGCACTTTTTCACCAGATTGGGTTGCATGCATTTCAAGAATTCGTAGCCATATCTGTAGAACGAAGATTTAGATATCTGTTTCAATTATACGCTTTTATCTCTTACCCACAGCTTGTATCAATTAAAGTCACCGTATCATCTGGCGACATGGGTTTTAATGAATTGGTGGCACGGGTAAGCGTTTCGTTCAGCAAATTTACTAGTTTATCCACGACGGGCTTGCATTCGTTTTCCATGGAGTTAATCGACACATTCGTAATACATGGAAGTGCATCAACAAATTCTTTGAAAAAATGCTAGATTTGATGTATGGAAGGATGTTCAAGTTTTAATTTCAGAGTTCTACACAGATTTGGAAATGTTACCTAACTAATTGTCATGAGCAATTTATCATTAGAAGATGTCTACGGGATACTGCTATTTCTGTGAGAAATGCTGATCCAAATACGAGTAATAATATATAGGAAAAATCACTTGTTAGGCATTACTTTCGCCGCATCCGAGGCAACACGGCCTGGCTTCTGGTTGTGTAGCCAACTTAGGTGGTAAACATTTAACCAGTGTTTTTCATCACACGAACATAGATAATTTGACAACTCTAGCATTTCTGATTTATAATTTGGCTTATATAGCCGCAAAAACACCTTAAAAGCCATTTCTCTTGGAATAACCATAGCTAAGTGAATCATCATCTGCTTTTTCGTTTGAAAATCAGCTTCCGGCTAAATTTCTGGATTGGTGCGTATATTGAAAAACTGACCCTGATAAATGCTGTGTGGTTAAGATAATAGACATCCATGAAAAATTTGTGTCGACAGGCAGCAGTCGTGCACATTTCTTCAACCAAGCCTAAGCTTAACTCTAAGCCTAAGCCTAAGCCTAAGCCTAAGCCTAAGCCTAAGCCTAAGCCTAAGACTTAGCCTAAGCCTAAGCCTAAGCCTAAGCCTGAGCCTAAGACTAAGCCTAAGCCTAAGCCTAATCCTAAGCCCAAGCATAAGGCTAGCCTAAGCCTAAGCCTAAGGCAAAGCCTAAGCCTAAGCCTGAGCCTAAGGCTATGCCGCAGCCTGAGCCCAAGCTTAAGCCTAAGTCACAAAATTTTTAACTATCCAGGAATCGTTTATGGTGTGTTGGTGAGTCGGCAGATTACCAACTTACCAACTCACTCTGGAAATCGATGTCCTGAAAAATCTAAAAACCGAAATGCAACTATAATAGAACATTTTACCCTGTCAATTTAACAATGGTCATTTTGACCCCTAGTCAACCTGGTATCGGATGTACGACATGACTAAGTTGGCCCATTAGTCAAGTGAATGGGAGATCGGGCCCAGAAAACCAAGTATCAGCCGACCATAAGCTTAAGATTTTTTTAGGATAACTATCGTACACCACATGTTAAATGACTTTAGGTAATACAAAGCGCAGCATTAATCATGTCAGTGTTGGCTACAAGTCATCTTTAGAATAGACGTTTGCAGACTTGTAATTCTCTGCTCTTGTAGAATACCAATATATTCTTCATGAGCTCATTTTGACAAACATAACCAGAATTTTCTCAATTTTTTCCTAATTTTCGCAGGTTTCTGAATCCAAAAGCATCAAAATGCTTGGGTATGCTCCACAAATGCATGAAAAAGCATCCGTAAGCACATTATAGACACTCTAAAAATGTGGAAATTTTTTGGAATACGAGGAAAAAAATTTTGGGTCCGGTTCTCATGAGGAAAAAATCGCCGAGGAAAAAAACGGTGATATTCCTACAATTAAATTATGTGATCATAAGAAGGCTAAATATATCATTTATAAGTAATTGGGGACAACAAACGCTGGGAAAAAGAAAAAATGTAAGACACTATTTTAGACTCCTCTGCCCCCAGGCTAAAACAATTGACTCAAATAAAGTTGGCTGGGTTGCTATTTTTAAGTCGATTCTAGGCGGAATTCCACTCTGCATTTTTGTTCGTCACCAATTTAATTTTTAGTGGAGTTTAAGACTTTCCGTCAACAATTGTTTTTAGAGCTTTCTTAGAATCGGGTACCTATGTTTTTAATCAGTTAATCGTCTAAAAAATTATCTTGGGGAGTTGTAGTTGTGTGCTTTCAGTATCATTTTTTGACACTCTGAAATGCATAAATGCACATTTTTTGTCTTGATTCTTGAATTTTTTTCAATTTTTCCCTCTCGTGAAAAGGCCCAAATTTTTCTCCATATTTTTGTCTGCAATATAGCGCTTTAGCCAATTGCCTATTGCAGTAAAAACCATTTTTAGTTAGAGTCGCGGTAGCCGACCTTAAAATGTTAGAGAGGTGGTAGAAAACCCTAAAAAACATGCTAGCACAATATCAGCACAATTTTGTTTCTGGAGCATTTCGGTTTAAGAAAATCATTTCCCGCCGAAAAACTAGCCTTTTCTTCGTTTCCTGGCCTGCTGGTATGCTGATAAATCAAAAGTCTGCCAGTAAAGAATTGAATCCGACATCGATTAATGTGGCACCCTTAAAACCCCAGCGAAACCCAAAAACTCGGGCTGCTCCAACATTTTAGAAGTCTGGATTGCTGAAAAACCAACCTTGCACCTGATAACAACCAACATTTCAACGAAAAAAATATCCGCGGCAGACAACCCGCTGGAAAAAACAAGAAAAAAACCTGGTGAAGACCTGAACCGCGCCAAAAATAGAATGGAAAGTTCGGAAATCGGAAGAAAACACATGGGAAAATCCTTGCGTTTCTTGCGTTCCTTGCGTCGTCAAGAATCCTACTGTACCGTTTGCGTATGCTTGCGTCAGCCGTAAAGAGCGCAACGCAAGCAACGCAACGGAGCAACCATACTCGGACGCAAGAAAAATACGCAAGAAACGCAAGCGGAGCATCCATACTTCCGCATTTTTGCCGTAACGCACGCAACGCAAGCCTTGCGTCCGAAGTATAGATGAGCCTTGTGGGGGAAAAACCATTTTCTCATTTATACTCACCTTGCAAATGATCTCTACATATATAATCCAGTGGTCGCAGCGATATTAACATAATTTCGATGTCGTCGCTTTTGGGGCAATTCGCCAAGCATGGTTTGAAATTTTTGTATCCATTTCTGTATCATATTGCTATAGTCGATATTTTTTTGAAAGTAAAATTTGTAAAATCTATTACTTGCATATTTGTACAATCATATCTGACAAATTTGATTTGAATGCCATCGGTGATTTGAGTAAATCTCGAAGTCGGCTCATGTCAGTTAAACTTCCCTGAATTCAAATTTTACATAAATAAATTTAGTGGCGACATCGGATCCGAAAATTCCATTCTGCTCCAAATCCACTTGCTCAGATATCAGTCCCATGGTTGATGTGGATTCTAATAAAAAATAGAATCCTCTTACATTCTTTCCAATTACCACATCCAGATCTTTGTCTAACTTTTCAGCGCATTTTCCGGGACAAAAACCCTCTGGCATAGTCCTCGTTGAAATTTTGGCCGTAGTAGATTCAACCATTGGTACAGCACCATACCCATTCGAATCTTGTGAGGACGCTGTCAAAATTAGAAAGGCAGTAGTATATATTATAACACAAAATTGAAATATCTTCATTTCAACCTGACGCCCAATTCCACAGGAAAAGAAGCAGAAAATAGGACAACATTCTCGACCAAGAAAACGACACTTTGTTTCCATTTTCAAGCTTTTGATGTTCCGTATCAATGAGCAAAAACAGTTCATTGTTATTTAGAAGAAAAACTAGTTCGATTTCAAACCTATTAATAAAAATTTATTGTGTTTATTTGATAGACGATTTGATGTCGTATTAAATCGTTTTGTTTGCTTCTCATATAGGCAGTTTTTATTAGATCACGCTTCAAAGTGGCAGGAAAAGTCAAAACGTCATTGAGACATTTTCTTTTTTAAGATGATATACACCAACTTAGATCAAAAATTACGCACAATATTTGATTTTTCATAAAGTAATCTTTATATAATCTGCTGTTTTCTAAACTATGAAACTGAAAACCAAGCATTATTTAAAATTTTTATTGTTCACTGAATCAAGTGCCAGATGAAACTGAAAGCTTGAGAAACAACTCGACGAAGGCCCAATTCACAAACGAAAAATTCATCTTGTATGACTAGGTGGTGAATTAGGAGGGCCTATTCTATTAGGTACGTAGCTGAACAAGTCCTGGTTTGTCATGCAGAAGCTGGCCTGTGGAATGTGAACTTCACTAGGCAGCGAAAGCACCCATGGAGCACAACTCGTACAAAATGGGCACTCATATTACCATATAGCCCAGTAAAGCCTACCTTTCTGGCTATAGGGAATGGTTGTAGGTGAAATAAAACAAAATCATTCAGAATTCATGCAACAAAATTTTCTGTATTTTTCATTTTCAAATGCACACAACTCAGGATGGCGAATCTTTTAACGTAATCAAAAGGGTCGTCTAAGCCTTTGTTGCGCTGTGTGACTTGGCAGGAAAATTTCGTTTCACAAACTAACATTTGGTTGTTGTCTGCAAAAAATGCTATGTAACGACCAGATTTCTAGGTGTACTTTTACTTGGTTTTAACGATTGCACTTTACACGGCCTGGGGAATGCGGCGATACAAATTAAAACGACAATACCGTAATAAAATAAACAACGATCCGTCGACAATTCTTTGCGTCGACGTACACACAATATATAAAACCTCATGACACGTCCCGCCTAAAACGCTTTCCACAATTTACATAAATCTTAATCAAATCTGTCTCTTTCCGCATTCTTCTGTCTTTTATACCGCCTCTTTGATCCACGCCCTTGCATCGTGGGAGGTCTGCTTCCATCGGCTCGCCTAACCAATCGCTGCTTCGCTTACCTGTTCCGCCTACTGTATGTTTCTGTGGCCACGCCTCTTGCTTTTAATTTTCTCCTAATTTCCACGCTCATGTGCTTTTAATCTACAGTATGCTTTGCCGCCTCTATGTTTTTAGTTTTTCATACGTTTTTCGGTTTTTCATGCATTCCTCCTAAATCTTTTGTCTGGGTTGGGATTTCTGTACTTTCTACATGGGCAGGTGTGTTTACGCGTTTTGGAGGGGATTATTGTACCTACAGAATGTGTATCTTCATGTGCATTACGAGGGCCAGGTGCCAATGTGGAAATAATTATGTGTGTCTTTAATTGGGTCAATGGGGTATGGGAAGATCAAAATAAAGTGCTTCACATAAATTTATAAGAATGTTTGGGTGTGAATTCCAGACACCCTTGAGACGATAGATTAATAAATGAAAATAATATCTAGTAAATTAATATCACATACTGTATGCTACATATTTACAGTACTGCTTTGGCAGGTACGTTACATTTCCCTCCTTCCAGAGTTGAACGTCCTCGTTCAAGGGGGTCGAGGGAGAGAGGGTTTTGGGGTCGAAGACTTGGAGGGATAGGGGGAATTGGGGAATTTGTCTGAACGATTGAACTGCCTGTTTTACATGAAGGGGATGTGCTTTGATTGATAACATCAGCTTTCTTAAGTTGCTCAACTTTGTGTTTGATGCTTTGTTTTGCTTTTGGTGGTTTTCGAAAAAGGGGTCTGTGTCTGTGTTTATAATTACTTGTACCAATGCTGTGGGAGACAAGTGGCCTGTGACTCACATGTGTTTTTGACTCAGTGTGAAGGAGCTGATATTTGGATAAGAAATTGATTAACTCAGCTTTTTCCGTTTCAATCCTGTCAGTTTTGGTCGATTCTACTTTGCCTTTTACCCATGGGAATGTATGAAGACGTTTCTGTTTGTTTTGGGTGGGAAAATGAGATTGGGTGGTTGAATTTTTCGCTGGCAGGGGACAAGAAACAGGGGCGATGCATGTATCGGGATGGGGGATTTGGGGCTTGCTGACGTCGTTTGAGACAGGACTGCAGATACCACTATTTTTAATTTGGAAAATGCTAGCTGCAAAATGAATTTTACGATTTTTTCGTGCTTTGGGGGTAGGAAGAGAAGTTTTTCGCCTGGGGAATGTGTTGGGGTCTGTGGGGAGGCCCTGCAATTGTGAAAACATTGGGCGTTCCTTTTTGTATGCTGGTTCAGGTTTGGACGTCTCACTGGTTTCAGGATGTTTATGTTTCTGTGCAATTTTTGGCTGGGGGAGTTTGGATTTCAACATGTCACTGCTTTTTGGTGATGCAATTTTTGAAGTGCTGCTTGTATCAGGAAGGGGTATGTCAAGGTTATACTGGGGGTCAAACTGCTTATGACTGCTGGGCAGAACTGTATTTAAAGCATGTTGAGGTTGATGCTGGACAGTGGGCAATGTGGAGTACATGACTGGGACATCAATGTTCATTTGTGGTGGGGGTAGTCTCTCTTCAATGCGATTTTGGACGTTAGGGGTCATTTGGTTGGGGCAATATCTACTCGTGTGACCTTTTTGCTTACAAAGAAAACATTCTGCATTTGAGTAGCTTTTTGATATGCAATGGCTGGATCTGTGACCAGTCTGAGAACAGTGAATGCATCTGCTTTTACAGTCTCGAGTCATGTGATTATTCCTAAAGCAAATTTGGCATGACTTTTGAGTACCTGGTGAATTACAATTTCTGGCGAAATGCCCGACTTGATTGCATTGAAAACATGTGATCTGTCTCAAACTACTGTTATCATGCTGGGGTTGGGTTTGAGAATTTCGCAGTATTTGCAATTGCAACTCCATGACTTGTTCTAATTTATGTAGGATTCCCTGCTGTTCAGTGTAATTGCCTAATGAAAGAATGGGTTCCGATTCAGGGGATATGAGGGGTATGGGGCTAGATTTCAATCTGTTTCTGAAAATTTGTTGTTCAACATAAGCTGCTTCATCAGACATGTCTGTTAGGGAGGTGAATCGTTTGTACTTGAGTGCCTCTCTAATTTCGGTCTGCATGCCTTCCATGAAAAGGGGTTTGATTATCATTTCTCGTGCCTCTGAATTGAAATTGGGATAGGCGAGGGTCGCTAGATGCTCGAGGTCAAACAAAAATTCAATGACAGTTTCCGAACTTTTTTGTTTCCGTTCATGCAAAAAATGTTGGTGTAAATCTGTGTCTCTGTGGTCGGGGAAACATGCTTGTAATGCAGTTTTATACTGTTCATACGTTTGAGGTGGGTTTTCAGAATTTTCTAAACTTTTGAATTTTGCTAATGCTGCACTGCCCAAATGAATTTCAAAACATGCTAATTTGAGTTGCTCGTCAGTATCTTTCATGCCTTGTAGTATCATGAACTGCTCTAGTCGCTTGCTCCATTGGCCGAAATGTTGGGTTACTTCTACCGTAAATACTGTAGGTTTTGCATAAAAATTGTTCGTCATACTGTTACGGATGTTGGCCGTTCTCAAATCGTCTATCAGGGTGGGATTCATAGTGTTTTTGCTCAATTGTGTGTGTAAAGTTCGAAAATTTTCTGCAAAAAGTTCGTTGATTTGCTCTCTTACAATTTCTCCTAAGTGGTCTCGTGTATGGTGGGTCATTTTCAGTTTGTGTTTTAAGAATAGCTGTCCTACTGTAGGAGACGATTATTACTGTATGCGATTACTGCTTAGGGATGCCCGGATATAGGATGCACCTTAATGAGGCAGGGAGTTCCAATGGTTAACGATGGGGTACGGTCACCAAAAATATGTAACGACCAGATTTCTAGGTGTACTTTTACTTGGTTTTAACGATTGCACTTTACACGGCCTGGGGAATGCGGCGATACAAATTAAAACGACAATACCGTAATAAAATAAACAACGATCCGTCGACAATTCTTTGCGTCGACGTACACACAATATATAAAACCTCACGACACGTCCCGCCTAAAACGCTTTCCACAATTTACATAAATCTTAATCAAATCTATCTCTTTCCGCATTCTTCTGTCTTTTATACCGCCTCTTTGATCCACGCCCTCGCATCGTGGGAGGTCTGCTTCCATCGGCTCGCCTAACCAATCGCTGCTTCGCTTACCTGTTCCGCCTACTGTATGTTTCTGTGGCCACGCCTCTTGCTTTTAATTTTCTCCTAATTTCCACGCTCATGTGCTTTTAATCTACAGTATGCTTTGCCGCCTCTATGTTTTTAGTTTTTCATACGTTTTTCGGTTTTTCATGCATTCCTCCTAAATCTTTTGTCTGGGTTGGGATTTCTGTACTTTCTACATGGGCAGGTGTGTTTACGCGTTTTGGAGGGGATTATTGTACCTACAGAATGTGTATCTTCATGTGCATTACGAGGGCCAGGTGCCAATGTGGAAATAATTATGTGTGTCTTTAATTGGGTCAATGGGGTATGGGAAGATCAAAATAAAGTGCTTCACATAAATTTATAAGAATGTTTGGGTGTGAATTCCAGACACCCTTGAGACGATAGATTAATAAATGAAAATAATATCTAGTAAATTAATATCACATACTGTATGCTACATATTTACAGTACTGCTTTGGCAGGTACGTTACAGCTAGCTCACCTTGTTTCTTTGCCAAAAATAAGATAAATAAAAATCAATATGGTAAATAAAAATAAAGATGAATAAAAAACAATATAAAACAATAAAAAACAATAAAAAACAATAAAAAACAATAAAAAACAATAAAAAACAATAAAAAACAATAAAAACAATTAAAAACAATAAGAAACAGTAAAAAAAAATAAAACAATAAAAAACAAATAAAAACAAAAAAAC
This sequence comes from Romanomermis culicivorax, assembly GCA_963922205.1. Taxonomy (NCBI): domain Eukaryota; kingdom Metazoa; phylum Nematoda; class Enoplea; order Mermithida; family Mermithidae; genus Romanomermis; species Romanomermis culicivorax. The sequence goes on along the minus strand of CAWUHX010000004.1, from coordinate 1,711,866 downwards.
AATAAAAAACAATAATTCAACAATCAGGGCTCCTGTGCTTACTTATTTTGAAGAGCACAAGCACATTATTTCAACTTTTGGTCGAAAATATTGTAATATACAATTCAAACTTGTCATGAGCAGTAAAATAATTTAAGATCGAACCATCGCACTATGTATGACAGCATCCTCAATCACGTTTCTGCAGTTAAAACTGACACAAAGGGTTGAAAACGAAGAATTAAAACTAAGGAAACCAGGGAAAATACGCACACAGGCGAGTGAACTAAAAAAGAAAGGAAATTAACAGGAAGGGTGCACAAAAATTGAATACATGGGAATAGAAAGAATTGTTGTGAAAGTCGGAAGAAACGAGTTGATATGTAAGAAAGCAAATAGAGAAAATACGAATAAGACAAAAAACATAACAAAGAAAAATAGCAGATGTTACAGAAACCTAAAATGATATTTTGATGGGAGTTTTTTCATTGAGATAGTATGATTTGTCATCAAAATTAATTCTCGAACTCTCAGCTTGGAAAAGATTTTCATCATCGTCTGCAACGATACTGTAGTCCATTTACACGGAGATAAGATATGCAGAGATGGATGAAAAGTACGTTCAACACGAAAAAACTAATTAGCTTATTCTATAATGTCATTTTTTGGAATGCTTCTTGGAAAGCAAGTTCATTGTTTTTTGTCAGACATATTTTATTCGCATATACAGTTAGTTTTACAACACTTTGATTTTTGGAAAACAACAGTATCACACAAAAACTGATAATGTCAGGATGTTTTCAAAAGTACATTTGACCTTTGCCGGGCTTTTTCAGCAGACCAATCGTCAATTCAATGTCATTCTTTGCTTTCTGACATTTCACTGCTGATGATTTAACTGTGATATTAGCATTTTTGGACAGAATTGTCTTCAGGTACGCAACAATCCTGATCACTGTATCAGTTGCGATATCAAACGTATCCAAAATCAATTTTTCAACGTTCGTCCCGCACTCTTTCACCAGATTGGGTTGCATGCATTTCAGGAATTCGTAGCCATATCTGTAGAATGAAGATTTAAATATCTGTTTCAATTATACGCCTTTACATCTTACCCACAGCTTGTATCAATTAAAGTCACCGTATCATCTGGCGACATGGGTTTTGAAGAACTGGTGGCACGGGTAAGCGTTTCGTTCAGTAATTTCATTAGCTTATCCACAACGGGCTTGCATTCGTTTTCCATGGAGTTAATCGACACATTCGTAATACATGGAAGTGCATCAACAAATTCTTTAAAAAAAAGCTAGACTTGATGTATGGAAGGATGTTCAGGTTTTTATTTCACAATTCTATACAGGTTTGGAAGAATTTGCCCGTTGCTTAACTTATTGTCATCAGCAGGAAATCATTAGCATATATTTACGGGATACTGGTATCTCTGTGAGAAATGCTGTTCCATATACGAATAGTAATATTTAGGAAGAGTAAATCACTTGTGAGACTTTAGTTTGCCCCCATCCGAGGCACCACGGCCCGGCTTCTGGTTAAATTAGCCATAGTCAACTTAGCTGGTAAACATTTAATCAGTGTTTTTCTTCACATGAAGATAGATAATTTGACAACTCCTGTAATTTCCTATTAAAATTTGGCTAATATAGTCGGAAAAACACCTTAAAAGTCATTTCTCTTTAAATAACCGTAGCTAAGTAAATCATCATCTGGTTTTTGGTTTGCAAATCCGCTTTTGGCTAAATTTTTGCATTGGAACGTATATTGAAAAACTGACCCTGATAAATGTCATGTTAAGATAATAAGCATCCACGAAAAAGTTGTGCCTAAGCCTAAGCCTAAGCCTTAGCCTAAGCCTAAGCCTAAGCCTAAGCCTAAGCCTAAGCCTAAGCCTAAGCCTAAGCCTAAGCCTAAGCCTAAGCCTAAGCCTAAGCCCAAGCCTAAGCCTAAGCCTAAGCCTAAGCCTAAGCCAAAACCTAAGCCTAAGCCTAAACCTAAGCCTAACCCTAAGCTCAAGCCTAAGCCTAAGCCTTAGCCTTAGCCTAAGCCTAAGCTTAAGCCTAAGCCTAAGCCTTAGCCTAAGCCTTAGCCTAAGCCTAAGCCTAAGCCTAAGCCTAAGCCTAAGCCTAAGCCTAAGCCTAAGCCCAAGCCTAAACCTAAGCCTAAGCCTAAGCCTAAGCTTAAGCCTAAGCCTAAGCCTAAGGCTAAGCCTGAGCCTAAGGCTACGCCACCTAAGCCTAAGCCTAAGTCTAAGCCGGAGCATGAGCATAAGGCTACGCCGCCTAAGGCTAAGCCTAAGCCACAAAATTTCCAACTATCCAGGAATCATTCAAGGTGAGTTGATGACTCAGCAGGTCACTAACTTACCAACTCACTCTAGAAATCGATGGCCCGAAAAATCTCAAAATCCGGGGTGCAACTATAACAGAACAATTGATGCAATAAGCTGAAATCTTATAGACATGTGTTTGATCTTTATTGAACACATAACACAGAACATGTGTTACTGAAATCAATTGACAATAATTGCATAGCGGAAATGGAACTTATTATTTGTAATATTATACCACTAATCCAAGAAGTTATCAGTTGCTGATTTATCAGTATGGTACTCTGCAGTACAGTAACCGTTCTAACATCAGCCATAGCCAAGTTTAGCTTAATCAACTTGCCAGTAATCACGATGGCCATATTCATATTGGTCGTGGTCATTTTACTATCGGTCAATTTTGCGATGGTCATTTTGACCCTTAGTCAATCTGGTATCAGTATGTGCGCCGTGGCTAAGTTGGCCTATTCGTCGAGTGAATGAGAAATCGGGTCGAGAAAACCAAGTATCAGCCAACCATAAGCTCAAGAATTTTGCAGAATAACTATCATACAGCACATGTTAAATGGTTTTGGTTAATACAGGGCTCAGGATTACTCAGGTATGTTGGCCAGAGAACATCCTCAGAATGAAAATTTGCAGACCAACTCTTTGGGGGAAAACTATTTTGCCCATTTATACTCACCTTGCAAATGATCTCTACATATATAATTCAGTGGTCGCAGCGATATTAACATAATTTCGATGTCGTCGCTTTTGGGGCAATTGGCCAAGCATGGTTTGAAATTTTTGTATCCATTTCTGTATCATATTACAGTAGTCGATGTCTTTTTTTGTGGAAAAACTTGTAAAACCTCTTACTTGCATATTTGTACAATCATATCCGACTGATTCGATGTGAACGCCATCGGCGATTTGAGTAACTCTCGAAGTCGGTTCATGTCAGTTAAACTTCCCTGAATTAAAATTTCACACAAATAAATTTAGTCGTGACATCGGGTCAGAGAATTCTATTCTACTCTAAATCTGCATGCTCAGCTATTAGTCCCATGGTTGATGTGGATTCTAGTAAAAAATAGAATCCTCTTACATTCTTTCCAATTACCACATTGAGATCTTTCTGTAACTTTTCAGCACATTTTCCGGGACAAAAATTATCTGGCATAATCCTTGTTGGCTTTTTTGCCGTAGTAGATTCAACCATTGGTGCAGCACCATACCCAATCGAATCTTGTGAGGACGCTGTCAAAATTAGAAAGGCAGTAGTATATATTATAGTACAAAATTAAAATATCTTCATTTCAACCTGACGCCCAATTCCACAGGAAAAGAAGCAGAAAATACGACAACATTCTCGGCACGCCAAAACCTATTTAAGAAAACGACACTTTGTTTCCATTTTTAAGCTTTTGATGTTCCGTATCAATGAGCAAAAACAGGTCATTGTTACTTAGAAGAAAAACTAGTTCGATTTCAAACCTATTCATAAAAAATTATTGTGTTTATTTGATAGACGATTTGATGTCGTATTAAATCGTTTTGTTTGCTTCTCATATAGGCAGTTTTGATTAGATCACGCTCCAAAGTGGCATGAAAAATCATAACGTCATTGAGACATTTTCTTTTTTAAGATGATATACACTAACTTAGATCAAAAATTACGCACAATATTTGATTTTTCATAAAATAATCTTAATATAATCTGCTGTTTTCTAAACTATGAAACCGAAAACCAAGCATTATTTAAAAATTTTATTGTTCACTGAATCAAGTGTCATATGAAACTGAAAGCTTGAGAATCAACTCGACTAAGGCCCAATTCAGAAACGAAAAAATTCCTAGGATTTTGTCGCCGACAGTCGCCGATTGTCGCCGATTCCGCATGAGTTTCATCAGTGACTGCTCCCGATTTGACTAATTCAGCAGTGAAAAAATCCTAGGGTTTTTGTCGCGGACAGTCACCAATTGTCACTGATTTTTATCCCAGAAATCAGAGATGAATTTTGGGAAATAGAACAGTGTGTTCTATTTTTCGGGACTGTCGCCAATTTTCTACATGCTAAGCATAGGAAGCAAAGATTGCTCGAAGCATCACACGATTATTTTCAGGTTTTCCTAAACAATATAGAACCCAAAAGACACCCAGTGTGCATGTATATACAGTCTATTTCCAACTGAGTGATTCTCAATTGAGCGATTCCCATGTGAGCGATTCCCATGTGAGCGATTCCCATGTGAGCAAATTCCCAAATGAGCGAATTCTCAATTGAGCCATTCCCATGTCAGTGATTCCCAGTTGAGCGAATTCTCAAATGAGCGAATTTTCAATTGAGCGATTACCATATGAGCGATTCCCAATTGAGCGATTACCATCTGAGCGATTCCCAATTGGGAATCGCTCACATGGGAATCGCTCAACTGAGAATTCGCTTCTTTGGTAATTCGCTTAATCGGGATCCGCTCACATGGGAATCGCTCAATTGGGAATTTACTCACTTGGGAATTCGCTCACTTGGGAATTGCTCACTTAGGAATCGCTCACTTGAGAATCACTCACTTGGGACTCGATCACCTGGGAATCGCTCACGTGGGAATCGCTCACATGAGAAAACGCCGTGTATACAACCCACATGTGTGGGAAGAAAACTTTGTTTGGAAATTTTCAGGTGTATTCTTTTTTCTATGAGGGAAATGTCTACACTCGTTTTTCCCAAAATGTTATCTGTTTTGATCGAATCATTATTTCCCTAAACATCCATTTCCCGCGAATATCCCGATTCCCCGGGAGTCCCTGTTCCCCGAAAATCCCAGTTCCCCGAATAATTAATAAAATAACAGGCTCGATTCCCCGAACGATTGATAAAACTTTATAAATCAGCGACTGTCGCCGGTTGTCGACGACTGTTGCGGATTATCGCCAATTGTCACCATACATGCAGAGCATAGAAATTCTGCTGGGGGTCAGCCAGGACAGGGCATGGAATACAAAATTTTTTTGTTCTTGATAATGAAAAAAGGTTGTAGATAGGTCTTTTAACATTCAAGCAGCATATTATTTGACTTATATTGATCAGATATGTGAAAGTATTCGCTTTGACTGAACTTTTATAAAGTTTTAATGTTACTTTTTTGGAATCAAGTATGCTTTGTTGAGAAAAATTGTTAAGCTACAGCATCATTCCCATTTCTATGACGACTTTCTGTTCTCTCTTGCTCATTCTATCTTCTCTTTCATTGCTGGGGTGGTCAAATCTGCTGGGGGTCAATCAAAGTCTGATGGGGGTCCCACCCCCAGACTCCCCCCCCCCCCATGTGCGTGTATTGTCACCGATTATATCGTAGGAATCAGTGACAGTCGCTAATTCCGCCGATTGCCACTTCATTCCTTAAAATTGGCGACTGTCACTAATTGTCGCCAATTCAATCATAAGAGTCGGCAACAGTCGCCGACAGTCGGCGATTTCACTTCTAAATTGGGCTTAACTAAAGAAAATATTACAATAAACTCGAAAAAGAGCACTCGACCTTCTACTCAAAAGAAATGTAACGTATAGATCACGGTCTGGGGTAGAATTTGTTGCGAGTCATAGTACCTAATGGCCGAAAGAATTGTCGAGAAACCTAATGAATTGAGTGATTTTGGAAGTAGATTATCCTACTTAGCCAAGGAATTGAGGAAGAATCCGAGGGAACCATTATTATGCGTGATGAACTTTTTGATCATAACTTGATTCAGTATATTGCTACTGATGGAATTGGTTAGGCAACAGACCGTTTTCAAACTCCACTCTTGAGTCTACTGGATCTGTTGTAGTGTACTTTTTTTTTAATTTCTTCAGGTACGCTTACCCATTTTTCCTGTAGCTGGACGCAGGCTTCACAGGACTATACGGTCATACAAGTGTCCATCTTTGGGCACCTTTTGCGGCCTGTTGGAGGCCACATTCCACAGGCTATCATCTGCCTGACAAGCAGGACTTGTTCGGCTGCCTACATCCTAATGGAATAGGCCTGCCTCTTTATTTGCGACACCATCACCAAGATCCTAACTGGGCTACTTTTGACGCTTTTGATTGCATTTTTAGCTTCACCAGTTATACCCACTGATGCACATGTATGCACATGATCACTGGTAAATGAAAAATTGTTGTAGTACAATTCTTGGCTGCTGTCATTTGATTTATTTGGGGGTTGGCAAAACCTGGATCCAGCTTCAACTAATTCTGGACTCAAGTAAAACACAGTGCTGGCTGCACTCGGATCCGAAAATTTTAGAGTAGAACACAATGCCCGTTTAAGTATAATCTGGAACCATGCCGGATCCTATGGATGAACGCTAGTCCTGGATACCAACTGAATCCAAGCACAATTTCCAAAAAAGTGGGTAAGCCCATGCACCAGATAAGCCCAGAGTTGGTGCTGATTCCAGGTTCTACCCACAGACACCGGCTCAGTTGGCAGGATCTAGCATTGGGTTTTGCTGTAAAAGTATTTGTTTGGATAGAGGTGTTGAGAGTGGCCAAAGCAGCCACCTCAACTACGAATTGTTGCAAAAAGAGAGCGCCTTTCCTGCTGCTCGGTTAGCTCAGTTGGTTAGAGCGTGCGGACGGTAGCCGCAAGGTCCCGGGTTCAAGTCTGGGACCGAGCCTAACTTTTACTGAAGTCCCGAGTAGCGGAAACATGTTGCCTCAACAGAGGTAGAATACAGGTTGAGTTTGGATTAATTAGAACAACTCCTCGGCAATGTCTTAAATTTAGTGCAACATAACTTGCCCTGACCCGGCAGCAAAATATAAAACTGAAGCAGGCTCTCACATAGCAGACCTCGTAAATTCCTATAGTGAAAAATTTATGTTCATTGGCTTAAACAAAGAGGCGAGTCCCTTTATAGTGCATCTCCAGTCTGACGTTGTGACAGCACTACACTGGTGATGAACTAGAAACATCAGGTTCCAATCTCCCGAAGCTGTTATTTGCAAGAAGTCTTTAGCAAGCTACAATTGCTGCAGGTCTACTCAGCCAAGCATTCAGACAATGTTTTGGAACACGATTGTCGAATAAAAGCCTACTTTTGGAAATTCGGGATATCAGAATCATCGAAATTTCAGTTCGCCAACATTTTGGGCCATCCTGCCTGAGGCCAAAAAGCATGTTGTAAAAGTTATCTGTTGAGCATCGGTTGGGAAAAAGAGGATATGCCAAATGTCAACAGATATGGCCACCACCAGCAAGTTTTTGCGGAATTAGACGTATACTAAACTGGCAACCTTTGTATGGGGTGGTATCTCAGAGGATCGCCTGTTGATCTGCTTATAAGGAAAACATACTGTGTAGAGAAGTCTACTGATATGCGAAAATTGAAAAAATAATCTACAAGTTGAGCATCGATTTTTTTAGAACTACCACATAAATTTATCCTTAGTGCGCCCCAGCTTACACTAGCAAGGAATTCAAGGACATCAGAGCAGTAGCAGGTGAGTTACACTCTTCATTCGATTTATTAGATGACGAACAACCCGAATTTCAAATATAAAGGATCCACAAACATGTACATTTTTCCATTTTGGGCGATGTGGTCATAGCATAGATTTTAATGCTGACAAAGCATTCTCCAATCAATAGCAGCGTCGACAATACTATTTTTCTGTCACCAAAAAAATTTCGTATTAACCACTAGCCCTTCCAATGATAAAATGTCTACAATTGTCTTCTTATCGCTGGCATTAACTTCGGTCCATGTATTAGCTTCAACGATCAATAACAATGAAGAAAATTGCACCGATTCATGGCTAATTCACAGACCAGATTTAGCTTCGAAATTTTCACGAGATCAAATACGGTTTTTATGTCAGCACACGATCGCTTGGATGAAAAATGCTACTGCGCCACCAAAAGCGCTTCAGGTTACTGGAAAACAGTTGGAATGGTAAGCTTTCTGGGCGTCAGTATCTTCTGTGAGGTTAGGAATGCCTCCTGCCTCTTATAATTCTTGTAATGGTGTGTGTGGCTGTTCATCATATAGTCTGCTCCATACGTGCGACCATGTCATGTTTAGTCTTTGCTTAGGTCAGAAGCAGACATGCACGGCAAGAATTTTCCAGGGTCCTTGAACTATTTATCCAGGGGGTAGGGGGGTAGGCGAGCAAAAAAACAAAAAAAGTTCTGCAAGCCTGTTTTTCATATAAAATATGCGCATAAATCATCAAAAAAGCTGTCTTGGAAAAAGTTCTGGGGGGTGTTTCACGATTTTTTTGGGCCAGAGGAGATGGCCAGGGTCTCAGGTAAGGGGTTTACTCCCATACTCCCTATGTGCATGTATGGTCAGAAGACGTCACCATTATAACCAAAATTTCTGAGCCTCTAATGTCACTCAGTTAGTGCAGTTGGTGCGGCTTTCTTGTATACAGAACATCGACGACTTGAGCTTCTTGCTGAGCATAATTTTTCTGACATGCCAGCCGCGGATTTTGTCATAAAACATTCCTGACCATTCAGGATACCTTCCTACTTGTATTATGTTTACTTACATTGCTTAGGTCAAGCGACATCAACAACACCCAAAGAGGCTAACTGCTTGTACATGGCTGATTACTTACAGTTCAACAGTTCATAAGTTGAATGAACACAACCTTCATCACCGTGATAACCTAAGTTTGATATTAACTGGTATGAAAACGCTGGCTGGGCTGTCTTTAGTGGCTATCACCTCTGACTACTAGTCTCGAGAATCAGGTTTGATAAATTGAATTTCTGGTAGCTGGCCCAGGCAGACCCAGCCGTTCATCCTTTCGGGGTAGATAAATTGTGTAGGCGATCTTAGAACGCTGCTTGCCAGGATCTACTCAGCCCAGTTAACATCTTGGCCATGATGAGGCCAATGAGGAGATGGGCCTATTCCATTATAAGGCAGGTAGCCGAACGAGTCCTGCTTGTCAGCCTGTGGAATGTGGCCTTCACTAGGCAGTAAAAAGCACCCAAAGGGCGCATCTCAAATAACGTGGGCACTTATATGATGATATGGCCCTGTAAAGCCTGCCGTGCTGGCTAGCGAAGAAAATGTAGGTGTACTAGCAAAAATTTAGAAAAAGAAAATTCTGGCTTACAATGAAAGGCATGAAGAGTTTTCCCAAGCTGCTTCCTGCAGTCTTCTACATAAAATGAGAAACTCTCAAAACTTGACGTTAAGTTAAGGTCCGAACTATGCAAGATAAAGTCTAGGATACCAAGTTGGTGCACACTTTGACCTATAATGGGAGAGTAAATAATAAATGAAATAAAATGTAAGTGAATATTTGGCATCCTCGTTTTTTGAGCATAGTCAGCACAATAACAAGGTGTGACAATGGGTGCATGATAGGACAATAAATCACATGGGCCATCTTGGTCTAGTGGTAGGTTTGATTCCAGGTGTAACCAGAGAATTTCTGGTAGATGGCCCAGGCAGATACAGCCTTTCATCCTTTCAGGGTAGATTAGTTGTGTAGGCAACCTTGGAATGCTGCTTGCCGGGGTCTACTCAGTTCAGTTAATGTTTTGGCCATGCTGCGGCAAATGAGGAGTGGGCCCTTATCATCTATAAGGTAGATGGCCAAACAAGTCCGGCTTGTCATGCAGATGCTAGCCTGTGATGCCTCCACTAAATGGTAAAAAGCACTCAAAGAGCGTTTCTCATATAAGGTGGGCACTTATATGACTGTATAGTCCTCTAAAGCCTGTCTTCCCAGCCATAGGAAAAATTGGTAGGTGTACCCACAAAAATTGAAAAAACTATAAATCCCACGAATATCATGATCATTCTTGGCCTCATTGTGGCTTCTTTGAATTTTCATAGATGGGATGACTGCTACTGTAAAAGATCACCAATATTTTAAGGAGAATAAGTATTTTAGTGATGTGTCTGGCTGTTGATTGTGCTCAAAACACATCACTTACCACTGTAACTTCCAAACCTTCAGTAGCTCAGTTTGTGCAGTTGGTAGTGCATTTGTCTTTGGTACGTGGACAGTTGAGAGTTCAAGCCCCTCACCAAGTAATGCTATTTTTCTGTTGTGCCATTTAGGCATGCACAGGAATCTTGAAATTTGTCTACCAGAAGCTAAAAATTTCTTATTTTAAACTTGTCGAGCAGTTACATGGCCGCACACATCAATAAAAACAACAACATTAAAAGTACTCGACTTGTCCTGGCTGAAAAATCATTTTTAGTGTTTTTCTCAAATTCAGGCTCACTAAATTGCGAGTTTGTGAGGGCAACAATTGTTTACGTGATGTGGTCAAATGCACTGGACAAAAGTGCATAGCCAAACCTAAAGGTCCAACACAATGGATGGACGGCTCTGCGGAATTATCTTTGGCATCATATGGATGGACTTTCGATAAAGTTCAATCTTTTAACATGGATATTGTAACTAGAGATATTCTGATCAATGAAGACCAGTGCCCGAATATATGCCGAAAACGTGAAGAAGTTGCTCAACTTTGCAACATAGTTTCATCGAATGAAAACCCTTTTAGTGCCTTCAATGAAAATAAGCTCAGATTGGACCAACTACAAAACAAGCAAAGGGTTCATCGACAAATGCAGCTAAAATTTTACAACTTCAAAAGCAACTGTGATACGATGATGCGAATTCTACAAGCCAAAAACCTAACCTTGGACGATGTGAAAGGGTGCCCCGATGGCATGGCTCCCAAAGATTTGAGTGTTTCGTCTTTTTCTAGTCATTGCGCGACATTACTTGCAGCAAAGTCCCCGGAAGAAGTCTTCCCGCAGAGTTTCATGAACGTTAAGAATGCATATCAGAGAAATCATTTTTTGGAAAGATATGGAAGTTGGTTGGATAGATGTCGTAGTTTCAAGTAAGCTGTGTTCGATGCTTTTCTCAAAAGAATATGAAATTTGGAATTGATGGGTCAGCCTGCGATACTGTTTATGATGGCTTTATCAGTGCAGGACTAAAAAAGCTGCAGTGGTTTATACACAATACTTGCATTCGAAATAAGTATATCAATATTGTTATTGAAGTGAGTATACGCACTTGTTTCACTAACTAAAGGTTTAAAATCTAGAATTTTAGTTTTCAGGTTTAGAACTATCTTATAATTCGAGACCGGATTTTTAACTGCTGCACCTAAATTTTTTCTTGAATCAAGGATGCTCAAGAAGCATAAAAATGATATAATAAAGTGCTTCTGGTACTCCTGTGGTTGCATCTTTTTGCACCTTTTTTGGTCCTGAGATCCACTTGCACCTAATTTAGAATTTTTTTGAATTTGAACCTAACATCGTCATCTCACTCAAAATTTTCAAGAATAACAGGTTCTCTGATTTACTGATGGTATATAACTATAGTTAAGTTAACTGTACTTTAGTAGCTCATGGTCTGAAAAAAAGAAAAGCAATGGAAGGTATACATAGATGCAGTGCAGTGTATGAACGGATTTGCAGGAAAAAAGTTTACTTCAAGGCTAGTTCGGAGTTATTTGCTACTGAAAAAAACTGAAATTCGTTCAAAAACATAGTACGCACCTTCAGTGTTTGATGACATAGAGTATTCGTTTTTCTATACCAATAATTTTTGTCTGAATATTGACAGAATTTGATGCTTGAAAATATTGGGTATCTGAATATTATAGCTTTAAATAAGTTTCTATTAGAATAAACAACCTATTTTAGTTTCTATGTTGATTGTTATAAAATATGTGCCGTAGACTTATGTCAAATGGAGAGATTTTTCGCTCCAAATTTGAAAATTTTTGCACCGTTTTCAGCAGCTAATCTGTCAATTTTTCGCACCAAAAAACCCGTTCTCGATTTATAATTTAGAATTCAGTAGAGTTTAGAAGTTCATGTAACCATATCCTGTTGTTCTTAGTTGTTTTATATGCAAATTGTTCTTAACCACAGTTAACAATCCTTTATCAACCTCTTTGTCACTATTCTAAAAGGTCTGAAGGAATATAACGAAAAATTTCATAAAAATAATTTTCTAAAAGAAATATGGTGATCTCAAGACACTTCATGCAACATTAAATCTGACATTCAAAATCAGTGATTCTCATGAGACAATGCATAACAGGAAGAATCCAGTCATTCAATTTATGGAATATGCTGACTTCTTAATCGTTGATCTTCTGAATTTTGTTCTGAATCCTTGTTTCATTAATTCCCGAATTCTACTGTAATGTTCAGAAAAATGTTGTACTACCACAGATGAGAATTTGAGCTATTAACAATGATTATTTAACAGCTAAAATATACATAATTAGGCAGGAAGTTATAAATCACATTTGCATTGTTGTAGTTTCCATAAGTCAGATCAAAGCATGTTTTTCACATCTATGTTTTAGTGGGCTGTGTCCATATTGTTTAACATATACGCACAAACTTTAATATTGAAATAACTTTTCTCTTCAGGAAATGCTCTTGCAAAATTTCTTCAGTTTTCCAAACTTCAATGCACTCTAGAAAACATATTCTGATATTATTTTCATTTCTAGGGATATGCTAACTAAGCAAGGAATCACTTTGCAGTATATGGCTCAAGGTCACATGCCATCCGAACCTCAATCAACATCAACTTCCAAACCCTGCGCCAGCTGGGTAAAAGGAAATCAAACCAAAAGATTTAAAAGATCTCAAGAAGTCAATAGTCCATTAAGTCAACAGGTTTCAAGTTTGTTCCGAGACGCGGTCTCTGGTTTTTCGACCGATCAAAGAGCTTACAGGAAAGAATATAGAATGATGACCGATGATGAGAGGCGACGATTTCACGCTGCGATGAACAAGTTGAAGAAAGATTTGGTCGACGGTCGCAATAAATACGACTTGTTCATAATGTATCATACGCCAGGGCAGTCGCCCGAGGCCCATTGGGGGCCTGCTTTTTTACCATTCCATAGAGAACTCTTGAAACAGTAAGATGCAGTATCATGAGAAGTGCATGTGAAGTCATTTTCGTAAAGTTTAAAAAAGTAGAAAAACTACCAGTAGGTAGTCATCTACCTGATTTTATGAAGATGATGTCCGACTTAAAATTTCAGGTTCGAAATAGCATTGCGCGAAGTTGATCCACTGGTGGCACTACCATACTGTAAGTACAAGGCAGAAAACTGTTATCATCAATTTGGCTTTCCAATCGATGAACTTCGAATAAGATGGCATTCATGGTTGCTCCAAATTTATTGGGTCCCACACTTGCACAGTTTCCAGAATCAGCCAAAAAACTTTTCCAAGGTGTTAAGGTCTCATTCTGTTGCATCAGATCTTCTATTGATCATCATTTTGCACTTCTAAATTCTTCAACTTCATTTATCAAGGGGACAGCACCATGGATCAGGCACTACCCGACCCCAAAGACTCCATTCTATGGACGGACGACTTTTTTGGCAATGGCGACAAAATCGTCACCAGTGGACCATACGGCAATTGGCGCGCCAGCCAAGAATTATCTTTTGTTCCCGGTATGATGTCATTGTACAGGGACGTTGGACAATCTCAATTTGGTAGATTGATGAACAACGACGATGTTAACTACGCATTAACCAGGAACAAGTTCGACGAGTTGACGCATTGGTAAAAATTTTAACCAGCAGTTAAAACTATCCAATAACTGATGACATGCATGATATTTTGGCATCGAAAAATTCAGGAAGCATTGGTCATGATGATGAAGGTGTTGTAGCGGTGCGTTTCACACTTCCTTACACGGCATGTGACACACTAAGCACCACCACTGCAACCACAATTTCTGAACCATCCACGTGGCTCGGTCAGCGCAGTTGGATAGTGCGTCTGCCTTGTATGCAGAAGGTCGAGGGTTCGAGCCTCTCGCCAAACGTTATTTCTCTGATGGGCCAACCACGTGTATTTGGGCATACAATCCTTTGACCATACCAGGGACTCCCCTGTTGCTCCTAGGGCCGAATGATGTTATATGGTAGCATACAACGTTCCACCCGTAGAATTGATGTTTCTGCCAATCCACTGGTTCCAAACCCGGTCATTTTTGTTGAGCTCTGGTCGGGATGGTCGCACCTACCCCGACATTGGCCTTTGATGGGAGAGCTCCAGCGCCACCCTGTAAGCAATTTAACAAAGGCTTGATTCTATTTTGTAAGAAATACCTGAAAAATGAATCTCATAGTCATGTCATCGAGAATGCACTCAAGAATATTCCGAGACAATTTCCTCAAGAAAAAACACTATCAAAGCTGTGAAGAATTACGATATTTTGATTTACTGATCATGTAACATGGATAGGAATCTTTAAGGCCAAATATGTGATCCATGCGAAATTGTGCAGAATGTTATGAAATATATGAATATCTCAGAAAGTTTAAAAATTTGATACATATGAATTCAAGAATCGGATGGGACATACCAGTAAAAAGCGGGTCAGGGTTTATTGATAAATCACTTATGATTTTCTTGCGACAAAAATTTGTGGTTCAAAGACGGCCGTTTGTAACGCCATCTTAATTACCTGCTATACAAAATTATAGTACTTTTTTAGCCATTCCTGATCACTCACTGTGTGTAAAACTTTAATGACAAATGGTTAGACTTGCAGTTCATAGTCAGTTGCTACTGATTTTATAAATTCTTGGAGTCAACCAGCTCACTCCGTTTTTTATGGTTTATGAGCATTCTGAGAATCACAAATTCATTTCACTCATGTTCAGATTTTCATTCGTCGATCTTGATTCCTAGTTCATTAAGGCTAATTGAAATTTTTGTATTAACTATTTCTAAAATCTGACATTTGGTCAATCAGTCGATTTGCGGTCAGCATGATTTAGTTTCGATTTCACCCCACTGTATATTTTTATGAGCAACCAAAATCTGTTGGGAGTCAATATCAGTAATAAAAATGAATTTTCCACTTTTGAAAATTTTTTAAAGATATTTTCATACAAGTTGTCGAAAATTTCATGACAAAAGATGTCGGCGTACATGGTCTGAGGGGTGTTGACCATACATGCACGTGGGGGGGGGGGGCTGGGGGGTTTTGACCCCCAGCAGAATCTTGCTGATCCCCAGCAGATTTGACTTTTCCCGCAATGACTGAGAAGATAACGAAGGGAAATGAGCAAGAAAGAAGAGAAAGTCGTCATAAAAATAGAAATGATGCTGTAGTTTGACAATTTTTCTAAACAAATCATACTTGACCGCAAAAAAGTAGCATGAAAACTTTAAAAAGTGCCGTTTAAGCAAATAATTTCACATAATATAGGTTGAAGAATATGCTGCTTGCATATTAGGAGACTTTCTGAGACCTTTCTTTTCGTTATCAAGAACGAAAAAATTTGTATTCCACCCCCTGTCCTGGTTGACCCCTAGCAGAATTTCTATGCTGTGCATGTATGGTGTTGACCCCTGGTGGAACCTTGACTTACCCCACTCCCAGAATTTTCGATTTTTTACGATTTTTATACCATGAAATGATAAAAAAAATTTTTTAGGCATGGAATAAATATGATTCTGAAATAGTTCAGTTGTTTTTAAAGACTTCATCATAAGAAGGTTGGGAAATTTCACATAAAAATGTTGAAAAATAATCAGGAAAAAGTTAAATTTTTTGTTGGAAAAACAAAGTTTTTAAGCTTCCCGATCAATTTTGACTGAGTCTTAAACAAAAGAATTTTGACTGACCTTTCCCAAAATTTATATGCCGTACATGTATGAAGGGATGCATGGCATGCATAAATGACTTGAAACTCGTGAATATACAGTAAGAGTCAATTATCTCCGAGTAGTCAAGTCAAATTTTGGAAAATTTTCAATATCCAATACTTAATGTTAAGAAATTACTTGCTTGAAAATTTACTAGGTGTGTAAATCTGCTTTGAGGTCGGCCAGAATTCTGCATGGGGTCTAAACTTAGTCTGCCTAGTGTCAAGACTGTTGCAGTGGTGAATGTCCAGTTGTCCATCATGCAGCCAGTATTGTCACCATGACCACAATTTCCAAAGCATCCACATAGCTCAGTGCATTTACCTTGTATGCAGTAGGTCGAGGGTTCGAGCCCCATACCAAGTGTTATCTTTCAAATAATCTGGCAACTAGGACATACCAGAAACCCCACTCCCAATAATATGTATGTTCCCACGACTGTTAACATCCCATTTTCCCAATCTACAATTTTCAGCATCGACCCCACATTCGAATTGGTGCACGGTTTCGTGCACACTTTCGTCGGTGGTTTCATGTTCGATGTCGGCATTTCACCCAACGACCCGGCTTTTTTCGCCCATCATTGTTTCATCGACTACATTTTCGAAGAATTTCGACAAACGAAACAAAATCCCAGTGAACGGGAAACGGATTATCCGGCCGTCGATGTTGGTAAAGGTTGCGCAGCGGTTCATTTCGGAAACGCCACCATGAAACCATTCTCCATTAAAAATTTGGATGGTTTGAAAAATGTTTATACGAAAGAGTTGTTTTATTATCAACCGAGACCAACTTGTTCGCAAATTTCGCAAGGCTGTTCATCTCCGTACTTGTATTGCGACACTAAGAATTTTCGGTGCATATCTAGGATAAGGCCCGGTGGGAACTGTACCGGCTATACAGGTACAGAAATTTGTTATCGAGGCCAATGCAATGTGAATGGTCGATGTTCTGAGCTGAAAAGCACAACAACCTCTAGAAGAGTGACTATGGCGGATCCAACAACTGTTACTGTATCATCTACTTCTACAACAGAAGCAACAGCCACGCTTCCCACATTGACAACTGGCACCACTTTTTCCACAACTGCCCTTGGAGTAAGTGAAGCAGATCATTTGCACTAGGGTCCAGCAGGCTCAGCCTGGCCCCACTAGACTCCTGAATGGGCTGGGCCGGGCTTGAGCCAGAAACCGATGGACTGGGTCTAACGTACAGACCTGTTAAAGCCACATTTACTGTGTTATTTGATGAATTTTTTTCGGTTTGGTCATCTACTCTGCCCAACGTCCCTGGTAGGACAGTCAACATATGCTCCAATTTTCAATTTCGGGGATTTGGTAGGCTTCCAAGCTACACCTGCAAATATTCAGACATTACTGTTGATCTGTCTCAAATTTATAATTTGATGTGCTATTTGATTTCATGCCTGTTTTAGCCACAACAGTTTTTGGATTTTTGACTGAATAACTATATTTAATTATTATGTTTTCACTTTGTTATTTTCTGATATATAATCATCAGGTCTCAAATAAACTTAGGTGTTATGCAACTTTCTGTACCAGTTTTCCTTATTCCATCAATGATGATAGTTGTGATGATAGTAAACCAATATCTCAAGTTTACAGTCCATCTTTGAAAAAAATCAACAGCATCATATGCATGATTTTGACAAAAAAAATTATGCTTAAATTGACTATTACATACTTTTATAGATTTTAGATTTTTATTCAATGATCATCAATGGGTATGTTTATTTTACAACCACTGCAATTTCTCCAGGAAAATTTTCTATTTGCTGCATTCAAAATTCAAAATTACAGACTTTCATAAAGCACCATTGTTGCTGTAGCTCAAATGTAAAAAATTATCAATGCTATTCTTGAACATGAGAAGACTTATCAATTTGTTCAAAATACTCTAAGCAAAACTGCCATTGACAGCTCAGATGTTCAAAAAGTACTAAACTGTTGACAAAACCATATCATGTATGCTCGTGAATTGAAGAAATATTCATACCCTGCTAATCAAAAAATTCAAAATCGATTGTATTAAGAGGAATCAAATATTTTTCCTAAATTGGTGATTGTTTTTTTTATTCTTTTTTTTATTGATTCCAGTTTCAAGCCCTATAAGCATACATGCACATAGGGGACGTAGGGGGTAAACTCCCTTAACTGAGACCCTGGCCAACCCCTGGCCAAAAAAAAGTCGCCAAACACCCTCCCTGAAAATTTTCCAAACAGGTTTTTTGATGATTTTTGTGCATATTTTGTATAAAAAACTGGCTTGCAGAATTTTTTTTTGTTTTTTTTTCTCGCCCACACCTCTACCCTCCTGAATAAAAAGTCCAAGGACCTTCCCCCCTGGAAAATTCTTGCCATGCATGTCTGCCCACAAGCGGGAGCAGTTTGAGCGCATCGCATCTGGACATATTGTCATAAATTTACACTAAAGAGTCTATACTGGAAAACCTGATCATCTGATATTTTTGCATAGTAATTTCGACTGACTATGATTCTATGATATTTTTTCCTGTTTTAGATCTTGAATCATGCAGTATTTTGAGTTTTGGAAAATCGGCTTCTATGGGCTAGGCCAGGATTTTCTCTCAGCCAACTGATGGGCCAGACTATTTATGGGCCAAAGGTCTCGTTTGGTCAGACAGTGCTGAGCCCATGCAGGTCCTTCATCTGTACTTGTTGGCGTGGAGGTTTTGTGTGTTTTGACCTCACCAAAAATTTTTGATCTTACCCATATAGATTTTTAAACCTATCAAAAACTGACTTTTCAAGATCAGCATGAATATTTTTTCCAAAAATCCAACAAATTTTATATCAATCGACATGTCTCATTGAGATCTATTCAAGGAAATTATTCAAAATGATGTATTATCTCTTTTGCCAAAATATGAATGGTTAAAATTAACTGACATCCTCCAGATTTTCTTTGCTGGCATGTATGTGCCCTCAATTCTGTGTATAAATTTGCCTGAGTCAAATAATGAAGGTTGACTGTTGGCTCATTGGGGTGGTTATAAGTTTAATTGTCTTGACAGTTTCAGTAGACTTATAAATGCACTAATATCAATTATTCTTCTGTATATTTTACTCTAGCCATGCAAAAATCATTCAAAAATATGAATTCTTGAACAAAACTGAATATTTTTACGTAGAAAGAAAGTGTCAAAATCAATGGCAGTCCTCTAAATCGCATATCAACCTAACACACCGGTATCTTCAATTCCATGGTCTTCAACTTCAGCAGTGCAAAAAAAATTTCAGTTGAAGTTTTCAGAAAATGTATGCTTTCAGAAAACTACGAAATGCCGACCACCAACAGCTGCCTCTACAACTGCAATGCCATCGACTCTTGGCGTCCAAACCATGGACGAATTTGCATACTTCACATGCACTACACAACACAATACCCAAGATGTTCAAATCAAAGTCAACAATGGCCAATTTCAAGGACGACTACTTACAGAGACTACCTTCCCTGGTTATAGGGGTGTTACAATGTTTAAAGTGAAAAATCCGGGACGAACGTCATTGGACATTAAAATCGAAGTTATGGAGCAAGGAAGAGCTTGTCAACCGAGGTGCTTTGACAACAAGACACATATGTACAATGTGTGCGAAAAAGAGTTTATCAGAGTTTCCAGCCATATCAATAATTCCGAAGTTGTGATTCGAAGGACTGAAAAAGATGCTCTGATGTCGAAATGGACATATTTGGGCTATTACAGGAGTAGATTGCCCGATTATTGTTATTTTCAATGTGTACCAAACATCATGTAGATATTAAATTTTGAATTTTCTGTAATACAAGGTTGTGCAGTTCACTCCTTGATGGTAGAGAAAGAACCATAGTCAGTGAGACTAGTTGGAACTACTCATTGGCTATGCCTCAGATCTAGTGCAACATCTCTCGCCCAGACCTGGCAACAGCAAACAATCACTAATAAAATGGGCCCTCACTGAGCAGACCGCATAGACTCCCAGAGTTAAATATATATCCACTAGTAGGAACCTGGTAGAAGAGACCCTCAATTGTATGTCTCCTATTGGATGTCTGCAAGCATTCAATGTCTGGGCCTATAGCACTCTGAAGACTTACTTTACAATGGATGAATATGCAAGTAGTGTAATACAATGATAACATTATTTAAAATGGAGTCGCACCACTATGAAGGTTATGCAAATAAATATGGGGGGAGCTTTATCCTTGTTATAAAAACAAGAAGTGATTTCATCATCATTTTTTCATCTTTCTTTGGCACTTCATTGCTATGCAAATTTGTCTGCGCCTCGTCCACCATTAATTTGCATGCCGACTTCTAAATCGCAAAATGGGCAGCAATAGGGTGCCCAACAACAAAACAAAATATGTTTTGAAAATAATGATGAATTAGAGATCCCTCTCAGCCGAACTTAGTCTAGTCTGTGGGTCTGAAAAGATGATATGGTCTGCTAAGGAGAGATAGTCAGGAACATTCTTAATGCATGGGCTTCTTATCAAAACTGTTGCTGATTGGAATGCTGGCCTAACCGATATTTTCAAATCTGATTTTCCGATTTAAGTAGATACCTGACAATTTCAAGAAATAAAATATAAAACAGAGAATAAGCCTGAGAAGGCACAAATGCACACAAGATAGATAATAACAACAGGTTAATAAAAGTTAGTGCTCACCCTATTTATCAATCAAATCTGGCTACAGTAAGTATCATAAATGGCCTTTTGTAGCCGATCCAGTTCAAACCAGCAGACAAAATTCACTGAAAACTACCTAAATCGGTGGAAAAACACTACAACAGTCTGTTGCTTTCAAAATATTTCAGAGAAGAATTGAAAGCTGGTGCTATGCATATGAAATGTGTTGCAGTGAAAATTTTTTAAAGTAAATAAATTTCATTTAAACATCAATCCGACATGGGGCACACATTTAGAATTGTTTGTATCACATTTAATGAATTTGCCTATCAGAGTATCACATCTGTTATCGAAATTTTCAATACAGGAACGTGAAAAATGCATTTAGTGAGTTGGAAAAAGACCCAAATATGAGTAATGTTTCGTTCCCGCAGCAAAGAAACATTTTTCTGAGCCTGTAAAAAATTTACCAAGAAGGAAACATCTTTATGAGTTGTTGCAACCAAAATGCTCTACCAAAAAGAAAATTTTTTGATTTGAAAATGGGTAAGCCAAAATTTAAATTCATTCTTTTGCCTTTGTCTCATTGTTTCAATTGTAGAGATTAGTTTATTCGGAAAATAATTTGATACTACAAAAATTAAGTTGAAACAATCATTAATGACTTGATTTCTGTATTTTCAGCATCTTGAGAGTGGATAATGCCAAGGTCAACAGCTCGATTTTGTTAGGGGCTGTTTTATTGTTTAGGCCATGCCTGAACATTAGAGCCCTGAATGTTGGCTTAGGCCTAGGCTTAGGCTCATGCTTAGGCTTAGGCTTAAGCTTAGGCTCACACTTGGGCTTTGTCTTATGCATAAGCTTAGGCTTAAGCTCACTTGAGCGACAGACGGCGCCCTAATGTCGGGGCACTCTAATGTCCCCGAGCCTGTTTAAGCAACGTATTAACCCGGCTCAGGCCCTCAGTAAAAGTTAGGCTCAGTACAGGTCTTTAACTCAGGACCATGAGGCTACCATGCACATGCTCTAACTAATTGAGCCAACTGAGCGATAGGAAAGGTACTCTCGATTTGCAACAGTTTGTACTTGAGGTGGTTTTTGTGACCACTCTCAGCATTTCTACTGTTGAAATTGACGAACTATCAATGGCCAAATGTTTTGAAACACTCTAATCAAATTGTCAAAACAGTCTTCAGTCAAAGCTAAGCTCGTTCTGGAAATTGAACTCAGGAGCTTGTGGGCGCTGCTCATTATCAACTGAGCCGAAAAAGCAATGGGAAAGGAGCTTCAAATTGCAACAATCCCTAGCTGAGATGGTAGCTGTAACCATTCTCAACAAGCACAGGATCTAAACAATTGATACCTGCAATACCTAGGGCGATAGCAGTTATAGGATTTTTTGAGCAGGCCTGGAAAAAAAATATAAAATTGGAGGTCTTGACAACTTTGTTTCAGATGCAGTTTTATTATTTTAGGTACAAACAGAATAAACTTATGTAAACGTTTCAACAATGTCACTTATTCTTAATATAACTGCATGAATTGTAATTCACACAAGAAGAATACAAACTTTTGATTCATGTTGTACAATCTCTGTTTTTCTCTGCCCCTACTATTTCCAATAAAAAAAACACTCACTTTCTTTTTCAAATATCTGCTTACCTTTAGACCAGATAAGTGACTGAACTACATTCTCATCCGAAGTCAATTCTAAAATGGGCATGAAAACAAAGCCACAGTGTAACGTTTCCAGAATATTTCTCCACAACAGTAAATTTTCCATTAAACCTACTTCGAAAATACAGCACTTGGTTTCAACTCTTTCTAGAAAGGTTGCATTTGAAAAAACGAACTGCAGACTAACATATGGATTCCACCAATGCATGTAAATGGGAGATTGGTGTCTAAAATGCAAATGTGGATGTAAATGGTAGATCCAAATATGCACATTTCTGGCAGAATTGTATGTCTGGGCTGAGTTGCACAACTGTTACCTTCGTGAAGGTAGAACAAGATAAAACCTTTGTCATGTGTCGCATGGCCATACATCACCCGTTTGTAGCAATGGCAACACAAATGGAAGAACGCTGCACTATAGTCACAGAGACCCCGTTTCGAATCCCAGTCGACCATTATTGTTCAAACAGTCTTTGGCGATGGTTACGATGGCAAAGCATTTATCCAATACATGACATGGCGAGGCTTGGATGGTGCCACATTGGTGGGTCGCAGAACCTGCATCTTCAACAGACGAGGTCATCCTTCTTTCAAGAGGGGGAATGTCACGTGTCGCACAGCTGTACATCACCCCTTCGTAGCAATCAGAACACTGGCTCAGTAGTTCAAATGGAAGAATGCTGCACTATAGTCACAGAGACCCGGTTTTGAATCCCAGTCGAGCATTATTGTTCAAAAAGTGTTTGGCGATGGTTACGATGGCAACCCATTTATCCAATACATGACACCTTCCAAGGTATGACCTTTGTTCTGGTTGCACAATCAGAGCGAAGGTCGAACCTTTGAAGGTCCGACCTTTGTGGTGAAGGTCGAACCTTCGCTGCATTCCGGTCCACAAGTAAAGCTGTTTCTGTTATTTTGCAGGGATTAAAGAGTTATACTGTATCTAATTTATTTCTGTCCTGCCGAAGAAAAATTAAACCAGTGCAATTCAGAGAGAGGTTATTACAAAAATGAGGCGCCAATTACGGTTATAAACGGTTAAGTTATATGGTTATAAATGTATAATTTAAGGTTATAAATGACTGGAAGCACAAGAATTAGGGCGCCGAACTGACCAAAAGTTTAAGTTGGAAGTTTTTTTAAATTTTTCTCTTTTTCGTCAGAAACATACCTGTAATTGGGGGAGGTTGGGGGGGACCCCCACCCCCAACTTGGTCAACCCTATACCCAATCCTCCTCCCCCCCCCCCCAAACTCGGAAAAGTTGGGAAAAATAAGGAAAAAAAGTGTTTTTCGGCCCTTTTCTGGAAAATTTTCGGAATTTTTTCGACTTTTTTAGGGGTTTTTCGACCGCCTCCCCAAAATTTTGGAAATGTTGGGATTCCCACCCCAAAATTTTGGATTTACCCTCCCCCCAACTGGTCGGACTTCTTACAGGTATGGTCAGAAAATGGGAAAAGTATGGTGGAGGGAAATCACCGAAGGTTGCTAAAATAAGTAAAAACTCAATGAAAAATGAAATTAAGGCAGAAAATTAGTGATAAACATTAAAAATGCTGAGAAACTTGAAAAAAGACTGAGTTTCTGCAATACAAATGGTAAAAAACGCATAAGAAACCAAACACATGGCACTAATTTAAGGGAAAACGCCGTCAATTTAACGTTACGAAAGGAAAAAATCACGTAAAATGCAGATTAAGGCCAAGAATAAGCTATTTTCGCCATAAATTAACAGCTAAATATTGCTGAAAAGCTGTGACCATAGCACGAAGGGCAGCTCTAGCTCGAGCCTTCACGCTACACAGTAAATGAAGGTCGAACCTACCTGCGAAGGTCGTACCTTCGTTTCAAGTTTTGTTGTGCAACCGGAAGGTTGCAGCGAAGGTCGAACCTACCTGCGAAGGTCGTACCTTCGTTTCAAGTTTTGTTGTGCAACCGGAAGGTTGCAGCGAAGGTCGAACCTACCTGCGAAGGTCGTACCTTCGTTTCAAGTTTTGTTGTGCAACCGGAAGGTTGCAGCGAAGGTCGAACCTACCTGCGAAGGTCGTACCTTCGTCGAAGGTAACAGTTGTGCAACCGGGCCCTGGAACCCAGATTTTGATGGCCTAGCTTGTGGACGTGGATAAGGCATGTAGCAATCTGCATTTTTTGAGATAGATTTTGACAAAAATCTGGATTGCAGATGATAGAATACGCATTTTTCGTGGATTTTGGTGTCAGAAAGGCAAGTGTGAGTCTAAAGTCCAATTCAAGATCGACTCACAATCTCAAAAGTTCAGGGTTCAAACTCCAGTGAAAGCAACGATTTATTAGAAATTATTCTAATTGTCATAGCCTGAAGAAGGTAAAAGGTAAACTACCGAAACGTTGCTCACCACTGTATTATTGTGTGTTATATTGTGTTATTCTAATAGATGTGTTTCACATTTTTATGCAATTGTAAGGCCAATAATAGCCGACAATGAATTCATATCACAACCAATCGCAAACAACATTTCGAAAATTGCCTATTCATTCAATAGAGTTGCTGACTGTTCCCGATTAAATCCTGGTGATGACGACAGTCACCGACTGTCGCAGACTGTCGCTGATTGTCGCGATAAGAATCCTATAATTTTTCACTTCTGAATTGGGCATTAGCGAAAGCTGCATCTCAGCAAAAAATCTGCAATGTGTATCAGTGCTTCAGACACTGAATCTATAAAACTCTGCCAAAAATGTTGTAGTGTGTTTCCGCCGATTTACAATTTTGTAATAGTTTGTCCTTTTCGAAGAAACGCCCGCAGGAACCATTTGGATTGATCGTAGCAGACCACTCCAGGCTGTTTACTGTAGGAAGTGGATTCGGCAGGTGTGCGCATGAGATTTTCATTAGTATTTTTCGTATTGGTCTTCAGTCTCCCTGTGCCCATTATTTTGTCATTTACCAGCATGGACGAGACTTGTGTTAACCTTTTTTCGCCCTTTTTTAGCCCTCTTTCGTAATATTTTACTAGTTGCCATTGCGCAATGGCCTTTTTTTGGTTTTTCGTAAGTGTGTTTTGATTAAGTAAAATTGTATAGTAGAAACCTCTACTCTTTCTCAACTAAGCTTGGGCAGGTTCAAACTAGGAAACCAAAGGTTTACTAATTTGAGCCATTATTTTTGGGTTTATGTACTTAAGTGTAAGTCTATTTTAGGTAAGCATGGGTGGTAGGAAACTCTTGCATTAAGAATGATTCCTGGCCACATCTCCTGCGGATTCTCTATTCTCTTCTGACTCACGGACTAGGACTGGTAACGGCCCGAGGGATCCTTAACCCCTCACCTATTTTTCAAATATAACAGAAATGTGAGGATTCGAATATGTACATCCTTATTTTAGACACCAATCCGCTCTTGGCATTCAATGGCGGAATTTGCATTTGAGTGAAGATTGAGCGTTACACATGCCATCTGATGTATGCCCACTATGCGATTCTAATATATCACATATGCAAACCCAGCTTTATTATGCAGTAACAAATAAAAGTCAATTTTCAAAGTATTTTGGCACCATCAAGGTCATAAGGTAAAATGCACTTCTTATCCACAATATTGGTCACCCATTCGCCCATGATACTATACAAACTTCGCCAACCGTCGTCACCACACAAGTTTACTGTAGGTTGGTAGATGCAATCGACGAACAACGTGTAAGTGTCGCACATATTCAGGGAAGGGTCTTTGAGAAATTGTATGGCTTGTCTTTCGCATGCTTGGATGGTTTCGTTTTTCTTGGAGTCGTATAAGCAGTCGAAGTAGCTAAAAAAGATAATAAACTTGCAAATTTAAAAACCTGGTCCTTTTCAACCAAAAATTTCAGATTTGTCCTTCGTATGGCCATACATCTAGGGCATAGAAATTTGGGGAAGCTCAGGCCACAATCTTTTTTCAAGAGTACTCCGAAGTCAGTCGAAATTGATCAGAATTCGTTTTTGGATTTTCCTCAGTGGGCTCTCACAGTTTCAACAAAAATTGAACTTTTTCTGATAATTTTCAACATTTAAACATAAAGTTTGCAAGCCTTTATGCGATTAAGTCTCAAAATAGCCCTGAATTATTTTAAAACCACATTTATTTTATGCTTAATATATTAAACTTTCATTTCTACATTTCACATAGTATATTCCCCAAAAAAATGAAAATTCTGGGGAATCAGCCAGGATTCTGCCGGAGTCAGGACCCCTAGTAATTCCCCTCCAAGAACATGCATGAACGCTTGCTCGAAGCCACAACTGAAAACTATTCACGCTAAATGGCAGTTACAGCAAACTCACAATAGTACAACTTTATAACACAAAAGTACGTAAACTTAATGCGGCAATCAATTCAGAAAAAAAATTTCGTTCATGAGCAGCAAACAGAAAAAAAGTTCGACAATATATAAGTCCAAAGTGAGCAAGCATGGCACGTTTTCGAGAATTTTTGTCCCCTCATTTTTGTGAAGACATTCAGCGTTTTTTCTATAGTATGAAATTTTCAACTGCTCCATGATATGGGATTTTTTTAAATGAATAAAAGGTGAATCTAATTTTTTGTTTGTTGTTGTTGTTTCCATAATGAATGAGATATGGCCAAATGGCATATTTTTCGACATTTTCGGTAATTTAATACCATGAGTAACCGGCCCAGAACCTAACTGACCTACTGATCCCTGTTTCTACTCTTCGTAAATTTCGTTCATCATGATACAATAGAAGCTGGAAGGATCTAAAGATTGATCGAATTCTTAACGATAATGCCAAAGGTCAGAGTAATTTGCTTGGCGATGTTCCTTTTTATTTCAAAGCAAAATTTTTCCTTGTTTGCTCAACACTTCCATGCCCTGAACTTTGATGACAGATGATATAGGTCATAGAATCGTTCACTACGAGGTTATGCAATACTGACATACGTAGTAGAATTTCCCAAGACCCCAATTTTCAAAAAAGTTTTCAACCTGCTCCAGTCAGTTCAATTTCTGATGTGTTCAAAAATCCTAAAACAGTGATATTAAAACATGATATACAATGAAATTATGCTTAAAGTCCATGATTGACTGCCACTAGCTCGACGGTCCCAGTGAGTCAACCATTCCAGTAAGTCGATCATCCCAGTATGTCGACTCATCCCAGTAAATCGAATTTTCCAGAAGGCCGATTGTACCAAAATTTAGTATATCTTTCCACATGGAGCACATTTCCAGTTGTCCTCAAGAATACACGTAATACTTTCCTATGCCTAAACCTAAGCCCAAGCCTGCGCCTAAGCCTAAGCCTAAGCCTAAGCCTAAGCCTAAGCCTAAGCCTAAGCCTAAGCCTAAGCCTAAGCCTAAGCCTAAGCCTAAGCCTAAGCTTAAGCCTAAGCCTAAGCCTAAGCCTAAGCCTAAGCCTAAGCCTAAGCCTAAGCCTAAGCCTATGCCTAAGCCTAAGCCTAAGCCTAAGCCTAAGCTTAAGCCTAAGCCTAAGCCTAAGCCTAAGCCTAGCCTGCGCCTAAGCCTAAGCCTAAGCCTAAGCCTAAGCCTAAGCCTAAGCCTAAGCCTATGCCTAAGCCTAAGCCTAAGCCTAAGCCTAAGCCTAAGCCTAAGCTTAAGCCTGAGCCTAAGCCTAAGCCTAAGCCTAGCCTGAGTCTAAGCCTAAGCCTGAGCCTAAGCCTAAGCCTGAGCCTGAGCCTAAGCCTTAGCCTAAGCCTAAGCCTAAGCCTAAGCCTAAGCCAGCCTAAGCCTAAGCTTAAGCCTGAGCCTAAGCCTAAGCCTAAGCCTAGCCTGAGTCTAAGCCTAAGCCTGAGCCTAAGCCTAAGCCTGAGCCTGAGCCTAAGCCTTAGCCTAAGCCTAAGCCTAAGCCTAAGCCTAAGCCTGAGCCAGCCTAAGCCTAAGCCTAAGCGTGAGCCTAAGCTTAAGCCTAAGCCCAAGCCTAAGCCTAAGCCTAAGCTTAAGCCTAAGCCTATGCCTAAGCCTAAGCCTAAGCCTAAGCCTAAGCCTAAGCTTAAGCCTAAGCCTAAGCCTGAGCCTAAGCCTAAGCCCAAGCCTTAGCCTAAGCTTAAGCTTAAGCTTAAGCTTAAGCTTAAGCCTAAGTCTAAGCCTGAGCCTATGCCTGAGCCTAGCCTGAGCCTAAGCCTAACCGTGAGAATAAGCCTAAGCCTAAGCCTTAGCCTAAGCCTAAGCCAAGCCTAAGCCTAAGCCTAAGCCAGCCTAAGCCTAAGCCTAAGCGTGAGCCTAAGCCTAAGCCTAAGCCTGAGCCTAAGCCTAAGCCTGAGCCTAAGCCTGCGCCTGAGCCTAAGCCTAAGCCTAAGCTTAAGCCTAAGCCCAAGCCTAAGCCTAAGCCTAAGCCTAAGCCTATGCCTATGCCTAAGCCTAAGCCTAAGCCTAAGCTTAAGCCTAAGCCTAAGCTTAAGCCTAAGCCTAAGCCTGAGCCTAAGCCTAAGCCCAAGCCTTAGCCTAAGCTTAAGCTTAAGCTTAAGCCTAAGTCCAAGCCTGAGCCTATGCCTAAGCCTAGCCTGAGCCTAAGCCTAAGCGTGAGAATAAGCCTAAGCCTAAGCCTTAGCCTAAGCCTAAGCCAAGCCTGAGCCTACGCCTAAGCCTGAGCCTAAGCCTAAGCCTTAGCCTAAGCCTAAGCCTAAGCCAGCCTAAGCCTAAGCCTAAGCCTAAGCCTAAGCCTAAGCCTAAGCCTAAGCCTAAGCCTAAGCCTTAGCCTAAGCCTAAGCCAAGCCTGAGCCTAAGCCTAAGCCTGAGCCTAAGCCTAAGCCTAGCCTGAGTCTAAGCCTAAGCCTGAGCCTAAGCCTAAGCCTGAGCCTGAGCCTAAGCCTTAGCCTTAGCCTAAGCCTAAGCCTAAGCCTAAGCCAGCCTAAGCCTAAGCCTAAGCGTGAGCCTAAGCCTAAGCCTAAGCCTGAGCCTAAGCCTAAGCCTGAGCCTAAGCCTGCGCCTGAGCCTAAGCCTAAGCCTAAGCTTAAGCCTAAGCCCAAGCCTAAGCCTAAGCCTAAGCCTATGCCTATGCCTAAGCCTAAGCCTAAGCCTAAGCCTAAGCTTAAGCCTAAGCCTAAGCCTGAGCCTAAGCCAAAGCCCAAGCCTTAGCCTAAGCTTAAGCTTAAGCTTAAGCCTAAGTCCAAGCCTGAGCCTATGCCTAAGCCTAGCCTGAGCCTAAGCCTAAGCGTGAGAATAAGCCTAAGCCTAAGCCTTAGCCTAAGCCTAAGCCAAGCCTGAGCCTAAGCCTAAGCCTGAGCCTAAGCCTAAGCCTTAGCCTAAGCCTAAGCCTAAGCCAGCCTAAGCCTAAGCCTAAGCCTAAGCCTAAGCCTAAGCCTAAGCCTAAGCCTAAGCCTAAGCCTAAGCCTAAGCCTAAGCCTATGCCTACGCCTAAGCCTAAGCCTAAGCCTAAGCCTAAGCCTGAGCCAGCCTAAGCCTAAGCCTAAGCCTAAGCCTAAGCCTAAGCCTAAGCCTAAGCCTGAGCCTGAGCCTAAGCCTAAGCCTACACTTTTTATACGAAATGTTTCTTCTAGATTTACATTTATATTTTTTAATCACTGGACAAATTTTTGAAAAATATTTGCCTAATGAGCTCCATAAATGCACAGCATAGTAATTCTGCTGGGGGTCAGCCTGGAAACCTAAGCCTAGGCAGAGGCCTACGTCTAAAGATATGTCATGAGAGCAATCTGATCGCGCGTTAAACTGTCGTGTAATCAGGGATAGTCCGGGTTCAGCTGGATTTTATCAGTATAGTCGATTGGATGGGATAGTCGACTTACCGAGAATTTGTCTAAAACATGATGTTTATATCATTGATCGATCTACTGGGATGGTCGGACTACTGGGACGATACCAAGGTCCATAATGGATAATGTTCAAACATAAAGCAGGGATGAAATTTCGAAATTCTTCCAATGATGGCGAAAAATAAAATTATGAAATTATTACAGCTGTTCTAAGTGTGAGTGATTTTTAAGGGCATACTCCAAAATTTGTGCTTGAATAACAATGATTGTCATTTACCTGCCATCAAATTCATAAATAATATTTTTTAATAACTCAATTTCCGTCTGGCATAAAAAAAGTCAATCTGAGTCATCATACGCTAAACAGAGTCATTTTTGTCAACTCAAATTCTACGATTTCAACATTTCCGTATCTTCTCGAAGTAATTCTTGACCAAATCCACCAACTTGTAGTTTTTTGAGACAAAAATTTTTTTCAAATATGTAAAATATACATTTGCTCAAAAAAATTCAAGTGCAAAAATAAAAATTTGGTGAATTTAAACTCTCATTTTCAGCCAACATGACCTCGACGACTGATCAAAAATGTGCAGCATGGAAATTTTGCGTAAATCAGATCCAAATCTTTTTTCCATAAAAAGCTCAGAACTCAGTCAAAATTCATCGAAATGCCTTAAAACATTGTTTTTAAATGTTTCCAAGTGTGCTCCTTAATTTAAAACAAAAGATTGAACTTTTTTCTTAATTTCCAACATTTTATTATGAAATTTTCGAATCTTTGTAGGAAAAGTCTTCAATGAGCACTGAATTTTTTAGAATCATATTGACTATACACTTAATATATTTGTCTGTAACATTTATCTGGGAAAGATTCATGTCTACATAGTATAGAAATGAAAACTCTGAGGGAGTGCCAGCCGGGAATCCGTTGGGGTTCAGCCAGGGTTCTGCCCCGAGTCAGGACCACCAGCGACCCCTCGAGATCATGTACTTGACTGACTATAACTTCTTCAAAAAGAAAAATTCCGAATGTAACAAATCTTACTTCCTAAAATTAGCTTCCTTCTGACCCGAACAGGGTGCCTCGTACGTATTTTGTACTTGGTCATAAACATCATAATTGTACCGACATTCTTCTTTAGCCGCCCTAGGCAATTCGTCGAAAGCATTTTTGTACTGATAACACCTTTCGCTCAAAATGTCCCGCGGGAAACTGTAGATCAACGGATAGACCGGCGAATAGCCCGGTTCTTTAGCTTTATCCCTCAATTCGAACAACAAATAGGAAAATCTGGCGTTTATTTCTCGCCTATTGTCGAAACTACACGATTCATCGTCTTTTTCGGCTATGCTGGCGTTCGACGATCGAAATATTTCGTTTTTGTCGATCAACGAATCGTCAACAATCAAATTATTTTCAAGATGAGCAGCATCAGAAAAAGCGATTTTCTTGATTCTATTTTCTTCGGTCCCATTCAACAATTTTTGTCGTGCTAAATTTGGATCGTCGAACGGATCGGTCAAATTTTTGGACGCCAATGGTTCGTCATTTCTTATAATCAAAATATTATCCTCTTCCGGATTATGCGGTTTTTTGTCTATAGAATTGACGTTCAAAATTATGAAAGGCTGTTTTTCAGTAGAAATAGTTGTATCTTCAGTAGGTGTAGGTGTAGTATCGTCGATGGTGAAAGTCGAAAAATCTGAATCGCTGGCCACTGAAGGTTCAATCGTGATTTCTTTGGAATTTTCTAAACCGGCTACTGTAGTTGCACTTTCGATGCTTGAACTTTCGGTCGAAAATGTTGAATCTACTGTAATTTCATTCACTTGTGTAGAATCTGTTTCTGCGATTGATGAAGATGGCGAAGTGTCGGTCGAAGCGGTAGTCGTTCTATTTTTTCGTGGTGCTGAAAAGTTTGAAAATCATTCCACTTTTGTTGAAATACAGTTTCTCTAAAGCTAGACAAAGGTTGCAGTAGTTATACAGGCCCATACATGGAGTACAAAAAACATGCCCCTGTACAAAGTATATACATCAAAGTTTACCTCCTTAACTGTGCAGAGTGATACAGGGGTGCAGAAAGTATACTAGGCAATCCAAATTCGTGAAACATGGGGGGGGGGTGATACTGGGCGTGTAGAAAATATGGTCGATTTTGTAACACCGTCCGAATTTCCTTAAACATATGGGTCATATACGGGGGGGTGTAGAAAGTACGCCTGAATCTTCAACCTGTAAAATTTGACTCCGACCTAGAAATTATAAGCGAAGCCTCAATGTCTAAAATTCGACTTGCATGTAGAAGGTATACCCAAAGCTCCAACAGGTAAAATTTGACCTCAATGTACCTCAACCGACTCGGACGCTAAATTGATGATGCAATGTCTATTCAAAGAATTTGAATGTGACTCTTAGAATCTAATGATCTAATGGTTTTACACATTTTTTCGCAGAATTTTCCCAAAAAAATGTTGTTTGGAACACGTTTTTTACATATTTGGAACACATTTTTTGATGATTCTCTTTGCTTAAACATTCTTGTCGGAACATGTTTGCACTGTCCGGGGGCACATTTTTCACTGCTTGGGGACACAATTTTCGCTTATTCTGGACACAATTTCTTACAAAATGCATGGAAAATTGTGTCCCAGGAGAGTGAAAAACGTGTCCCGAAAACAATGCTTAGGCATAGGGAATCATCGAAAAACATGTCCCGGATATGTAAAAATTGTGTCCGGAACAAAATTTTTTTGTGAAAATTTAGTTTGAAAATGAGTAAAACTGTTAGATTGTTAGATTATAAGAGTCACATTTGGGAGACATTGCATCATCAATTTTAACGTCCAAGTCGGTCGAGGTACATTGAGGTCGAATTTTAAAAGTTGAAGCTTTGGGCGTACTTTCTACATGGAAGTCGAATTCCATCCATTGAAGCTCCAGGCGTGCTTTCTACATCAAAGTCCAATTTTACACTTGAAGCTTTTGGCATACATTCTATGGGCCCGTCCCAACACCGCCACCGTCCCAACACCGCCACCATCCCAACTCCGCCACCGTCCCAACTCCGCCACTATCGTGTCCCAACACCGCCACCGTCCCAACTCCGCCACCGTCCCAACTCCGCCACTGTCCCAACTCCGCCACTTTCTTGTCCCAACTTTCGCAATCTTTTAAAAAGTTTATTTTTTGTAACGCGTTAAACTTAACCAAATGTGCTTATCAGATCAATGAATGAACAATATTTTAAGATATAAGTGATCATTTTTCCGTGTCAATGTATCATATTTATTCATCAACTCCGAATGCAAATTTCAACATTAACCCAATAGATGCACTAAATGACGCAAATAATCTGTTATTCTGGCCATCAAATCGTTCCCATTCTACTCTTTAATTCCTGATTCATAAAATTTTCAATAGGACTAAAGTCACCCATGATTTGATTCCACAAACTCGAATCAATTGACAACAAGAAATGAAAACAGATCCGTATGTTTGTATTTTAATGTGCAAAGCACACAGTTATTTTGGTAATATGCTAATGAAGTAAATTCCGGTCTCACGCTCGTTGTTCTATTTTTGGTTATTTCGGTAAAATCGTTTGTATAGTTAAGTACGACTATACAAACGAAGATTATATAAATATACCATGTATTTATTGCTTTAATGATAATATCAGTTTTTGCCATCCTATGAATTAGCAATGTCATGTTGTTGAGTAAAAAAAAACTTTGTTACAAAAAACAATCTTTTTGAAAGATTGCGAAAGTTAGGACAAGAAAGTGGCGGAGTTGGGACAGTGGCGGAGTTGGGACGGTGGCGGAGTTGGGACGGTGGCGGTGTTGGGGACAGTGGCGGAGTTGGGACGGTGGCGGTGTTGGGACACGATAGTGGCGGAGTTGGGACGGTGGCGGAGATGGGACGGTGGCGGTGTTGGGACGGTGGCGGAGTTGGGGCACGATCCTTTCTATATGGCCCCCACCCCGCACATTTAACGAAATTCTGATCAATTACAACATGGACTATACTTTCTACACCCCCTGCATGGCCCCACACAGTTAAGGCAGCAAACTTTGATGTATATGTTTTGTACAGGGGTATCTTTTGTGTATCCTGTGTAAGGGCTCTCCTTGCAATAAGTAAAAAATTCTTCATATCTCGAAAATACATATTTAATGCTGAACAATGCCCAAGTACCAGTTCCATCAGAATTAATCAAAATTCACATTTGTTATACAGGCTGAGCCAAAAAAAGGCGACTCATGCTGACTACCATAACATTTGAACTGATTAAAGTTTTTTAATGCGGATTGCTGAATTAAAATGCCTTGTTTATCTTTGCTATAAAGGCCAAATTTTATGTTCCTAGCATTCATGGTTACTATACAAACAGAAATTTAGTAAAAGAGGTCATTTTTCAAAAAGTAAAAATTGTGAAACCAAAGTAAAAGTTGTCCTATTGTGAGAAGAGTTTTGTAGCTTTTTACACACAATAATACTTTCTAAATCACCCAGCTGTGTAAGTTACACGTAATTTAAAGTCAGCAACTTCTTTGTTTCAATATGGGGCAAAATTTCGAGAGAAAAATTCGGAGCTTTTGTTTTGAAATTGGAAAAAGGCAAAATCAAAACAAAATTAACTCTGTCATTGAGCAGATCGAAAAATGATTAAAATTATTGATGAAGCATAAAATAGAACACTCTAAAGCGACTCCCTTGTAGTTTCCAACTGTTATATGGTTCTCATGATTTGATCTATTGCACTTTTCTGTTGTAAAACACGTTGATTTTGTCAATTTTGTCAATTTTTCAAAATTTATTTGCAGAAAAACTTACGTTTAGTATTTTTGATTCTTGTAAGTCAATATTCAAGCAATCTGGCTGAAACTTAGCAATTTTTATGCCAGATGTTCTTCCTATCGACGGAAAGGAACCGCATTAAAAGAAGTTGAACCATATGAAAGCTATGAAAGTCATTACTGGTCGCCTTTTTTATTCGCTCACCGGGTATACCACAGTTTAGGTAAACTGATACTCCTTTCACCAATATTTTTCCTACAGTAAAACTCCCTAAAATAGTCTCGTATAACATACGCTCATATGCTCCTGTGTATCGTTTCATTATTTTGCCCACTTGTAAAATTTTCATAGCTACTCGTTTTGTGTTTGTTGTTGGACAGTCAATTGGTTTTTTTATCGTTGTTTTTTCAAGTTATTTCGACCATATTTTTCCTCCACATAATAAAGCCGTTTATGAAAACAGCGTCTCACCTGACCGATCACGTACAACGTCAGTCTTTATTCTCATTTACATTTTCTCCTATTTCTTGTATTTTATCAATATTAACCAGACCAAAGCTCGAACCTATAATCTCTATTTAGTTTCCTTATTTTTCCATGTTTATTATTCATATATTTCGCCTATTTCACACATTTATACTTCAATTCCAAAGTTGAAACTTTTGATATTTTTTGAATTGAACGTTATAGTCATTTAAATGCCTCTAAATAATCAGGTATGCAATAAAGACCAATAATAGTTTGTCAGTATATGTAACAGTCAAGTGTACATGCATGACACATGTTGTATCATCTTAGCATCAAAAGCGTGGTCTACACTGTGCTGTAATTTTCTGTTATAAATGACTCAAATTAACACATTAATATATTCTATCAAGTCAAAATATGAGTGTCATAAATGGAACTCCACTATGTTATGGCTGGACCCCTTGGCCATATACTTACAAAATTTGATCAAAATTTGAGCTATCTTAAATGTGCCACATTAAAACAGGTAAAAGTAATTTTTCAATTAAATAATAAAAATTGTAGTTCAAAATTGCAATAGTTTAATTAAAACTGAAGAA
Organism: Romanomermis culicivorax; assembly: GCA_963922205.1. Classification (NCBI taxonomy): domain Eukaryota; kingdom Metazoa; phylum Nematoda; class Enoplea; order Mermithida; family Mermithidae; genus Romanomermis; species Romanomermis culicivorax. The sequence goes on along the minus strand of CAWUHX010000004.1, from coordinate 1,675,960 downwards.
CTTTGCATGTGAAGTATTTCGACATCACCGAAAAGGTGCTTCACTTTGTATACATGCGAGGAATAATGATATATACAGCCAGGTGGTCTTCCCGCAAAGTATTGAAGTTTAAGTTCGATTATTAGAATCTTAAGTAAATGAGTGTAATTTCAAACAAAAAAATTTAAAATTTAGATTGAAACATGATTTTCACTTGTTTTATCGTAGCACCTTTACAAACTTTGATAAAACTTTGTGGTTATGTGGTCAAAGGGTCTTACCATAACATACTATAGTTTGATTAATGAAACTCATATTTTGATTTGATAGGATTGAAAAATGTGTTTAACTGCTACAAATTGGAATTTAAAGTGCAGCGTAAAGCACAGTTTTCATACTACACGATAACCTGCTTTTTAAAAGCATTTAATGATAATGACCTAAATTCTAAGATATTTCAAAACATTTCAACTTTTAAATTGGTAGGTATTATCACGTTGTTCAGCACAAAAAAACTGTACAAAATATGTTTTAGGAAGATATGATCAATTTTTCACTTATCACATTTACCTACAGGCCCTGGTTGGTGATTCTACAGAAATTGTGTCTTATCCAATGGAGAGCAAGTACACTATTTGATTTTGTCGTATTTTACGTACAGCACATGTCACACAGAACTCTAATGTTCTGTGAAAGCTTACAAACTACAGTAAAAGATGTGAAAGCTGTGAAAACTTTGTAAAAACGTAAAAAGCAAGGATAAAAAACAGAAAAAGTAAAAATTTCACGTAATTCAATTTTTTCATTGTTCAACTTGGGAGCATTTGTAAAAAAATACAATAGTTAAATTTGGCCAAACTATTTTAATGAGAGCCACCATTATTTTGAAAAGTTATGATTTGAAATAAATTTTGGAATATATTTCTCTCGGTTGCTGCAATATCATACTCACCATTTGGATCCTGAAACGGATTTTGCTTGATAGTTATGTTATTCCGGCATAAAGCTTCGTCGTCGTCCAGAATTGACAAAGTGAAATTCGTAAAAACTTCGGCAGCTTTTGCCGAACAGAATCTGAAGCCAAAATTGTCTTAATTAAGTAATTGAATAATTGTTGAATAGTTCACTTCGTATTACAATTAAAAAAGATACTGAATAAGACTGATTATGATAAAATACAACATTTTTCGAGCAGCATTCAGCTAAATTGAACATTTTAGGCTTTATGTTGCAGATTTTGATTCATTTAATCTCGATCATGAACATTTAACATCAAAGTTTGAGGTAAATTCTGTGGGGAAAAATCTTACTTGCATGGAAAATCTTACTTCCGAATATAATGTTCAACATTTACTCAATATCTATAGCTAAAAAACGAAAACAAAACGGTTTTTCGACGTGCAACTATTTTTCAAATGAATCACAATCTGTCGAAAATGATCTTGAGAAAAATAAGATTCATATTTAAAAAAAAATCCAAGATGGAATCCGGGGAAAAAGTGTTACATATCTATTTGCCTTGGGCAAAAATCTGGCTGACATCGAGCAGAATTTCTTTTTTTTTGAGATTTTTATACTATGTATTGTAAAAGTAAATTTTTTCTTCAATAAATAGAGAAAAATATATTAAGCATAAAATAAGTATCATTTTGAAACAGTTAAAAGCTCTTTGAAGACGTGATTATGTAAAAACATGGAAATTTCATGTAAAAAATTTCAGGAAAATCATTAAAAAATTATTCGGTTGGAAGTTTCAAAGCATTTTGATCAATTTTGATTGAATTCAAAATACTTTTTAGGAAAAATTCGTGCCTGACCTTCTCCCCGAAAAATTTTTGCGCTGTACATGTAGGATGATGACAGTCTGATTTTTTATTATATACTCGATTTATCCTTAAATAAGCGATCCCATGAAAGAAAGTTCAATATGGAAAAAGCCATTGGCTTACTACTGTAATAATCGATCAAAAAAAAAATTCGTCAGTTAGCAACAAACAGAACAGCTGAAAATATCTCCAATAGCCAGGTTAAATGCCGGAAAATTTTTCATTTACAGGTCGTCGTAGTACTGTACAAATCGGCAGTGAATAAGTAGGATACTTTTTCCATGACTCATTCTCTTATGAAATTTAGCATTTTTCTGCAGTATAAAACCTTTCACATAACGATTTTTCTGATTTTCCCTGCGTTGGACTATGGAAATAAACGTGTAATTGTGGGTAAACGACACTTCCCACATACTTAAAGTCGGAAAAATGGCAAATCGAGTGATTCCGGTGTGGGCTACTCGCAAATGAGCGATCGAGAATGTGATAACATTTCTTCATATTTTCTTTATCTTATATTTTTCTTTGTATTGTATTTCTTTTGTATTTCGTTTCCTGGGTGTGTGTTGCCTACGCTTTTGTTTATGTGCTTTTTACGTTTTGATCTTTTGTTTCTGCTTTCTTTCTTTTTTTCATATCATCTACTTTTTGTTCATGGTACAATACGTTACAACTTGTCATTTTAAATAACCATGTTCTCTCATATAATTATTATACAGTTCGATTCATTGTTGTACGTGGGAAAATGTTTATAAAAACATAAGCCAAAGAATGCTGGAAGGAGCAAAAAATCAAGGGAAAGAAAACGTCAACAAAACTGAAGGTAATAACAAAGGAAAATAGGTAAAAAAGCATTAAACACACAAAGAAAAAATGAAGAAAAAAGGACAAGAAAGAAAAAGCAACAGCAGCAACAAAGAAGAAATGCAAGAGAACAAAAATCGCAAAAGAGAAAATTAAGTAGGATTGCCAACTTTATGAGAATATACGGGAGACTATGCTCATTAAAAATGGCAAATTGTAATGTAAAGTTTCATGAGCAAAAAAGAAAAAATTTGGTGACAAAAAAATAAAATGAAAGAAAGCATAGACAAAAGACGAAGACGTAAATATATACATAAACAAGGACATGAGAAACACATAGAGGAAAAGAAAAAAATAAATACAAAGAAAAAATAAGATAAAGAAGGAAAATGTGAAGAAAGTGATGTCAAAATCTCGACCGCTCATTTGAGATGGGTATTCTCATGTGAGCGATTATCGTGCGAGCGAATTCGCAAATGAGAGAATCCCCAATTGGGCTATTTCAAACGAGCGATGTAATAACATATTCTTCATATTTTCTTTGTTTACCCCATATTTTTCTCTGTGCGTATTTCTTTTTTCTTTTGTTTTTTGTGTGTATTGCTTATGTTTCCGTTTATGTATGTTTTTACGTCTTCATCTTTTGTCTGTGCTTTCTTTCATTTTTTACCTTCTTGACATATATTTTTTTCTTTTTTTGTTCATGATACAATACATTACAAGTTGTCATTTCAAATAACCCTAGTCTTCCGTATAATTCTTTTACAGTTTGGCATGCTTGGGTCTTTCATCGTCGTAACTGTGAAAATCTTCATAAAAATATAAACAAAAGAATGGTGGAAGAAACAAAACATCAAGAGAAGAGAAACGTCAACAAATATGAAGACATTAAGAATGAATGAAAATATATGGAGAAACATAAGGAAAAAAAAGACATAAAAAAGTGACAAGAACGAAGAAGCAAGATAGAGAGAGCAGCAATGAAGAAAGAAAAAATAATGTGAAAAAAGAACAAAAAAAGAAACAGGAGAACAAAAAGAAAAAAATAAAATAAAAGCAAAAAGCTAAGATGAAAAGTAGGTAAGAATGAAGAAAAAATGACGAAAGATAAGATTAAATAGGAAATAGAGAGTGCCGAATAGTTTGGGAGACTATACTTATTAAAAATGGCAACTTGTAATGCATTGTTTCATGAGCAGAAGAAGAAAAAAATAGATGACAAGAAAAAAGAAAATGAAGGAAAGCAGAGACAAAAAAATAAAAATGCAAAAAACATAAACGAAAACATGAGCAACACACAGAACGAAAGAAAAAAGATATATACAAAAAAATACAAGGTAAAGAAGGAAAATGTGAAGAAAATGTTATTACATTCTTTGTTACTCGTTTGGAATCGCTAAATTGGGAAATCGCTCATTTGGGAATCTGCTTAATCGGGAATCGCTCACATGGAAATCGCTCAATTGGGAATTCGCTCGTCTGGAAATTTGCTCACTTGGGAATCGCTCAATTGGCAATTCGCTCATTTGGGAATTCGTTCAATGGGGAATCCCTCACATGGGGATAGCTCAACTGGGAATTCGTTCACTTAGGAATTCGCTAACTTAGGAATCGCTCACATGAGAATATCCCAAAAAGATACATATATAGAAAAAATGTGTTGCTTCAAAACATTTATATAGGGGCTCAGGGATGGGTGAACCTTCCTGAGATCCTGGATATCTCCACCTGGCCCATTTATCCCTGAACTTTTTTGAAGTCAGTTTTTGTTAATAGTTTCTGCATATTTTATATGTATATTTTGTATTCATACTCACGCTTTTTTGCTCACTCACGCAAAGTCTGAAGGCTCACTCGAAAATTCTTGCTCTGGTTCATTTCCATATCATTTTTTTGGATTTAAAACACACCAGTGTGGGACAATTGGACAAAAGTATCACTGCCAGATCAAATTGCCATCATGTCTGGAATTCTGGATTTTCCATCTAAATTTTTCGCACACTGTATTTCATTATGGATTTCTTTGCTCACTTTTGTATTGCAGCTTTTTCACAATCGGCCATCCACCGGAAAATGTCGCACCTTTGCTTGAAATATTGATCAACAGGCAAAGACGTATTCTGTATCAATTGCAACAAAGACGTGAAAAACAAATTTTCGCACAATTTGATCTTGAGCGAATCGCGGTGTAGTTCTTGGAGGCACGCGTGATGCGCCAAATATTCCTTGCGTTTAGAGCCGCAAACGTAGCCGAACAAAGCGTCATATTTGGCCAATTCGAAATGGACGTTTTTGCACCGGTCGTAAAGGGCCGGACCCATACAAGACAGGGCTTCATCATAGGAGTCGCAAGTTTTGACCAAATTTTGCCTATGCAAACTTATCAACGGATTGAAACTGCCGTCCACCGGTTCGAAATTTTCTTTGATCGATTGTCGATCTTGTAAAAACCCGTTCAAACATTGATCCACATTGGCCAAACTTCGGGCGCCGCATTTACGCCGACCTTCGGGGTAGAGCCAGCTGATTTTCGTTTCGAAACGCTTTTTTTCGAAATATAAAAATTCCGTATCGTTGGCTTTTTTGGACGTGGATTTTATGGTGACGACGGGCGTACGACACAAACAAGTGGGGCAATTGATGGTCGTTTGGGTGACGATGATGCACGTGGGCCTGGGCAGCGGACATTTTACGGCCGGGCAATAGCGGGGCGGGTAGCAGGTGCACTGGTAGGGGCAGGAGTTGTGCCACGTCAATTGGCAATTGTCCGGGCAGTAGAAGTGGCTCTTGGTGCAGTTTTCATGGTCTGGAAAAATGAGAAGGCGCCAAATCATGTCATATGCCCGAATCCACGCATCTGGCGCGTCAGAAAAATTATGCTTGGTGAGGGGCTCGAACCCTCGACCTTCTGCATACAAACGTGCTACCAACTGCGCCAACCAAGCCACATGAATGGTTCAGAAATTTTGGTTGTAGCGGTGGTGGTGAGTGCTGGTCTTGCCGTCTAATGAACAGCTGGACACACCACTACAACACTCATCCAACAACTGCGCTAACTGAGCCATGTGGATGGTTCGGAAATTGTGGTTTTAGTGGTGGCAGCGAGTGCGGGGCTTGGCCCGTAATGAACAGCTGAACGCACCACTACAACACCCTTCCCCCTTTTGAGGACCAAGGGCCCGGGATGGTCAGCAATGTTGGAAGCCCAAAGCCACATGGCCGGCACGTCAGCAAAATAATGCTTGGTGAGGGGCTCGAACCCTCGATCTTCTGTATACAAGGCAGACACGCTATCCAACTGCGCTAACCGATTCGGAAATTTTGGCTGTAGTGGTGGTGGTGGGTGTGGGATTTTCCACATAATGAACAGCTGGATGCACCACCACGACACTCCTCCAACAACTACTCTAACCGAGCCACGTAGATGGTTAGTAGTTATATGGGCCCGTACAAGGGGTGCACAAAAGGTACCCCTGTACAAAACATATACATCAATGTTTGCCGCCTTAACTGTACGGAGTGATAGAGGGGGTGTAGAAAGTAAATGAGAAAAAATGAGTGAATTTGAGGGAGGCTTGGGGCCAAATCACAGCAGTCTTGGATACTCGCCCCAGATATGGACATAGTCTATCTCAGAGGTTATGGAGATGAGCCAAAGTCGATGCCATGAACGACAATTTGCATAGGAGGTAACAAAGAAATATGACGAAAGTCCTGCCAGATATCATTCATAGTATTTATTCATTAGTGGAATGCTAGTTGGCCAAATGGTATTCTATTATTATTAATTATTGTGTTATGTAAGCCCAAAATACATCAACCCCATTATGGCCATGACTACAGCAGTGGGAGTGTAGGTGAGAGGAGCGCCAGTCCTGCCGTCAAGTTATTCCTCAATTCTTTTTTGGCACTTTTCAGTATTATCGTTTTGTTGGAAGTTCATGAAAGTCTTTGAGTGACCTGAAGTTCAACTGAACTGCATCGGGTGATCAATTTGTTGGGAGTGAGACATACTGAGTGAACTGTTGCACCCTACTTTTGCCTCTGGACAGGTCCTGTGGTTGAAAGTAATTGAGTAGCAAAAAAGTCCTTTATTGTCCACAGTAACTTTGCTCTTTGCTCTGACTAACCACGTTTGTTGTGGAGGTGAGACATGCCCAGAGTTTTTCAGCATGGTGCTATTGAAATCACAGCCGTGCTAATGGATTTTTGAACGTTAGCACGCATGCTAGTGACTGAAAGAGAGAATTTTTTTGTAGAAATTTCGAGAAAAAGGTTAAGGATGTCACAAAATTAATGTGAAAAATCAATAATCGCCTTTTTCACAAATAACGATTTCATCAATATTCTCATCATCTTTGTCACTTTTGCATAGTGATTAAATGTGGGTCGAGTCTGAATTTTCTTCAGCTCTAACTTCTTGGACACTACTCAGGTACTTTGAAAACAGCTGTTTTGACATGTGATTATGTTCAGGCAAATCAGTAATAGTGAGTAGCAAATATGTATGTTTTCGGGCAAAATCAATCGAGAACATGTATTGAAGTTGAGTGCAACTCCAGATACAATCAAGACAAGTTAACTTTTATCCAAACTTCCTAAAAGTGGTACTGTCAAGCTAACTACTGAGTATTTAGTTTTAGTTCAAGTAATTAAGTGCATAACATGAGAATGAACTGATTTGATTAGAATCATATGACAGTCTTATTCCTTTTAAAATTACCAATATCAAGCATGATTTCATGCATTAATACAATAAAAGCATGTTTCAGAATTGACAAACTCACACATTAGTTTGACACCAACAAAGTAACATTTGTCAATCATGTTAACTGTGCTAATGAAATATTTTTTCATTATCACAGATGCTGATGGTAGTCGTGCTAAGAAAACCCTGGACCTGCTGTGCCTTGGACACACGACCATCACAACCACTATTCTCGACCCATCCACATGCCTCAGTGGAGTTAGCACTGTGGATGGTGCATCTACCTTGAATGCAAAAGGTCGAGGTATAAAGCCCTCACTGAGCATTACTTTTCTGACAGGCCAGCCATGCAGTTTTGAGCATATGAAATTGGTTACTCTACCAGGAGCTCTTCTTCCTTGGTATTGTAATGGTGTGTCTGACTGTTCATCATGCAGCCTGCTCTGCACGCACACCACGACCACTACAACCTCACTTTCCAAACCAACCATGTTGTTCACTTTAGTGTTAGTACACTGGATAGTGCATCTTTCTTGTATACAGATGGTTCAGAGTTCGAGTCACTCATTGATTGTTACTTTTCTGATGGCCTATCATTAAGATTTGGGCATATGACGTTGGTAACCATACTAGGAGGCCTTAGTCCTTTTGGGGGAAGGTGTGGGTGATGTAATGATGCATTTTACTGTTCATCATGCAGCCTGCTCCACACACACCACCACCACCACTTAAACCACAATTTCCAAACCAACCACGTGGTTCACTTGAGTTAGCACAGTGGATAGTGCATCTGTCTTGTATGCAGATGGTTGAGAATTTTAGTCCGTCACCAAGCATTACATTTCTCATGGGCAGACCATGTAGATATATCACGGAACCTTCATCCTTGGAGAGGGAGGTGTTGCAATGCTTCATCTGACTGATCATCATGTGGCCTGTCCTGTATATGCCAACACTACTTCAACCACAATTCCATAACCACCGACACGGCTCAGCTCAGCTAGTGCAGTAAAAAGTGCATCCATCTTGTATGCAGAAGGTCAGAAGTTGGAACCCTCGCTGAGCATTTAGTGTGTAGATTTGGGCATATTATTTTGTTAACCATACCAGGGACCCTCTGCGCTTGAAGAGAGAATGTTGTAATGGTGAATCTGGCTGTTCATCACCCAGCCTGCCCTGCACACACCACCACTACTATAACCACAACTTATGAATAATCCATGTGACTCAGTTGGATCGGTGCAGTGGATAGTGCATCTACCTTATATGCAGAAAGTTGAGGGTTTGCGCCCTCACTGAGCATTACTTTGCTGACAGACTGGCCATGCAGATTTGGGAATATGACATTGATAACCATAACACGGGTGCTTAATTCTTGGAGCCGAGAGGTGTAATGATGCATCTGACTGTTCTTCACGCAGCCTTCTCTATACACATCATGACTACTACAACTAAAATTCCCAAACTAAACCACATGACTCAATTGACTCAATGCACTGGATAGTGCATCTATCGTGCAGAAGGTCAGAGATTGGGGCCCTCACTGAACCTTCAGTTTTTTGATGGGTAGACCATGTAGATTTGGGCATATGACATTGGTAACTGTACCAAAAGCCCTCTGTTCTTGAATGGGTGTTGTAATGCTGCATTTCTCTGTTGATCACCCACTTTGTCCTGCACACACGACCCCCACTAGAACTACAATTTCTTGACCATCCACATGATTAGTGCAGCATGTCTGCCTTGTACACAGAAGATTCTAGGACCTAACCAACTGTTACTTTTCTGATGTACCAGCCAGATTGATTTGGGCATATGACACTTTCGTTTTGATTTACGTTGATATGATTTATGAAAAAGGGGCAAAGGATCATGATATGATGATCAAAATTTTTTTTACTCCCTATTCTTATTGTAGCTTTAGGTGATAGTTTTCGATTTATCAAGGGATTGAAATGCTACACTGTAGAATACATTGTACATTGTAGAATAGTAAATTCGACAATTAAAATGGTCTAGAATGAATGAAAATTGTAGACCCCTTGATTGTCTTTTGTCTTTACAGATTTCTGATTTTGAATTTTGAATACCAATGCATGCAGTAGAATCTTCTGGGGTATGATTTTTCTTTGAATATAATTCTTTAGTCTTCGAATCTTACAATATATGATAAACCCTTCAAACTTCCTCATCTTCATACTTACCAACTATAACTCCAACACTAAATTTTAAATTGACGAGTAATATAACCAACACCACAGAAACAGCCATTTCTGAAACGTTTTCTAATTATTATGAAACTGATATTGAAATGTTTTGAGAATTTTTTTACTCAAATATAACCGCCCTTGGTATTTAGGACATGCAGAATCACTGGAATGGAAAAAATTCGACAAAGAAAAAACGTGCATTGCAAATTGTGTGGTGTATTTGCTAAAACAAATCTTGCATAATTAATAGTAACAAAGAGAGCGAAAAATGAATTATACGCCTATGATTCTGTTCAAGGTTGTCGTCCGTGATAAAACACGCCTGTGAATTCCAGTTTCTTGGGATTGAATTTCGTGGAAGAAAGATTTCGGAATTATTCCTAGAAATTACATAATGTATTATAGGGTACATGCCTACGATATCCTTACCGGAATTTCCAGGAAGGCTCATATTGCCATGAATAAAAGCGTAAAAGGTTCTTTTTCTATTTTATAATCTTTGAAAAATGAAAAACAACTTTAGCCTATGCCCAAACTTTGGCCACTTCTCAACCAATACTGTATCGTTTTGAATGGAATAAAGTTTTTTATTATGTGTATTTATTGACCTACAGTATCTATGCAGTCGTAGAGTATTTTAAAAAAGGCCTTTAGAGCATCAATAGGAATACTATACTTTTACTGTGTTTTATGCCTTCCAGACTTTCTCAAGTATGGAACCAAAATGAAACGATTTGGTTTGCAAGGAACCCTGTACTGGTCACTGTGATTCTGCCCTGAATTAAATGAAATGATGTGCACTCATCGTGCATTTTTTAAACGAGTTAACTCCTTGGACTTCTCAACGGGAACAATCGGATCAATTTGTTAGACTTTCTGGAAAAATTTAGAATCTGACCCCCAAGAAAAATTTGAATGCTGACAACTTTCGTTTTTATCTGCCAAAGCAAAAAAATTAAAATATACTCACCACGCAAAATAGTACTGCTAAAAAAGACAAAGCATTGAAGAAAGAGCATTAGCAACGATTTGATTAGTCCAAAAAATTTGTATCATCAATTTGATTTATCGAAAAAGTGTAGTTTACTGCTTTCTAGCCGCAGTTCGAAGCCTAAGCCTAAGCCAAAGCCTAAGTCTAAGCCTAAGCCTAAGTCTAAGCCTAAGCCTAAGCCTAAGCCTAAGCCTAAGCCTAAGCCTAAGCCTAAGCCTAAGCCTAAGCCTAAGCCTAAGCCCAGCCTAAGCCTAAGCCTAAGCCTAAGCCTAAGCCTAAGCCTAAGCCTAAGCCTAAGCCTAAGCCTAAGCCTAAGCCTAAGCCTAAGCCTAAGCCTAAGCCTAAGTCTAAGCCTAAGCCTAAGCCTAAGCCTAAGCCTAAGCCTAAGCCTAAGCCTAAGCCTAAGCCTAAGCCTAAGCCTAAGCCTAAGCCTAAGCCTAAGCCTAAGCCTAAGCCTAAGCCTAAGCCTAAGCCCAAGCCTAAGCCTAAGCCTAAGCCTAAGCCTAAGCCTAAGCCTAAGCCTAAGCCTAAGCCTAAGCCTAAGCCTAAGCCTAAGCCTAAGCCTAAGCCTAAGCTTAAGCCTAAGCCTAAGCCTAAGCCTAAGCCCAAGCCTAAGCCCAAGCCTAAGCCTAAGCCTAAGCCTAAGCCTAAGCCTAAGCCTAAGCCTAAGCCCAAGCCTAAGCCTAAGCCTAAGCCTAAGCCTAAGCCTAAGCCTAAGCCTAAGCCTAAGCCTAAGCCTAAGCCTAAGCCTAAGCCTAAGCCTAAGCCTAAGCCTAAGCCTAAGCCTAAGCCTAAGCCTAAGCCTAAGCCTAAGCCTAAGCCTAAGCCTAAGCCTAAGCATTAAGCCTAAGCCTAAGCCTAAGCCCAAGCCTCAGCCTAAGCCTAAGCCTAAGCCTAAGCCTAAGCCTATGCCTAAGCCTAAGCCTAAGCCTAAGCCTAAGCCTAAGCCTAAGCCTAAGCATAAGTCTAAGCCTAAGCCTAAGCCTAAGCCTAAACCTTAGCCTAAGCCTAAGCCTAAGCCTATGCCAGGCCTAAGCCTAAGCCGAAACCAAAGCCTGAACCAAAGCCAGAAAATTTGTTAGAACGGAAGCCAGGATATTGATAAATTTTTTCGACCAATCAAATCGATGCTAGTGCTTTCTGCGGGATGATTGGTCTAGAAAAAAAGTATTACAGTTGGATAACTGAACGAGTAGAAAAAAACATTAATTACTAATGATAGTATCATTCCATCGATTACTTATACAAAAGCAAATAAAAACAGGAACTCTGATTGAACTTCATATACAGGGTGAGCCAAAAAAAGGCGACTGGTACTAACTTCTATAGCTTAAAAACGGGTGAAACGTTTTTAATGCGGTTTCTTGTCATCGATAGATAAAGCCTTTGGCATAAAAAGTGCAAAGTATCAGCCGAATTTCACGAATATCGACTGACTAGAATCAAAAATACTAAATGTCGATTTTTTTGCTATTGAATCTTCAAAAAATTGACAGAATCAACATGTTTTACAGCAAAAAAGTACAATAGATCCAATCATAAGGAGCATACAATAGCTGGAAAATAGAAAAGATCTATTTTAAGGTATCCTACTTTCTGTTTCACCAATAATTTCAATCGTTTTTCGAACTGGTCAATGACAGAATTGATTTTTGGATTTTTGATTTTTTTCCATTTTTAAGTCAAAAGCTCTTGATTTTGGCGAAATTTTGCTCATATTAAAACAAGAAGTTGCTGACTTTAAATTTCGCGTAACTTACGAATCTGGGTGATTTTCAAAGTGTTATTGTGTGTAAACAGCTCTGCAAAACTTTTTCACAATAGGACAACTTTTACTTTTTGAAAAATGACCACTTTTAGTAAATTTCTGTTTGTACAGTAACCTTAAATGCTGCGAGCGACCCTTGTAACAAAGACGAAAAAAGCATTCTAATGCAGCAATACGCATTACAAAAGATCCGTCTGTTCGAAAAGTTCTGAAAGTCAGCACCGGTCGCTTTTTTTTGGCTCACCCTGTATAGTCTATCTTTCTTGAAAATCTTGTAAATATAAAGATTGGAGAGAAGGGACTATTTTATATTTTCATTATTTTCTGCTTATAGCCAAATGTTGTATTCTGTATTTCATAAATAATTCAGCTGGTTTGTTTTTATGTTGCAAAGCCAATTTGTTATTCCATATAAAATTTCACTGGGAATACTGTGTCACGTGCCGACGAATTTCGTCGAACATCACGTGATTCACATCACAATTTTTCGTTATGTTTTTCGTTACATTTTGTGTTACAGTAATCTGCATCAATCTTGCGTTTCGTTTTTATAATTTTTACATGCAATTTATGTGTGTACTTTTTGTGTTTCATTTCTGTTTCTTTTTGCGCACATTTTATTTCCGTTTCGATTTATTATTTTGTTATACACCTAGACTATGGTATGTACCCGCTAGTCAAGAATTTCCGTTGGAGATAAGCTCTCCAAGCTCATCCCTGTAATTGGAGCACAATGTGCACCTCTTATCAGTAAAAACTAGCGATGTATCGCAACGTGAAACGACTAGTTTGAAATTCTCACTAGTGACGTTCCTATGTTAAGCATGGAGAGTGAAAACTCGCCCCAATGCTTAACGTTGTGAACTGGAAAATGTCTATGTGACCATATGCATCTTCTGCAACAATTTCTGCTGCAGAAGTTAGCCTGGGGGAGTGTTAACTCCGCCCAAGGCATACTGTAGTTTATGGAGCCCTTTAAAAGGGCTTGTTTTGTCATTTTTGTGTCTTGAATCGTCTTGTCTTCGACTCTAATCGGTTGTTGCGTTTTAGCCTTGCATATCGCGTTTTGCCCTTGTCGACCTTTATTATATTTTTATATTGTCAACTGCGTTCGCCGCTCGTCGAATAAAATTTGCATATTTCTGCCTCCGGCCTCCTTATACGTTACCACTTCAGTAACCTGACCGTAGGAACCCGTCTCCGTCGCCGTTGATTAAGGAACCCCGTCACCCTCAGGGAGGAAACGTTTGTTGCTGCCGCCTGCCAATCCGCAGCCGCATTACCCTATGCCGGATCGCCCGGATTCCCGTACCCGTTCATCGCCATCCATAGGACCCCCGCTTTGACCCCAGGACCCGTCACTCATTGCCGAGTAGGTTCAGAAGAGGATTAGTAAGTCTTCTCAGGGGTTATTATTGTTGAGGGTATATTTGTGGGAGTCTCCCCTAAGCTAGTTTCCCTCGGAAGTACCCTCAGTTGAGAAAGCCCTCAGACCCTTAAGGTCAGGGCCAATAAGGGGATTTAGGTTAACAATCGGGTCCCCTACAGTACGCCATTCTCCGAATGGCACCGTCCCTCATTCCCAGTGAGTGAGGACTAGGGATTGGCACCCCTGACCCGGCCGCATTGTCCATTATTCTACAGCATCACCCTAGGACAAGGCCGAGGTACACCATATGTTTACCTGTGGTAGTACAAGCTGGGTTAGGTTCCCAAAACAGAGAAATATAACGGAGCCACCCCACGGGGTCACAGCATGTCACCTACAGTGTCATGGCCGTATTTCCTATGAAATATGGTATGGGGTTTCCCATCAATGTGACTGATCACCAATTCAGTTAATGTGACATGGCTCCCACTCTGTTTAATGTGACAACTGTAACACAACAACGTACAGAAATAATGTTAATATTATCACGACTCAATTTCATTCGACTTGTGCACCATTTAACACAACGCGAAACCAAATCCCAGAGTGAATCTGAATGACAAACTTTTGCACATAATTCTAGCTGTATTCCAGCTATGCATTTAGTGATAAACTGGCGCAATGCATTAAGATCCGTTTGATGCCTTGCAAATGCCTTTCTTTTAAAATCTCCTAAACAAAAAAATTGGACGGGTCAAAGAACAGGAATGTTGTTGCTATTTAATTCGTTCTCGACCACCTAGCCATCAATTTGGGAACTTTAAGTCCAGCCACTGGTGAGCGTTTCCATTGTAATGGGCTGAAACCCCATCCTGAATGAACCAAATGGTTTCTCATTCTGCATGGTGCTGAATATCGGGCCACAGCTTATTGTTTAGTGCAGCCAGATAACTACTTCGCATCATCATGATCTCATCAAAAAAATAAGGACCAGCAATTCCATTGGACTACATTCCGGCCCGATTGCAAAATCTAGGGTACTTAAGGATAAATTCAATAGGTTTGTGTGAAGTGTCCGGAGCCCAGTAGCCATCCAAATGAAAAACAGTCTAATTTAACCGTAAAACTTTGTTCCTCAAAATCTGGTTAATATGCAAGTTTTTCGAGTCACGTTTCGCAAAAAGCACCATATAAAGATCATAATATTATCTTCCAGTAAGATGTGGATCAGTATAGAGCAATAGGCCCTTAATCTGTGTTCATTCAGAATTCTTTGAATAGCTGTTTGATCAATATGTAAATGAGAAGCTGAATTCTGAAAAAAAGTTTCTTGCTGTTCAGTGAATTCGTCAATAACTGATTCAATGTTTTCAGCGGAATGTGAAGTCGTGGATCACTGCCACTGCGTAGTAGGTCTACCAAACTTCCTGTTCATCAAACTTCCTATTTAAGCTCGAAACACTGTTAGCTTTGGGTGGTTTTGTCATGATAATCTTGCGCCAATTTCACACAAGTTGCCCAAAAATTGTTCAAAGTTGAATATACGCAAAAACATTTCATCTTTTCTTCAAGTGACAAACGGGCTCCAGCCATTATTGCAAAGGAACGTTAATTAAGATAATTGTCTATTAAAAACAGAATTATCTAGAAGCAAATTAATGTCCAGAAATTCGCGATCAAGTCTTTTTAATTACTTATGAAACACATGTTATATAACTGGAAATTTGTGAGCCTACTTTTATAGCTATTGGTAAAAATTCCTACTGTAATAGCTTCTTGTTTATAACTTCGGGAGTGTTTCTGATTTTTTTGCTATTTTTCAATCTTAGCATTTTATGAAAAAAAACATCAGGATTATAATTTAGTAAATTTTTCTCGAACAAACATATTAAAACTACAGTGTTTCTCACGGCCAGTTATGCATCGTCGATTATCTAGAGTAAGAAGGCACTTAAGCCTATGTTCATCTTCAATTACATATCTTTCTCCATCTCTTCATTTTCTCAATTTCGTAAAAAGTTTCGATAAATCATTGTATAACTTTGGAAAATGACGTTTCCCCGATATATTTTCCTCTCTCTCGCTGGTAAAGGAAAGTTTTGCGACCAGTTTTTTTGCCTTCTCTTCTTTTGTGCATGATGATAATGTTTATTTATCGGCTTTGAACTCCTTTTTCCACCATCTGTAAATTTTGTTATTGTAGAATATGCATTCTAGTTTGTTTTTTTTCTCGTCCATGCGTCATCTATATATTATGTGAATCTGCCTAACATTTTAATCATGGCATTCATATAAAATATTTTTCCTTTTTCGGGGCGAAAGTTTCGCAAACTTTTGGTGTCGTACAAAAATTTACAAAAGGGCGTATTCGCATATTTGAAACACTTTTTTTCACCTTGCCCGGCAGTGATTGATCTTTTTTTCATTGAAAATGCGCTCCAGAGCACTTAATGGACTGTTTTTATACATGGTTGATGTGAAAATTTTAGTACAGACGGTGAACACACTTTCGTTTTCAGGTTCATTTCGTAAAGCAGCCCATTTTGTTTATAGTCCGGCATTTAAGTTATATATTAAATGATAAACTTGATATTATTTACGAATCGATGAACGCGAATAATAACGTTGTTGGTAAAAATCCGATCAAAAGTTTTAATTTTCCGGTAAATTTAGCAATTTTGGGCGATTCGTGGCAACTGCAAAGTGATAAATTTTTTTTATAGAAAACTCCCTATCTGGGTGGCATTCCAAACGGATTGTCTCAAGTGAAGACAATAATTATTAAAGGGTTGATTTTGGCCGATCGTGACAAGTAAGAAAGTGAATCAAAAGGGGACAGTTTTACAATGGATGATTAATTCTCCTGATATAGTAACACTTGAAGATTTTTTATCAATACAACCTAAAATAGTAACAATATGTATAATATGACCTTCAACTATCTGATCTGTGGTCTAGGATGGTAAAATTTTTTTGCGATATGTTTCGTTTTTTGAATCGAATTCTGAAATTTTATCAGTCAATAAAATGCGGAAATTTCCAAACACCTGGACCTGTTGAATAAATTTCAGTCAGATTAAGAAGATACCAACCAGATGTCCTAATTCAGCTCTTGGGAAATATGTGAAAATTCTAAGGGGCTGTCTTGGTCTTACGCTTATCGCACCTAACCAATAATCTCGAGAATCAGGTTTGATCTCGGGTGTTACCCGAATTTTCCTGGTAGATGGCCTAGGCAGACATAGCCTCCAATCCATACGGGATCAATAAATTGCGTGGGCAAGCTTGGAAGGCTTCTTGGCAGGGTCCAGTCAGCCAAGTGGTCTATTCCCAAGTGAGCGAATTCCTAATTGAGTAATCGAGAATGTAATAACACTTCCTTCATCTTTTCTCTCCTTACCTTACATTTTTCATTGTGTGTTTTTCTTTTGTTTTCTGCGTCTGTTGCTTATGTTTTTGTTTATGTATGTTTTTACGTTTTCATCTTTTGTCTCTACATTCTTTGATTTTCTTCCTTCTTGTCACTTAATTTTTTCTTTTTTTTCGTTCATGATACAATACATTACAAGTTGTCATTTTAGCCTCTTGTGCAATTGGCCATGCTTGAGTCTTTCATTGTTGTAGGTGTGGAAATATTCTATAAAATATACAAACAAAAGAATGGTAGAAGAAACAAAAAATCAAGTAAAAGGAAATATCAACAAAAATAAAAACATTAAGGATAAATGAAAGCAGGTGCAGAAGCATTAGAAAAAGAGAAAAAACTGGCAAAATGACATGAAACAAGAAGCAACATAGAGAAAGCTGCAAGAAAGAATAAAAATACGTGAAGAGAGAGCAAAAAAAAGAAAGAATCACGAAAATAGAAAAAGAGAAAGATGAAGGATTAAAAACAAAAAACTTGGATGAAAAGTAAGTAAGAATGAAGAAAAAAATCACAAAGGATAAAATTAAATAGGAATTACCGAATTCCAGAGAAAAATATAAGGTAAACAAGGAAAAAATAGAGTTATTACATTTTTAATCGCTCATTTGGAATTGCCAAATTGGGAATTCGCTCACTTCTGAATTCACTCAATTTGGAATCGCTCACATGAGAATATCCCAGTCCAGTTGGCATATTGGCGATAAAAATGTGGCAAATGAGGAGGTGAGCCTATTAGCCGAACAAGTCATCCTTTGTCAGACAGAAACTTTCCTGTGGAATAAAATCCACTTGTGTCGTATGCCCAAATTCACTTGACTGGCCCGTGAGAATAATAACGCTCGGTGAGGGGCTCGAACCCTCGACCTTCTGCACACAAGGCACTCCGTTAACTGAGCCACGTGGATGGATGGGAAATGTGGTGGTGGTGTGTGCAGAGCACGTGATGAACAGCCAGACGCACCACTACAACATCCCTCCCGCTTTGAGCAGGAAGGGCCCTGGATGGTATGCCTAAATCCAGATGGCCAGTGCATCAGAAAAATAATGCCAAGTGGGGAGGTCGAACCCTCGACTTTCTGCATACAAGGTAGACATATTGCTGGAGGTGTATGTAGGGCAGGCCGTGCGATGAGCAGCCAGACACACTACTAGGACACAGGTAGCCAAGTAAGTCCTACTTTGTCAGGTAGAAATAAGGATGTGGAATAAAGGCCACCATGTGGCAAATTCACCCAAAGAGCGCATCTCATATAACGTGGGCACTTATATGACTGTATATCCCTGTAAAGCATGCCTCTTTAGCTATAGGAAAATGAGTACAGGTTTATCGGCAAAAGTTAAAAGTAAAATTTCAAGTTTCAATGTTTCGTTCAACTGTCACTCTAATTTCAGCTACCAAACTCAGCTGTATTTGGAACTGTACATGTAACAGAGCCCTGAAGTCTGTGGGTCAAGCAACTTTTTTGCCTTTTTTTGCTTGCCCATTGCAGGGTTTTTTTGACCTACGAGTCACAAGCCAAGTGGCTTGTTGACCTAAAATTTTACAAGCCATTCCAAATTTTTACAAGCCAATTTTATAATATACATGAATAAATTCCATCGCTAGGTTATTTGTTAAAGAAATGTACATATTGAGCATCACGGCAATCGATCAAAAAAGAGATGTCATTCAACATTTATTGAATAACATTTTAGAGCCGTTAATTCATTAAAATTCAGGCAACATTTCAAATTTTTGAGTTTGATCGATGTCCAATCTACAAGCATCGTGAAACAAATTTTCCAGCAAACTATCCAAGAACATAATGACTTTGAATTACATGAGAAATCGATGATTAAGTCTTCTATGATGACAAGTGAGAGCCCAAAAAAGCTATTACTCTTTCCTGCCCGAAACGCCGGAAAAATTTTTTGGGTACTGACATTCTGCGATGCTGGAAAATCAATTTTCCAACCATTTATTTGGAGAAATAGTTTCGAATTTTCTATTCAAAAGTCGTAATTTCTGCAATTTTATGTTTGAAAAATTTTAAACCCATTAATTTGTTCACACACTCTCATGAACTTGGCCGAAAAGATATGAGTAAGAAAAGTAGAAATTTCCAAAAACTACTTCCATGAAGCTTTTGGATTGATTTTTCGTTAAGAAAAGAAAAACCGCCTCAAAAAGTTTACAGACTTGACGTATTGATCTTTCTCAAAAAATATGTCAAGGGGAAAATGTGAATCTTCATTAAATATCAAGATGAAATATTGAAGATTACCAATTAAAACATGAGATAATACGTTTAAGATGATTAAAACTATTAAAGATTAAATGATAAATGAAGGTAGACATGTTAGAAGCAGTGCCTGAGCTAGGAAATGAATAATAATGCATATTTGAGTTATAACCGGCACAAAGCGCCGGAAAATTTTCAGATTATGACCTTCTAAAATGCACCAAAATGCATCTTTTCTGTATTCGATATGATTAAACACATGACTCAAAAAATTCTGACAAGCCATTTTGCCTTGTTGGACTAAAATTCTACAAGCCATTTTGTCAGTCCAGCAAGCCATGGCTTGTAAAATGCTAAAAAAACTATGGCCCATAGAGTGCAGCCCTGAATAAAAAAATTGATTTTTTCACTAAAATATCCCGAAAAATGGTTGAAAAATATCAATTTTCATCTGAACAAAATCTTTAAAAAAATGTATTCATGGCGTAAAGCATTGATAAAATGGTCATTTTTGGCTTTCTTCTTCAAAAAATGACCATTTTTCATCAAAAAATTGACATTTTTCAGCTTTTTTTAAGGCATTGAGGTCTCAGTGCCTAGCATATGGCTGGCCATGTAATTGGCTAATCTTGTGGAAATAATCTAATGGAAATCCAAAAGCCCGACGATTTCCAGAGAATTCCTAAAATACTTCTCCCTATTACATGCATGTTTGACATTGATAGACTCTTACACAAGTCGACTTAAACCCTCAAAAAGCCGCACCTCTATTTTTGCCATACCCGGAAGTTTTCCAAGTGAAGGTTTTTGCTGTAATTTTATTCTAATGGTATTTTTGATTGATGTCACTTTCAGAATATACCTTTACAAGAGGATTCAGAATATGTAGGTTGGGCTATGATCAAAACAATTTACTATAGGCTAGATATAACTTTTCGCAAAATAAGAATATGCAAATTAGGTTTGAACAGGAACTCAGTATCTGGTGTTGGAGTAGCAGTAAGGAACATTCCGTTAGAAGTTTCAGTTGAGGGAAATATATGTCTTGAGAAACCATGTTTCGTGTCCCAGTTTTCTGAGAATATATTGGGATCTAACAATGGCCTGATAATTGATCAGCAATGTAAAAAAAAGAATACCCAACAGTTACTGAAAATTTTAGATCTAGAATATATTTAACAGCTTCAAAAATCGTAAATATTTTTTTGAGTACAATGCAGTTGAGGGTTAAACAATTTGTTACATATATCTACAAAATGTTTTTGACAAAAAAAGCAAACTGGCCAAAAATCATGGATTACATTATATGATTAATGATGCACAAAAACGAGAAAAATTTGATAATGAATTTAGGATAATTAATCATAAGAATCAGGTGTGAAAAATATGCGGATTTTTGTTGATGAAGAAAAAATAATAACATTGATTTTTTGCAAGGTTGTATCCATTAATGTTCCAGATGATCCGAAATCCGAAATTCTGAAAACTTCATCCTTTTCCAAAAAATAATCAATAGAAAAAGCTATAACTGAATGTTTGATGAACAAAATGTTGACTGTTTGAGTAGACGTATAAAATACTTCTAATCAATGAAAAATTGTCTTTTTTGCCAATACAAAAATTTCAGTATAAAAGAAAGTATGTCCTACAAAAAGTATGGTAAATTTCGAAAAATACTTTACATGTTGAACAATACTGTAAATTTTCAAAATGTTGCATCTTGAAATAATGACTGAACTAAGTTGAAAATAGAGTAGCCTTGGGATAATTGGTAAGTATCCAACTGGAATACTAGCTGGCAAAAAGTCAAGTTCAATAAGACTAAAAAGCTAAATAGTACAACAAATAAATGAATGAATATACAAAACAACATGGCTTATATAGTATCACGGAAAATCATGGAATGTTTTAGGATCTTGTAGAATGTAAAAGAATATTGCAGAAAGTTGTAGCACTTTCCGGTGCAATGCAGTACATAAAATGTACCTGCACACCATATTATGTGATCATACTGTAAGTTATGCATCACTTATACTTGCACATTATATTACATGATCGTACTGTAAGGTATGCATCACTCGTACTTTCACATCATATTACATGATCTTACCGTGAGACATGTATCACAAAAATACCGGGAAATTTCCAAAAATACTGTAAATTTTCAAAAATACTGTGTTTTACAGAAAATTTCAAGTCGACTTATGCACTGGTTTCCGAATCGACAATGTGGTCGCATCTTCGAGTACACTTTCTGCCGAATGTGATAATATAGCCTTGAATCTCCAAGTGAACTTTTCGTCCGAAAATTGTATATCGGCCGGTACACGATTCCAAAACCAATGGATATGCCGCGAAACCGATCTACCCAATCCTCTAAAATTGGGCGGCTATTTGAATTTGAAAATTGTAGTCAGATCTGATTGTTATTCTGTGAGTTATTTGTTTCAGAAGAGTCTTTTTTTACAAATTGATTTTCTCTAGATTCATCTCAATGGGAATCATTTCGTCGACTATAGTCACAGGGTTAGATCGTCGGCTGTGAAAGTTTTACAAGTGAAAGGATGCCTGCAAATGGACAGTATAGAATACTTTCAAGATTTTCTCTTTTGATGATTCTATGTACAATATTGTAAGCGTGTAGTAATTGGATAAAAGTTCGCTTTTTTGGGCATATCTTCAAGATTTATTCTCTGATGATTTTACAGTTCTAATTAATTGCCAAGAATCAGCTATTGCAAGCATCCATTGTCGATCACTGTACTTTCTTCCTTATTTTCTTAGATTTTTTACTTTTATTTACTATTTTACTTTTTCTTGCTCATTACTCTAGTTTATTCATTCTTCTCTTCTGCTAATTAGGTGTTTTTTCTTTCTAATTAATGTCTAATTATTTACTTTTCATTTATTCACTCATCACCTGCGGTTTTCAATTTTTTATCCATTTTCTCTCCTGAATTTTCACCCTCCATCGTTCGTTCCTTCCTTCCTCTCTTCCTTCCTTTCTTCCTTCCTTTCTTCCTTCCTTCCTTCCTTCCTTCCTTCCTTCCTTCCTTCCTTCCTTCCTTCCTTCCTTCCTTCCTTCCTTCCTTCCTTCCTTCCTTCTTTCCTTCCTTCCTTCCTTCCTTCCTTCCTTCCTTCCTTCCTGCCTTCCTTCAATTCTTTTCTTTCTTTTCTCTATCATTCTTTTTTCCATTCTTCTCTTCTCTATTCTTTTCTTTTTTCCATTTTCTTTCATTCCTCCATTTTTTTCTTTCTTTTTTCCATTCGTTTCTTTTTTCCATTTTTTCTACTGATTCTTTTTTCCTTTCCCTTTTCCATTGCTTCGTTTTCCTATTCTTTCTTCTTCGTTTTCCTATTCTCCTTTTTCCTCTTTTCTTTTTTCCTTCATTTCTTTTTTCTATTATTTCCTTTTTCTGTTCTTTCTTTTTTCCATTGTTTCGTTTTTTCTTTCTGCTTTCCATTGTTTCTTTTTCTTTTCTTTCTTTTTTGAATTATTTCTTTTTCTTATTATTTCGTATTTTTCTTTCACTTTTTCATTCTTTCGCTTCTCCATTCTTTCCCTTTTCCTTTTTTCTTTCTTTTTGTTTTTCTTTTTTTCTTGTTATATTTTTCAATGGTTGTGTTTGGTAATTTTATCACCTTATTATTAGTTATTTTATTTTTTAATGGTTATACTTTTTAATTATATTGTCTTCTCTGTTACTGGTAAAAATTAGACTGATATTCCTGTTTTTGATCAAGAATTTTCTTTTCATCTGCCAATAACATCGAATATTATTTTTTGTACACATGAATCTACCTCTATTCCATGTTATTAAATTATTTTCCGCATGAGCATACAGGTTTCACGTATAAATACAATAGAAAACCGTATACCTTTCCCAGTAGTAGAATGAATGCGCTCTTTTTCCAGTCGATTTTGGCAAATGGCCAAAATGGACGCATTTAGTATATATGGAAAATAATCGATTTGGATTTTATTGAGCAATTATTGATTCGAATTTCGATATGCTATCAATTCTATTCTAGAGCATGATTACTTTTTCATGGATTCGACTACTAAATATGATGCCGAAACTGTCTTCCAGAAAAGATCGTCAAGCGACGCAGTTTGTTCGCCATCTTGTCGTACACGCAAAAAATTGTATTGCGTGAAAAGTCAAGAATTGGACGATTTTAAAATTCACATGATAACGTTGATGGTCGTGACGATAATTTTTGTTTTTTGGATCATTTTGTACGTTGGACTTACGAAATTGGGTATTTTTTAGCGAAGAAAAAAATGGGATATTGTCAATAAAGATGTAGGAATCATAAAGAATGGTAAAAAATTGATAAATTCAATACAAAATGCTGTGATTTATTTGCGTCTGGATTTTCAATTATTAAAATATTTCAAGTTTTGAGCTATGGCAAAGATACCATGGAATTGGCATAAGCAAAATCAAGAAAAGAAATGACAGTAAACAAAAATGGCACAAAGGATGCAAATTTTTTTTTAATGATTTTTTTCCTGATTTTTTCATACATTTTCGACACTATGTTTCTGAAGCATCTTACTGTAAAAATATTGCTTGATTTTGTGTGATGAAACGAAATACACCAAAAATGATGAAAAAAATCTTTTTTTTAGTTTCTTATTTACTGTAGCATAAAGAATTTGAACTTTCAGGTGGAATTTTTCACATCAGAAACAGTTTTTTTGAGATCAACTTTTGTTTTGACTAATCACAACAAAATTTGATTCTCACAACGAGGTAAAATGGATTTTCTATACAGTACTTCTTGGTATTTGATAATGTCTAGCAAAAATTTCAAATTGCATCGCAAAAAATCAAGATCTTAACCCGAAAAAAATCAAGGTCCCATCTTGAAAAAAATCAAGATGGGCGGCACATCAAAGGATGCAAATTTCTGAAACTAGCCAATCAAAGGTGTTGCTCCGCCTCCTATGTTTTTATATAGGAGAACCCGAAAACCCTTTAAATTGGATTTCTGAGCTCACAACTTGCAGACGGCGCGGTGAGTCCGATGAACATATTGGTTTTTGATGACAATTTAAATTTTTAGGGAAAATGTCCGAAATGGTTGTTTTTCACCTAAAATGCAGTAATGTCGGAAAATAATTCCATTTTTCCTTTTTTTCCAGGTTTCAGAGTAGACAGGAATAGCCGTAGAACAGCCGATGGAGTCCAAAAGTCGGATCTTCCTCCTGAATTACTGTATTTTGAGTGAAAAACAAGCATTTTTCACGTTTTTTTTATAAACCTCGAAATTTTTTTGGTATGGAAAATCAATATATCCATCGAATTCCACGTACAAAATAACCTCCCACCTCTTCTCCCATTCCCTGTAAAAACCTAGGGCGCCCTAGATGATATCTTATTTTTTTTCAAGACGATATCCTTATTTTTTCAAGATTGGATGATTTTTATAAAGATGAGATCTTAATTGTTTTTCTAGATGGGATCTTGATTTTTTGAAGGATGACATCTTGATTTATTTGTGGGATCCTAATTTTTTTTATCTGACCTTGATTTTTTCAGATTGGATCTTGATTTTTTGCAAGACGACACATTGATTTCTTTCCGAGAAGAGATCTTTATTTTTTTCAAGAGAGGATTTTAATTTTTTTCCAGATGGGATCTCGATTTTTTGCAAGATGACACGTTGATTTCTTACCAAGAGGGGATCTTGATTTTTTCAATAAAGGATTTTTTTCAAGATGGGATCTTGAGATTTTTTCAAGATGACATCTTGATTTCTTTTCAAGGTGTTATCTTGCCTTTTCGAGATACCATCCAGATTTGGTCAATATTATGAATATGCAAATTAGGCATAAACGGTTTCTGGCGTTGCCGTATCTGTGAGAAACATGCTGTAGATGGGTTTCATATCAAGAAATGATGTGCCTTTCATAAAAGGTTTCATATGAAGAAATGATGCGCATCAGCCATGCGTTGGAACAGAGTATCCCAAGACATTTTTGAAAATTGTGACTGATTGCATATCGAAAATATAATCCATATTCTTGGAAGCCATACCTGTAATATGGGGGACGTCGGATAAGATTCCTCCCACTCGGTCGGAAACCGTACCCGAATATTGGAACACTCCCACAACTAAAAAAATTTGGCCAAAAAACACTTTTTGAGCCTTTTGAGAACATTTTCGGCTTTTTTGGGGTTCACTCTGGGGAAAATGGGTACACCACCCCGCAAAGTTGGAGTTTACCCGCCCCCAGGGACCGAAGGTCTTATGTACTGGTAAGCATAAAATTCATCTAATGGCATGCCTGTCGTGCCAAATCAGTCTCTTAAGGCTCTTTATACTTTTACCCTTTCCGATGGAATGGAACGGATCGTCCACAGCTTGAAACGTTCGGTCTGAAAATCCACTTTCGGTCGGATAGAGATAACAGCAATTTTTCAGGAAACGACCGACAATAACTTCTAACCCGAACAGAATGGAAATTTCCCCTTTCGTTCAATTACGTTCCGTCGGAAAAAGCAAGTATGAATGAGCGTCAGAGCCATCTATACTTGTTTTTCCTGACGGCACGGATCGTCCACAGCTTTAAACGTTCAGCCTGGATATACACTTTTGGTCGGAAAGTATAACGCGATTTTGCGGAAAACGATCGACGGTAATCTTCAACTGAACTACGTTCTGTCAATTGCATTGCATTACGTAGAAAAAGGCAAGTATAAATACCCCTTTTGAAAGGTGTGTCCCCAATACAGCGAAACTCAAAACAGCGGAGTCCCAAAACAGCGAAGTCTAAAAACAGTGATTCTCGATACAGCGGAGTCTCAAAACAGCGACATCTCAATACAGTGATTTTCAAAACAGTGAAGTCTCAAAACAGCGATTCTCAATACAGCGAAATTTCAATACAGTGATACTCAAAACAGCGAAGTCTCAACACAGCGATTCTCATCAAAACGGCGATTCTCAAAACAAAGAAGTCTCAAAACAGTGAAGTCTCAATACAGTGATTCCCAATACAGCGAAGTCTCAATACAACAATTCTCAAAACAGCGGAGTCTTAATACAGTGATTCTCATTACAGCAAAGTCTCAATACAGCGATTGTCAAAACAGTGATTCTATTCAAAACAGCGAAGTCTCAATACAGCGAATCTCAAAACAACGAAGTCTCAAAACAGTGAATCTCAATACAGCGAATAGTAGTAAAAAGTTCTATGCATTAGAATAAATTAGGGTAACATCATCTATGTTTTACACGCTTTTGTGCTGCAGTTGAAGTAGGTATGCACAAACAACGGACCATTCCAAAATCACAAAAAATATTTGTCAGGAAAACATTTTCGCAAAACTTTTGAAGGGAAACAGAAACAAAGAATTATGATAAGTATTTGCAATCAAATTTCTTTTGTATGGAGCTTAATTGCAAAAAAATAAATAAATAAAACAAAATGAAATAGGCCAATAAGATGAAATGAATAAAATAATTGAACAGTAAAGGCACAAAAAATAGATGATAAAAAAGGAAAAGTAAAATAATGTGTCACGTGCTGACGAATTTCGCCCAGCGTCACGTGATTCACATAACATCACACATGTTTTTCACCATGTTTTGTTTTACAGTAACTTACATTAATTTTACGTTCCGTTTTTATAATTTTTACATGCAATTTCTGTGTGTACTTTGTTGTGTTTCGTTTCTGTTTTACTTTCCCATTTTCATTTCCATTACGATTTGTTTTTTTTCCATTGCGCACGTAGACTACGGTATGTAACCTCCTAGTCAGAATTTCCATTAAAGATAAGCTCTCTGAGCTCATCACTGTAATTGAAGCACAACGTGCACCTCTTATCAGTAAAAACTAGTGACGTTTCACAACGTGAAAGGCCTAGTTGGAAATTCTAACTAGATGACGTTCCTATGTAAAGCATGGAGAGTGAAAACTCGCCCCAATGCTTAACGTAGTGAACTGGAAAATGTCTATGTGACCATAGGCATCTTCTGCAGCAATTTCAGCTGTAGAAGTTAGCTTGGGGGAGTGTTAACTCTGCCCAAGGCATACTGTAGATTAGGGGGCCCTTTAAAAGGGCTTGTTTCATTAATTTTGGACTCATTTTTGGGCCCAATCATCTCTTGCGTTTTATAGCCTGTGTTCCTGCATTTGCCTGCGTTGTTTATTATAAATTTGCATATTGCACCTGCGTCCGCTGCCCTTCATTAATAAATATACATATTCGCCTTCGGTCTCCCTTGCATTGCCAGTTACCATAACCCCAACCTTAGGAGTTTACCCCGTCGCTGTTGATCGAGAACCCCCGTCACCTTCCCGAGGAACGTTTTGATACTGTCAGTCACCAACTCACATTTGCCTACCCTCTACGCCGAATCGCTTTCAGATTATCGAACCCGCTTCCCCGCCGTGCGCAAAACCCATGCTTGACCCTTGAACCCGCCACCCAGTGCTGAGTACTTTGAGAAGAGGATTTAGTGAGTCTTCTCAGGGGTTATTATTGTTGAGGGTATATTTGTGGGAATCCGCCTCAAGCCAGTTTTCCCTTGAGAGTACCCTCAGTTGAGAAAGCCCTTGAACCCTTAAGGTCAGGGCCAATTAGGGGATTTAGGTTGACAATCGGGTCCCCTACACTAGGCCATTCCACGAATGGCACCATCCCTCATTCTCAGTGAATGAGGACTAGGGATTGCCACCCCTGACCAGGCCGCATTGTCCATTATTCTACAGCTGAACCCAAGGACAAGGCCGAGGTACATCATGGGTTTACCTGTGGTAGTACCAGCTGGGTTAGGTTCCCGAACTGAATATATTAAGGGAGTCACCCAACGGGGTCACAGCATGTCACCTACAGTGGCACGGCCGTATCTTTTACGAGATATGGTATATGGGTTTTGCCCATAACAAGATCTACTCAATGTGACATGGCTCCCAATTCAGTTAATGTGACAAATGCAATAAAAAGTAGGTAAAAAGTAGAAGAAAAGTACACAACCAGGAAAAATTAAACAAAAAGAGGCTTAAAATGAGAAGAATAAAAAGAAATAAGTCAATAAATGAAAAAAGAAAAAAACACGCTTGCAGGTATTGTCCGTTTTTTTTATAAAATGCCTCCAAATTGGAAAGTGACAAAAATCCGAAGTGTCGTCAAAATCGTTTACTTTCACAGCTATAATCTTCACTTGAAAAATTTTTAAGGGCTAGTTGACTATGCTCATCAATTTCTGATCCTATATGACATACTGTTTATCAGAAAATCATAAAAATATGAAATACTACTTGCTTTTCATTTTTATTATTCAGAAGCATTTCAAGAAAAACATGCTATAGATATGTTAATTAATAATAAACAAACCAGAACAAAAACCTGCAATATCATGAAAACACATGTTATAAAGCCGTAATGTCAGAAATATGGTGATTGATGCCAAAATGTGTGACAACCAGAACCCACCAGATCGAAGTTGAGGACCAAATAGGCCATGCATCAAACCGTCTATCCCGCCCATTCTCCATTCTAAAGATAACTTTTTTGAGAATCGCTGTTTTGAGACTTCGCTATATTGAGAATCAGTGTTTTCATACATCGCTGTTTTGCGAATCGCTGTATTGAGTCTCGCTATTTTGACTTTCGCTGTTGTGTGTTTCGCTGTATGGGAGTGAAACTCCTGAAAATGCAACGAAAAATCTAAAAATCCACACGAAATAAAAATAACGGCAAAAATTTTTGCTCGAAGAAAAGAAACATTTATTCCAGAGCAAATCACGCGCGTATAAAACAATTAAAATTTCAATTGAAATAATTACGATTCGTTTCGAATTCGCCGTCTTTTTTGGGCGTCACTAAAACGTCGGCCAATTGGGCGAAATTGCGACAAAATTCCACGCTATCTTGTTCGTTCATCAATTGCATCGATCTTTTAACCTTTAAAAATGTTGATAAATTGTAAAAAGATACACAAAAAAATTTTACAAAAACAAAAAAGAAAAAAAACGAAAGAAACAAACAAATATTTTTTACGTCATTTTGAAGGTGAATATCGGCCGACGAACTCAAACCCATCAAACTATTTCCGCTTTTTAACGAATCCAATGAAAAATCGAGCGTCAATTGCTTGCTCGAGCAAGGTTTATCGTCTATCTGGAATAAAAAAATAATAAAATGTAAAATAAACGTTCAAACAGCAAAAAACAACAACCTGAGTTGATTCTTGATTTAATAATGCCTTTTTCAAAGGCGTGTTTAACGTAAACCCTAAAATATAAAAAAATTAACACAGAAACAAAAAAGATTTCTACATTTTCTTACCGAAAATTGAACTATTGCTTTGTAACGAAAGATCGTGGAGATCCAATGGTATTGACTGACCTGAAAAATTTGTGAAAGGCAATTAACATATTCAAAGAATTTGGTCGCCTCTAGAAATAAAACATGGCAAAATTTGGAATCTGGAAAAACGAGCCAATGTGTATAAATAATTCCCGAAAGGAGAACGAAATAAGCGAAAGTGAAAGAGAAAAAAAGAAAACAAGTGAACAAAGAGAGCGTACAGCAGTGAAGAGAAAAAATTTCTAACAAAATGTCCAACGAAATATTTCCAATAAATGATTTCCAAACAATAATTGTCGGCCATGTAGCTAGCCATTGGGCGACCTCCCAGGATTTTCCAATCCTATGGCTAGCCATATGGTAATCATAGGGACTCCCTTTAGATCGAAAAAATACTGAAAAACGTCAATTTTTTTATGAAAACTGTAAATTTTTGGACAGAAAAAGGTCAAAAATATTAATTTTCTCGGCGCTCCGCGCATTGAAAACATTTTTTGTTTGGAAAAAATTACTCTTTTTGAACCGTTTTTCGGACCTTTCTGGTGAAAAAATCATTTTCTTTCCTTTAGAGAGCCCACCCCTAAAATTTTGAGAATCAGTGACATCCGACCCCACCCCAAACCTCATGGCCCCGTAACATGTATAACACATAATGTCTCAAAAAAACGTTTCCAACCAAATACAGTACTTTGTAAAAAGCGGAAAGCGATATTTTTGGTCGACTTATTAAGCATGACCCCAAAATGTAGAAATCGAGACCAAACGTAGTGGAATTTCTTAGCTGATCCTTAATTGAAGCCAGACATGCACGGCAAGAATTTTCCAGGGGGGAGGGTCTATGGACTTTGTCTCTGGAGGGTAGGGTGGTGGGTGAGCAAAAAAACAGAAAAAAGTTCTGCAAACCTGTTTTTCATACAAAATATGCACAAAAATCATGAAGAAAACTGTCTTGGAAAAAGTTCAGGGGGTGTTTGACGATTTTTTTGGCCAGGAGGGGGTGGCCAGGGTCTCAGGTATGGGGGTTTACGCCGCCCTACGTGCATGTATGATTGAAGCTCTATGAATTCTTGTTCAACTGGAGCTCCAAACCGTGATATTGAGCCACGAAAATTGTGATAAAAATGGAAAGTCCAGTAAATTTTCATTTAAAAGTTTCCAAGCCGCCTTCTTTTCGAGGTATTCCCATGTGAGTGATTCCTAAGTGAGCAATTTTCAAATGAAAAGAGGAAGAAAAGAGGAAGGATCATTAAGCAAAACCAATTCCAAAAATATATATGAAAAAATACAAAAAATAGAAAAAAGAAAACGCAGAAAAAATGAACGATTCAGCTCTGTCACGATAAATAGAAGAAAAAATCTGCACTTTTTGGTATAAGTATAAAAAGTTTTAAAAATAAAAGTCAGTTTTTTTTACAAAAAATTTATATACTTTCAAGCTTTCGAAAACATACACCATTTTTGTTTTGATCTATAAGTTTTCGCAGCACTTTCACGATAAAAAATATCGAAATCGTTTTTTAAAGATTTTTGTAAAGAATACGGTCTATACAGTAGTGTAACGCCTCTAAAATGTGCAGTAAAGAAGAATAATTAAGTTATTGAACAGGAAAGTAGCAGAACTGCCGGACGACAATTCACAACAAGCGACCCAAAAGCTATCGAAAAATCGATAAGGAAGAGGAAAAATGACTAATCAATAAAAAAATTGAACAAGCGGAAAAACAAAAACTAAGAAATTGGAAAAAAACTTTTGAAAAATACGGCTGGTAGCGAACGCAGAAAAAAACGCAAGAAAATGAGAAATATAAGCACAAAAAAACAGAGACGAAACAGAAAAGATATAAAAATAATATATAAATAACAAAACAGACTGAAAAAAATAACCTTTAAATGAAAATAATGTGAATATCTGGACTTTCTTATCGCACAAAAATTCCAAAATTTATGGGAAATCAGACATGTAGAATCTCTTTTTCTTCAACTTTTATAGATTTTAGACCATAATTACTGCTTTTGGAATATTTCTCGAACGGGAAAATTCAAATTTTTCTTTTTTAATAGAGAAGGACCTTTCGCCCAAATTTTGGATAAAAACCGGGGTCATTTAACACAAAACGATGAAGGTAGCAGATAGAAAAGTATTGGGTACCAGAACCCGAAACAAAATCCGAAATTACCCGACCATTTTGTTGGACCCGGACCCGAAACAAGACCCAAAATTAACCGACCATTTCGTTAGACCCGGACTTGGACCCGATATTCCTAAAATTTTGGACCCAGACCCGTACCCGATATTTTCAAAATATGCTACCCGATATATACATCTCTAGTACCTAGCAGAATTCTCGGACGAAAATTTACGGTATTCGACTAACTATCAAAGCTATACTAAAAAAATCGAAAATGAGAAGAAAAAATGACAGCGAAAACAAAAAAATTGACGAGATTAAAAAACAAGAACAAAAAACTTAAATTAAACAGCGGAAAAAATAGTATTGAACGCAGAAAAATACAAAAGAAAATGAAAAATACAAAAACAAAAAAGGATATAGGAAATATACAGTAGACAAATAAAAACAGACCGGCCAAAAAGTTATAAATTTACGGAAAATCATACATATTAAATTTTTTAAAACTTAGTTTTATGGATGTTAGACAACAATTACTACTTTTAAACACCATTTACCGGAATTTTTAGGGGGAAAATTCACATTTTACCACAATTTTAGCCAAAAACCACTATTTTTTGTAACAAAATCTGTCTAGTCAGTTGAAAAGCTATTCGAAAAGTAAAAAATAGAAGTCTTTTAACAAAAAAAATGGATGTAGAAGTGTCGGACTAACTATGTCACCATAAAAGCTTGCGAAAGGTCGAAAATGAGAAGAAAAAATGAGAGCGTCCACAAAAAAAGAAGGAACAACAACGAAGAAGAAAAAAGAGAGCGAAATAATTGCAGCGAACGTAGAACGATACCGGAAAAAATGAGGAATACAAGTGCAAAAAACAAATGGATAAAACGGAAAAATAACAATATACAAACAAAAAAAGACTGGAGAAATTACCTCAATATGAAAATAATGTGAACACCAGGATCTTCTTCCATATGCCAAAAAACTCCAGAATTTAAATAAAATCATGCATGTAAAATATTTTTTAACCCTTTATGAATTTTTTTTACAAAAATTATACACAATTTTGAACTATTTGTGGAACTTTTCAGCAGGAAAATTTAAAATTTTTCTCCCTCAATGACCTCCGCCAGGCCTCCTGGCTCGCATACCTGTAATTCGGAGGGAGATAGTGGGTAGGGGGGGGGCAAACCCTCTTACCTGAGGCCCTGGCCACTCCCCATGGACAAAAAAATCGTCAGACACCCCCAGAACTGTTTCCAAGATAGCTTTTTCGATGATTTTTGTGCATATTTTGTTTGAAAAACAAGCCTGCAGAACTTTTTTTGTTTTGTTGCTCGCCCACCTCCTACCCCCTGGATAAAAATTCCAAGGACCCTCCCCCTGGATAATTCTTGCCGTGCATGTCTGGGTCGAACTCTACTACCAAATGCCGGAAGCCCCCCCCCCAACTTGGTCAACCCTATACCGAACCTTCCCAAACTCGAAAAAATACTTTTTCGGAGAAAATTTTCGCAATTTTTTCGAATTTTATGCGATTTTTCCGCCCATCCCTCCAAAAAAATTTGGAAATTTTGGGCCCCATCCCAAAAATTAGGTTTTACTTCCCCCACTGGTCGTACCTTATTACAGGTATACTAGCTCGATAAAGCTGATAAATAAGCAGAAGATGGAAAAACCAAAAAGGAGAAGTTAAAAACGAATTAAAAACCAAAAAGATGAAATGAAAACAACAAAATATACAAGAAACTGGAGAATTGAGACTAAATTAAACTTCCTCATTGTTTCAAAAGGAAAAAAAATTAAAAATAATGCAAAAACATCGACGAATTTTTTACCGGATTGAACATTCGAATGCATATTAGGCGTCGCACGTTGAGCATCGAATGAATCGCGAGCCATTTCTTCACCGGTCAACAAAATATTATTATTTTGTATGCTAATTTCGCCATTTTCGGTCATAATTAAACTAGTGACCGGTAGTTGATTTTGTTGTTGATAATCCATTACCACGTCGTCGTTCGATATATCCGAAAATGGACCGTGAAAAATCGGTTGCCGTAGCGGTTTAGGTTGTTGTAAATTTTGTTCAACCGCGACCACGTTTTGAGCCGATCGGACGAAAACGCGCGTTTGCGGTTGCGTCAAACTTTCGAGCGGTATTATAGCGGTCGTCGTCGCCGCGCAATTTTGGCCCGACGGTGACTGCGACGGAATTATATTGACGACGGTGGCCGTTACGGCCGTCGACGGCGCGAATCGAGGGGCGATAACTTTTTGGAACGTCGTCGGCGGCGTTTGAGGAGCGAGGAAATTTTCGCCGATCGTCGACGACGATGGTCGACGTCGGACGGGAGTTTTTGGGGTACGAAAAGCTGGAAAAATGAAAAGTGAAACATTGAAAAAAATAAAATAATGATTGAAAAGTGAACGTGTTGGATTGTTAAAAAATATATCACGGCAACATAAAAATTGTCTTCTATACATGCAAATAGGGGGGTCAGGGGGAGGTAAACCCTCCTACCCCAGACCCTGAACACTCCTCCCTGGCCTGAAAAAAACCGTCAAACACCCCTCCCTGAACTTTTTTGAAGACAGTTTTTTAATATTTTTGATGCATATTTAGTATGAAAAGCATGCTTGTAGAACTTCCTTGTTTTTTTGCTCACCCATCCCCATAAATGTAATTGGGGGGGGGGGGAGTGCTATGGGAACCACCACCCCACAAATCGTCGACCATATGGCTAGCCATTGGGCGACCGCTTCCCCCGGGATTTTCCAGTCCTCTAGCCATATGGTAGCCATAGGGACCCCTATACTTTTGGTCGGAAAAATACTGAAAATGTCAATTTTTTGATGAAAAATGTAAGTTTTTTTATGAAAAATGTCAATTTTTGAACAAAAAATGATCAAAAATACTAATTTTCTCGGCGCTTCGCACCATGAATACATTTTTTCGGTCCTTCTTGAAAAAAATTATTTTTTTGAACTATTTTTCGGACTTTTTTCGTGAAAAAATCGAATTTTTTTCCTTGAGAGACCCCTCCCCCAAAATTTTGCGAATTACTGACCCCCGGCCCAAAAAAGTCGCCCGACCCGCCAGACCTCGGTGCCCATTACATGTATGCCCACCCCGATCCCCCTCGGTGAAAATTCCGCGGACCCTCCCCCCTTGGAAAATTCTTGCCGTTTATGTCTGTTGTCTTCTATACTAATTTTAGCCAAATTCAAAACCAATGAAGTAATGACTAGAGCAGGGATTTTTTCCATTTTTTCTCGACAGGCCAATTGGCTCCTAAAGTCAAAACTTTACAGGCCAATCCGAGTTTCAACGAGCCAAAACAAAAAAGTTTGTAAACGAATGTAGAAGTACAAAAAAGATGCTTTTTTCAACAAATATATTCAAAAAACTCTTCGAAATCACAGTAGAAGCCCACATAACAGATCAATCATTTTGAATACAGTCTTAATCAAACGCAGAATATTAGATCAGTTAGTATTCAAATCAATCATTAGGGTTATTTTTGGCCAACCTTGATATCCTACTAGAAATATTTTTTTGATTTTTGGATCTCAGTATCCAAGAGTGATCTGATGTCGTGGTATGGCTGATTTTGAAGCTTAGGCTTAGCAGTCTCCTTAGGCTTAGGCTTAGGGAACGCCTGTGGTCTGCTTGGCCAATTATGATTGTTTTCAAACGTATAAAGCATAAAAAAAGCGCAATAGGTATTTTACTTCGGACTTGGATATCGGCAATTCCTGCCAGTGCTTATCATCGGAAGAAATTTTTGGATTTTTATATTCTATGGCATTCGAAAATGAATATTTTTAATGTCTATTTACTGCATGAAAGGTTAAATTTTTTAGTGAATTCAACTTGCCTTTAGTCGGGCAAATTAAAATTCAAAAATTAAGTAAGCAACAAAGAATTTGGATGGATTGTTCAGGTGGAAGAACCCCTGCCACTTTCTCATGATGATCATGTCTTAATCATTTTCCAAATGCAAAAAGTTATGTTCACGAAAGTCGAAAATTCTACAGGACCACAAAACGATTTTGTGACAATAATCTGCAAAAATCTAGGTTTTCGTCAAATGTGTGAAAAAATACAAGGTCAAACATTCATTCATGACATGCTGATGTTTAAAAGCTATAAGCATAGGCTAGGCTGTTATTTCCCAACCGCACAAGAGAAATGATACCAAGAATCATAAATGATTTGCGCGCCAGAAATTTTTGGTATTTTTTCATTAAAAAGCATAAGGAAGGATGCATCTACGGACAGGAAACACACCTAAGCCAATTTGGCTTGTGCTTCTAAATTTTCATGAGCCAATCAGAATTTTTAGGAGCCATGGTTCTTAATTGGCCTAAAAACTATGCAGTAAGCTAGAGGGAACCTTACAAATTTTTTTTGTCTTTTGATTTTTAATTGATTTCTTTATTCAAATTAGTCTTCATCATTAAATACCATACATGCACAAAGTCAGGTAAGTCAGGGTATTGGAAAGATCCAAAATGTGGCACATAGTAATTTTTTTTCAGGATTGGGTATATAGTAATTTTATTTTTGAAGAAACGTTCTCATAAAATACAAACATTTACGCACTGATGATCCGTGTCAAATCAAGAAAAAATGACAAAATGAAATTGAGCTGGATGAACATACATGCAAGTAAGGGGGTAGGAGGGTAAACCCCCATACCTGAGGACAAACACCCCCCCCCCTGAACGTCAAACAACCCCCCGAACTTTTTTCAAGAGAGCTTTTTGATGATTTTTGTGCATATTTTGCATGAAAAACAGGCTTTCAGAACTATTTTTTTGTTTTTTTACTCGCCCACCCCCCCTATCCCCCTGGAAAAAGTCCATGGACCCTCCCCCTGGAAAATTCTTGCCGTGCATGTCTGTGAATGAAGCAGTTAACACTGATTTATCTTATTTTGCATCAAGCACCATATTTTAAAACTTTTTTGCATTGCTTAAGTGTACAATTTTTGCTCTTGTTTGTATTGTTAGAGAAAAAAAATAATTGTTAACATCTAGTTGAAGCAAACAGATCAAGCTTTATCTCTCTTTCAGCTGAGCATATTCTCAATCTGATCTTCTTTAGAAATATTTTGCTTATATGTTTAGTTTTTGTACAATATTTCAGTACTTTAGTTTCTGAAACTGGGCCTATAGCAAAACTTCATTTCGACCTTCAGGGTATATTAATCCAATACCCTATGTGCATGTATGTTAAATACTTTATGAATTCATTTGGAAAGAAATAGTAGAGAAGGCGTTAAAAATATATGGAGAGCTCATGGAGAAGATGCTGTTTCTGCCTGAACAGTCCGTCGCTGGTTTCCCAGATTTAATACAGGGAACGAAGATTTGAAAGATCAATCATACACTGGTCGGTGAAGCGAGATTTCAAATGAAGCTCTTCAACAACAGTCGGATGTTAGTCCTCGAGCAACAACTCGTAAAATGGCCGAGGCATAGGACTGCAGTATTCGACATTCAACAATTAACGCCAAATAGTCAAGATTTTCAAATTGGTATATTGGGTATACCTCATCGGCACACTCCTACCTGGACAAACCCTATCGGTTCATCTGGTAGCAGCCAGCCTAGTGAGTTAGTTGGTTCCCGAATCGTTTTGGTGGTTGCCAAGTCAAACAAGAATAGGGAACCAGACGTATAGTTCATTTATTTTGTTGAAAATTGAGGCAATGCAACTAAAGTTGATTATCAAGCTTCCTTCAGCGTCTACACTTTTTGGGAAATGAAAATGTATACAGAGAATCTCTGAAAAATCAGGGGAAGAACTATGCGTGGATAACCTAGAAAAGTTAGAGAATGTTGGTTGATTCCCAAATGAATTGGTTGATTTGCTCGTTACCTGGTTGATCTCCTGCTTGATTCCTTCGATGATTTGCTGGTTGATTGATTGCTTGATTATATGGTTGACTGGTTGGTTGATTTCCTGCTTGATTGCTTCGTTGGTTTCCTGAATGGTTAGTTAATTTCAAGGTTGATTGATTGATTGCCTGATTCAATGGTTAGTTGCCCGAGCTGGTTAATGGTTGGTTGGTTGATTCCCTGGTTAGTCTGTTGATCTGACTGGTTGATTTTCTGCTTCGCTGGTTATTTGATTTCCTGGTTTGTTCGTTAAAACAATCAGTGGTTAGTTAACTATCTGCTTTGCTGGTTAATTCCTTGTCTAGTTGGTTGATTGATTACGTTTTTGGTTGCTTTATTCATTGATTTGCTGATTCCCTTATTACTTGATTGATTGATGGATTTTTGCCTAATAAGTTGGTTTGTTGGCTATTTGGTTTTAGTAGTTTATGGTCTTTCTCTGAACCCTCAATCCCATTTCTACGGTGTAAATCGGTTCACAGACAAAACATGATCTGATACTGACAATCAAGTAATCCGGTACCGAGTTGCATCCAGTTGAACCTAATGTCCAGGTATGCAGCTTACCGATCAGCAACCGGCCAATCGTGTAATGACATGTGTGTCCTTACTTCCAAGGTTAAGTATTGACATCTTTCTTGGCCAAATCATTGTAGGAGATGAGAAGTGGGTTATGTAAATCAACGCTATTCAAAAGCATCAATAGGTTACAAAGGGGGCAAGATCAGATCCGGTTCCAAGGTTCGAATTGCATACCCAAAAAGATAATGCTTTGCATACGGTGGTCGGTTCAAGGAATCGTCTATTTCGACCTTCTTCCGACTGGATTTAGCATGAATGTTAAAGTCTGTGCCGCCAAATTTGATAGCCTCCAACAAGCATCCTTGTAAACTGGAAAGGAGTCATTTTTTCAAATGACAATGCCCGCCTACAAGCTGCAAAAACGGGTCAGAAAAGAATTACTGATTTGAATTGAGATTTGTTGCATCATCCTCCATACTCTCTGGACATTGCTCTATCTGACTATCATCTTTTTCGTGAGTTGCAAAAGCAGC
This sequence comes from Romanomermis culicivorax, assembly GCA_963922205.1. Classification (NCBI taxonomy): domain Eukaryota; kingdom Metazoa; phylum Nematoda; class Enoplea; order Mermithida; family Mermithidae; genus Romanomermis; species Romanomermis culicivorax. The sequence continues at coordinate 1,637,230 of CAWUHX010000004.1, read as the reverse complement.
TCAAGGAAATAGTTTACTAGTGAACATAAAGTCCGAACTGGTGGCACTGTTTTTTTTGTACTCGACCCGTTTGTACTGGTACCAACGACGATCTAAAATTTGTTTGTACTTCATCGGTTACACTGTGATTAACATATCAAATTGAATTTTCATACCAGAAAATTGTTTGTACTGGTACAAACAAGGCCCAAATTTTTGTTTGTACTCAAGCCAAAAAATTTGTAAAGTACAAAAAAAACTATGACTAGTGGGCAAGAATTTTTGACTCAAAATCGCCCGAATTTTACCAGCGCGGCCAGGATATGTTGCCCACTACATGGTAAGCAATTGTCGATAACATTGCTGCATATATTGAAGACTAATATTCAGTTTAATTGAAAATCATGTGCGATTGCTGCCATATATTTCTTAACAACAGCATATATAAATAAATCGTTGATGAAAGGAAAATTATACAAATCATGCTTGGATTATGCAGTCTTTTTTCCGCTGCAAAATAAAATCAGGTAAAAAATTGCACCAAACGGCCAAAAATTACAGATTTTTAGAAAATCTTCAAAACGTAGCTATTTTTCTAATTAAAGGACATTATTTTATGAAAAATTATTGCTTCTCATACTCCTGTGATTAGGTGTTCAGCTATTCGAAGAAAACTTCAAAAATGTTTAAATCTCAGCTGATTCTTCATACTTGTAAAATTTCTGAACTTTGGTATTCCAGGACACTTATCCCTAAATGATTCCTAAATGAAACTTTCACATTTTGAGTCTATAATAATGTCATCATAGTTCCCTGAATGTTCATAAAGTTAAAAATATTTTATAATTCTGGCTCATACCCGTATTGAGGATTTTTTTAAAAAAGGGGGGAATTTTCCTAATTTTTTTAGAATTCACTGAATAAAAATAAAATCATTGTTGCAGTAAGACGACTTATTTTCAGTTAGTTTATATGTGTTTGGATTAGTGGCTAAATTATATGTTTGACGAAAAGTATGTAAATATAATAATTTAATTTGGGAATCGTGATGTATAAAAATTTTATTCTACAAATATTCAGGGGGAACTACCCCCCTTCCCCCCCCCCATTAAATAACAGTCAGGGTTTGGATTTTTAGCTGAAAAATAACAGTGTTAAATAAGTGAATAAAGAAATTGGAAAAATATCAAGGACGTCGTATTCATCGAAATCAGAGAATTCCAATTTTCGCTATATTTTTTGAAAAAGTGTCTAATTTTAGTAACTTGTTTACGAGATGAGGCATATCAGATTCATGAAAGCAATCATGGATAAGTGAGAAATGAAAATATAATTCTTTTTAGCAACGTACTAGCTCAATTGTAATGAATTGTATAGCTTATACCCATTGCCTTTTTCAGAGATTTTGATATTCCTACGATTTTGATCTTGATTTTTGAAGATTTTTACCTTCTGGATGGCATCAAACTACACCTTTCTGTTGATGACCTTAGTCAAAAAGTCCAAAAAAATTAAAGTTTTGTGCGGAAAATTCCCAAAAAGATTCACCAACAGGATTTTTTTTCCGCACAGTGCGGACTTTTTTTGGGCTGTGCGGAAAAACTTTTAGGCATTTTCCGCACAGAACGGAAATTTTTTTGGGCGTTTCTACTGCTGGCATTGATGAAAAGGTGCATTTTGGTGCAATTTAGATGGTCAAAATCTCAAATTTTTCCGGCGCTCCCCGCCGGCAAAGAAAATAATTTATAATATTAACTACAATTTAGCTGAAGCGCAGCCAAAAATAAGTTTACTTTGATTTCTCGGTTGTCCCTGATTGTTGCCATCAATCCTATATGTCTCTGCTAGAGTGAGTAAAACTCGTCACTTTGTAGTGTGAATTAGAATTTTCATACGAATTTGCTGATTTTTGCCACATTTCTCTACACATTTATTTAATACCATCATTTTTCTAAGAAAAATCTAAACCGAATGTATTACAAATTATCTTTAAAACATATTTTCCAAGATTTCAGTAGCTCCATTGTTCAAAAATTCTCTGGTGTGACGCATCGGAAGTTAAGTGTGCATGGTTTTCATGATTTGAAGTTCCTCATCCCATTCATCAATTTAGTAATCTTCAGTATTAGGTTCGGATTTAGCTGAAAATTGAGATTTAATATTGATCTTCATGAATTATTTCTCTCACTTGAAGTTTTCTGAACTTAGTGAACACAAATTTTGTCATTGGGAAACTATACGATTTTCGACTGAAAATGCAAACCTTTTATTTTAGAGATAAAGGTTGAAAATGCTAATTTTCTAGCATTCTAGAATATCAAAATGTAGAAATGGAATCAATTGAAAATCGATTGAAATCTATAAATCATCGGCTCTAATCACAGAAATGACAACAGCGACTATTAATTTTGTTTAATCAAGCTAAAATAACGTTTTTGAGCTAGAAAAATAGATACTTTACATTATTTTCTTAGCAATTTATAATTTTCGCTCATTTCACACATTTTCAAATGATCTAAACTTCGAACGGAAGAAATTTTTCTGTGCGGAAAAAATTTTGTGTCATTTCCGCACGGTGCGGATGAAGGCGTGCGGAAAAAAACCCTGTTCATCAAGCAGAAAAAACTGCAATTACGGTTCTTGATCAATTTTTCGAATGTAATGTATTTTATCCTATTAGTAATAGAAATCAAGCCTGATCCGATTGAATATCATTTTAACAAACTATTCAATTATACTTGAGCAAAATGATAAAAATGATAAAAAATCGAATCAATAATATAGAGAAAACCGAGGAGAGTTGAATAAAAGATTAAAACATTCAATCAAAAATTTCGGAAATCAAAAGGTACTTTGACAACTGGAAATGGTAATTTCATTTTTAAAATCATGTGATTGATTGATGATACTTCACTAATCCTCTGATCCATACATGTAATTGGGGGAAGTGCTATAGAAACCCCCTCCCAGAAATCGTTGGCCATATGGCTAGCCATTGAGCGACGCCACCCCAAGAATTTTCCGATCCTAAGACTAGCCATATGGTAGTCATAGGGACCCCCCATACTTTTGTTCGAAAAAATACTAAAAAAGTCGATTTTTTGATGAAAAATGCCAATTTTTGAACGAAAAATGGTCATAAACGTCAATTTTCTCGGTGCTTCGTGCCAAGGGCACATTTTTTAGAGTTTTTAAGACAAACATTACTATTTTTGAACTTTTTCAGAGAAAAATTCGAATTTTTCCCCCTCAGAGACCTCCCAAAATTTTTTTTTGGGAAATAGTGACCCCTGGCCCCAAAAAAGTCATCCAACCCCAGACCTCAGAGCCCGTTACATGTTTCATGATCCTGGTTGTGAAATAATGCTCGAGAAATTCAATTGGGCAATATATTTCTGCATGACTAATAAATGAGTGTGTAATCATTTGGGATGGACCGGATCCATTTTTTTGACGATAATGGATCCCGATCCAGGAAAAATTGCTTCAACGGATCTGGATCCGCATCCAGAATGACGGATCCGACCGGATCCGGATCCTGTGAGATCATACATGTAACGGAGCTCCGAGGTCTGGCGGGGGTCGGAGCACTTTTTTGGGGCCGGGGGTCAGTAATTCCCAAAATTTTGGGGGGAGGGGTCCCTGAAGGAAAAAAAATCGATTTTTTCCATGAAAAATGTCCAAAAAACGGTTTAAAAAGTAGTAATTTTTGTCTAAAAAATGATAAAATATGTACTTATGGCGCGAAGCGCCATGAAAATTGACGTTTTTGACCATTTTTCGTTCAAAAATTGACATTTTTCATGGGAAAAATGACATTTTTCATTATTTTTCCGACTAAAACTATGGGGGTCCCTAGGGCTACCATATGGCTAGCCATAGGATTGGAAAATCCTGGAGGGGTCGCCCAATGGCTAGCCATATGGTCGACGATTTCTGGGGGGGGGGGTTCCCATAGCACTTCCCCCCCCCAATTACATGTATGTGTGAGATAGCATATATATGTGTATGCTCATGAATAATTAAATTATTCTGAAATTAAGTTGGCCCATTCCTAGTAAGCATCATATCATTTTTCGACAGACATCGTATTCAACGATCGTAAGATGAAAGCTTCGAATGTCGGCACCAGAACACGTCCTCGGGTGTAATTTTTAACATAAGGCATATAAGCTGACTTTTTTTCATCTTATTTTTTATGTTTATCTATTTTTCATCGATATATTACTTTTTATTATTCAGTAACTGTTTTTGGGTTTGCAAAGGATAGTGACTATTACAGATTTTCTGAATTTAATAAAAATGATTGATATTCTAATTTTAAATTTCTATATTCCACCATGAAACATCGATTTCATCCATTTAATTTTCCGGATCTCCACAATGACATGGAGAAATTATAAAATTCAGAACCAAAACCATTCCGCAAACTTACTCGAAGTGGTATATCTTTTTTTCTGTTTCGCCGCCGCGTCTTCGCGAATTTTTTTATATTGCATCAAAAAAGCTTGCGTTTCGGATGCGACGATCGGTTGCTGTTCAACGTTTTCCACAAAAATTGGAGTCGACGTAACCGTCGCCCAAAAATTACCTGAAAACACAAAGGATGAACATAAAAATGTTTCGGAAATTAAAAAAAATCTCTCCGGCCGGGAATCGAACCCGGGTCGCCCGCGTGACAGGCGGGAATACTCACCACTATACTACCGAAGACCTGTAAATTGAGAGTTATAACTTATCCATCTAGCTGGATTTTGAATTTTTTCGAATCATGTTAAGACTTAATTCATGGGACACTTATGAGTTATGACCCATCAAAATATTTTAAAGTTTTTCAGGCATAGGTTGTACGGTTTACACACAGTTGGCTTAGACTCAGACTTAGGCTTAGCCTTGGGCTTGGGCTTAGGCTTAGCCTTGGGCTTAACCATACCTATTGATAAAAAAACTTGAGAAAAATTCGATGGATCATATAAAGTGCATAACCACCATTAATTATTATATTTTTCTGTATAATTTTTTGAATTTGTACATTATCAGGGCTATATTAATTCAAGTCTTGTTGAAAAGTATTATCATCTTGACCACACATGACCACCTTGCTCTTGTTGATATTTCCGAACGGCTAGAACATACCTGTATTCGGGGGATTAGGAAGAGAAAATTCAAAATTTGGTCGAAAGCAGCACTCAAATTTTGGGACAATGCCCCAATGGCCGGTAAACTAACCACAAACTCGGAAAAAGTGGCAAAAAGTAACATTTTTCGACCTTTTTGGGAAAATTAGCTTTTTTACGGTTTTTTAGGGTCATGTCGGAGCCCCCTGTACTCCGGAAAAGTTGGTCACCCCCATTTCACGAATTTTGTGTTCATTTCCCCCGACCAACCTAGGTCTTATGAACTTGAAGACCAAAAATTCAGTAAGAAATCAACTATTTTTCCGGAAATTCAACCAAAAAACCAGAAACATATCAATTCAGATTGAAAATAGACAAAACAAAATTTAGAAATAGGATAACAAACAAAGCATTATCACAGCACTGATTTCAACCAAAAAAATTATACTTTATTATGGTCATATCAGGACCGGCCGAAAATGGGTTTTTAGGGCAAAATTACCTGGGTTGTAGGTTTCTGAGCTTACGCTTACAATTTTTTACATGATTAGTGTATTTTTTGAATTTATTTATTATCGGTGCTATACTAATTAAAATTTCGTCAGAAAATGTGGTCATCTTGACCGAACCAGCGCAATGCGCTCATATCTCCAACCAGCTAGGAACATCATAGAATCAGCTAGAAATCAATCATACACATAAATAAGACTAAAAACAACCAAAATCATGCAAATTCCGAGCTCAAAAAAAGCAACGTTCTAAAATCAGAAAACCAGCCAAAAAATTGGACTTCAACCAGAAAAACTTTTTGCTATCTCCAACACTGATACCAAAATCATAGTCGATTATGGCAATATCAAATCTGATCAAGGGTGGATTTTTGAGTTATCGGGTTTTCGAGGTTGCGAAATTTTCTGGGGTTTAGTCTCCTGAATTTTCGTTATATTTTTAACGTTTTTTTGACAAAAATTTTTTCCATTATTCAATTTAATTCTTCATTGGAGAAGTTTTTTTGGGTAGTGATCTATATCTTCAACGAGTTAGAAGACGATAAAATCAAATAAAAATCAATTATTTTTCATAAATTCATGCAAAAAAACAGCAAAAATCATATCAATTTCAACCTGGGAAAGTGCAACCCCAATTCTGAAATCAGAAAACTACTAAAAATGAGATTTCAACCAGGATAACCTTTTGCTACTTTCCAGTACCAATCTTGACGAAAATTATATTTGATTATGGCCATGTTGTATACACTTCACATGATACCTTCCAGATCCATACCTGTAAGAGGTCCGACCAGTTGCGAGGGCGTAAACCCGAAATTTTGGGAGGGGTCGGAAAAAGGTCTAAAATTTACCCAAAAAAATACTTTTTCCACAATTTTCCGAGTTTGGGGGGTTGGGTATAGGCTTGAGCAAGTTGGGGGTCTCCTATCAACCCCCCACCAATCACAGAATGTCCAGGTCTTAGTGCATGACGTGTCAATTTTTTGTGAAAACCAGCCAAAAAGCAGCAAAGCAGTTACAATTGATTATTTTCAAAATGAACTGAAGCTAGGCGCTGCATTAGTTAAAGCCTGCAAGCCCATTGATGGCATTTGGAATATTTTTGTTGACAAATTTTAGTTTATTTTGTTTTTCATTGATTTTACTTTACATATGACGTATTGTAATATCACCTTATCGATTGTGTTCTCGATTCCAATGTCAACTTTCATTATAGAATTAACTGGCAAAAAACCCAAAAGTCAAAATTTGGAAAACTAGATTTTTGCCAACCTTGTATTTTCTTCAAAATAATTGGGATTTCAAAATTTCACTCACTTTCCGCTTTAGAAATTTTTCTTTTCATCATATAATAATTATCGTTATTTTCGGGCACTGCGAATCCGTCGTTAAAATTTTGTGACATTATTTGAACATTTTGCTGAGGTTCAATTTCTTCTGCAACTGCTGATGCATTAATATCGTACCTTTCCGCCGTTTGATTCTAGGAAAAGTGGATTCGAATTTTACAAAATTACAAAAAAGGATTAGATAAAGCTTACTAAGTTGGGCATCGAGTCGTTTAACAATTCGAAAAAGTTGTGCTGTATTAATCTAAGGAAACATTGCCAAACCGGGGAAGCTGTGTCCTGTCAAACAATACAATTTTCGCAAAAAAACGCAAAAATTTATCCCTATAAAAAAATTACCATATCACGAATTTTCGATTTGATCGTGTAAACAAATCTCAAAACGGGCGATCGACAACACTGAAAGTAGGAAAAATCGAGAATCTTTCGAACTAACATACAAAGTTCTGTCCACTCACTGTCAAACATAACTGTCCGGCAGTTAGACCACCGCAATTTTCTAACGACAATCCGTTTTGGATAATTCTTGGACAAAAAGTTAGCTTCGTTCCGTCAGATTGAACGACACAATTTTGAACTGGCTCCTGATCAACTGAAAAAAGAGCAAAATTCAGTAATTTAGAATAATATTGAGTTGAAAACATGGAAGATAGTTGCGAAAACCGGCATATTTCTTTATCAAATTTTGAAAAAGTTGCTATGGATATGCAAAAAATTCTACTAAAAATCAATTTTTGCAGAGGAAAGAATTTTAAAAAAGTACATAGACTAGTTAAGAATGGGATAGTCTCCTCTGAGCGATTCCTAAGTGAGCTAATCTCCAAGTGAACGACTCCATATGGACGAATCTCAAGTTAGCGGATTCCCAAGTGAGCGAATTCTCAATTCAGCGATTCTCAAATCAGCGATCGATAATGTAATAAGAATTTTGTCCAGACTACCCCATGGGGAGGGGTATGAGGGGGGTATTACCCCTACCTAAAGTCCTTAAAATTGACCACTGGCTGCCTAATTTTGGCGCAAAATGACGTGTTTAGTGGACATTTAGCTACACTACCCCCGAAAATTTTTAATTTTACCCCTACCTGAAAAATTTGACCATGGGGACCTCTGATTTTGTCATATTTTCCTCCTTTATCTTCTGTTTTACTTGATATGTGTTTCTTTTTTCTTTTGTTTTCTGTGTGTTTCCTTATAATTTGTTTATGTATGTTTTTACGTTTTAATCATTAGTCTCTTTTTTCTTTCATTTTTTTCATTTTACTTTTTTGCTCATGAAACAGTACATTACAAGTTGACATATTTAATAACCATTGTCTCCCGCATGGCTATTATAGAGTTCGGAATACTCTATTTCCTATTTGACTTTCTTCATAGTGATTTTTTCTTCATTCTTACTTACTTCTCATCTTAGTTTTTTGATTTTATTCCCTTATCTTTTTTCTATTGTCCAACTCTTTTCTTTTTTTTCAATATTTTTACATCATTTTTTATCTCTTTCTTTCTGCTATTGCTTTTTCTTTCTTGTCACTTTTCTTCATTTCTTTTTTCCTTTTCTAATGTTTTGAACCTTTTTTCCATTATTCTTGATGCCTTCATTTTTATTGAAGTTTTCTTTCTCTTGATCTTTTGTTTCTTCCAGCGTTCTTTCGTTTATGTTTTTTATAAATATTTTGACACCTACAACAATGAAACACTTAAGCATGCCGAGCTGTATAAGAATTATATGAGAGAATATTGTTATTTAAAATGACAACTTGTAATGTATTGTATCATGAGCAAAAAAAGAAAAAAGTAGATGACAAGAAACAAGGACGAAAAAGGAAAACGAAAAACATGCGTAAACGAAAACATAAACAATACACACATAAAACGAAGAAAAAACAAATAAATACAGAGAAAAATAAGTGGTAAAGAAGGAAAAAAGTGTTATTGCATTCTTGATCGCTCGTTTGGAATCACCCAATTGGGGATTCTCCAATTTGGGAATCGCTCACTTGGAAATTAGCTCAACTGAGAATCGCTCATTTGGGAATAGACCGTAAAGAATACTGCATAATTTACAAAATACTGTAAATTACCGCTTTGAGTCTTGGTAGGAGCATCGTTTACACTCGTGAAATCATTATTCGTCGATCGATTATTTTCTTGCGCCTCATCTCCCGAAATTAAATTGAAACACTGCTTCAAGCCGTACAACGTTGTTACGTTGGATTGCGACGAATTTTCGTTGATCAATGGATAAATGGAGACGGGACTTAGCCGGATATTATTGGACGGAAAAATTGTAATATCCGGCCAACAAAATTCGTCGGTATTTGGCGATTCAACTTGACATTGTAAAAGCTGAAAAAAGCAAAGGCTTCGAAGAAATTTTATAAATATGAAATTTCGATCAGTCAAGAAGAGAAATCACTTTATTAAACGTACTTTTGTGTCTCTGTCCAAGAGCAAAAATAAACAGTGAACTAAAGCTGATTAAAGAATGTCGTAAAAAATACAGCCTTGGGTAAAGGATATCACTTTTCATAATAATTTGAGGCTTTTTTCGCAGAATGATAACGATGTCGATAAAAATCGCGCTTTTTTACGTACGTTCGACACGTTCAAAAAAAATCTGAGCACATCACAACTGAATTTCAACGAAATTATATGCCAGACTGCCCCATTGGGAGAGGTAGGAGGGGGTATTACCCCTATCTAAAGTCCTAAAAATTGATTACTGGTTGCCTAATTTTGAGACAAAACGACGTGTTTAGTGACTGGACATTTAGCTAGACTACCCCCAAAAATTTTCAACTTAATCCCTACCTGAAAAATCTGACCTTGGGGACCTATGTTATATGTCTAATTAAAATGTCCGTTACAAGAGATCATAATATGTTACTGTATTCGAGTATTTTCAATGAAGCTTGAATTTGAGAGATTTCAAAACTGTCAACTCACTCAAGCACCTCACAACGACATATTCCTGTGAGTTTTTGAGACTAAGAAAAGATGTACAATATTTACAGAAATAATACTAAAGACAAACTGATATTTTTGATTATAACTTTTTTCCAATTTCAGCGAACTCGACAATATGCCGAAAAACACTATACCTACTTAATATATTTGATATCCACGAAATCAAAACTCTAATTTTCAGATTTCATCCAAATTGATCCAATTATCGTAGTACAACTCACCGTTCTTTGATCTTCCGGTAGCCACTTTCGCTTCAACCAAATTAAAACTTCACTTATCGGTTGATTTAACGCCAAATTGAACTTTATCTGCGGATTTTGTTTACAATGGGTCAAAACGTAGGCTCTATCACCGTAAGTTTTCGGCACAAGTTCTACAACAACGCTTTTGGGCATATTGGTCGATTCTTTGGTTAAAACATCTGGGAGGAAAAGTTGAAAAGGCAATAATTGACAAAAAAATAAAACGAATAATTAAAAAACTAACGATTTTCCGAAAGGACTGTATTTTTATCGAAAAACTTAGTCAACGCCGGGCATTGCGGCATTTTAATTTTTACGATTCTTATTTTCCTTTTCGGCAATTTAGCGGCACCAGTCGACGTTCGATTTTTGTTCGTTTCGGCATTTTTAGCCCTAATTTTCACGCGTATTCTTACCACAGTAAATCTAAAAAAAAGATGGACAATAAAATTTTTAATTTAAAGTTTCTTCAAATTTCTACCCGTTTAAAACCAATCCAGAAAGAATGACCGAAAAATCCGGCGACGTCATTTTCAAATTTTTCGCCCGTTTAATTAGTTCGCCGTATGCGATCATGCCGAAAATTTCTCTGGCATCTTTGGGTATATTGCCTGAAAATTGAGATGAATGGTACTTTTTGAGATTTACAAGGTGGACGAGTTATCGGCTGGCGTAAAATGCAGCACACTTCTTCAGCCAACCATGCTTGAATGCTCATTTTTATCAAGCAGACATCTGCAACACTTTAGTATGAACTGTTCTGATATGCAATGAACCTCATACCTGTAATTTCGGGGAAGTGTCATAGGAACCCATCCCCGGAAATCGCTGGTCATATGGCTAGCTATACGGTGTTCCCCACTGGATTTGCCGATCCAATGACTAGCCATATGGTAGTCATAGGTCCCCCATACTTTTGATCGGAAAAATACTGAAAAACGTAGAAATTTTTATGATAAATGTCAATTTTTCAACAAAAAATGGTAAAAAATGTAAACTTTTTCGACGCTTCGCGTCAGGAATACATTTTTTGCGGTTTCTTAAACAAAAAGTACAATTTTTAGAACAGTATTTTTAGTGAAAAAATCGATTTTTTTGTGTTCAGAAACCACCTAAAAAATTTTAGGGAATTGGTGACCCCTGTCCTAAAAAAGTCACTTGACCCCCCTGACTTCGGGACCCCGTTAAATTTATGCTTTGCACGCAAATTTTAACATAGGACCGACCTGTAGTAAGAATACTAATAAGGAAAGTTGAGCTGACTTAGCAGTCTCTGAGTAGGATTCTAAACTGCAATTATTTCTTTTGTTAATCAGGGGGAAAATGGTGTTTTCACAGTTTAAATTTACCTAATTTTTTAGACACATTTAAATTCGTATATTTTCCACGATTTGACAAGAACTAATCGATAAGAAGCCATCAAATTTAGTGGTTTCACATTAATCTACATATGCTCTTAAACTACACATGTAATAGGGATGAAGTACCATAAGAACCTCCCACAGAAACCTTTGGCCCTATGGCTAGCCACGTGGTGACCCCCTCAACATTTGTCAACCATGTGGCTGAAATGGGCTGGCTATACATAGGAACCCCCATTCTTACGGTTGAAAAAAAACTGAAAAATATCTATTTTCAACAGAAAATAGTCATTTTTGAACAAAAACGGTCGAAAATTTCAATTTTTCATAGCGCCGCCTATAAATACATATTTTAACACTTTTTCAGACCAAAATTACTGATTTTTATATATTTCCGAAATTTAAAACAAAAATATTGATTTTTTACTATAAATGAACCCTTCCATGGAATTTTGGACAATCAATGACATTTAGTGCTCAAGGAGTCGAACTATCTCCCATCGCCCAAACATCGGAGCTCTGTTACTATGCGTTAAAGCTGTGGATAGTGAAATCAGATAAAATTCTAGCAAGTGATACAATAGTAATTTTGCTACCGAATTCTAAAATTCTCTTTTTATACACATAGGTGGTCATCGATTGCCCAGAATTTAAGGAGCGAGGCTCATCGACCAAAAACATCGATTTGTTGTTTAAAAAACGAAACATGGTTAAGGAAATAGTCGTTTTATGAAAACGCACGAAAATACGTATTCATGGCCGAAGCGCAAAAAATGCATTTTCTACTATGTACTTCCAACTGAAAATTGACATAATTATTTTAATTTTTCCTACCGAAAGAATGGTGTTTCTATGTCTACCCCGTTTCAGCCACATTTATAATTGGGGGGGGGTGCTATACGAAGCCCCACCCAGAAATCGTCAGTCATATGGCCATACCTACACTTGGGGAGGGGTTGGGGGGCCCCCAACTTGGCCAACCATGTACCCAAATTCAACCAATCCCCCCCCCCCCAGTTTGGAAAAAATTAAAAAAATTTGCAAAAAAGTGTATGTTTTTTGGCCTTTTTGGGAAAAATTTCGGCTTTTTTCAACCCCCCCCCCCAAATTTCGGATTTACCCTCACCCCCCCCCCCCCCCAACTGGTCGGAGGTCTTACAGGTATGTATATGGCTAGCCATTGAGCGACCCCCCACGCAAGATTTTCCAATCATATGGCTAGCCACATGGTAGTCATAGGGACCCTTATACTTTTGATCGGAAAAATATCGAAAAATGTCAATTTGTAAACAAAAAGTGGTCAAAAACGTCAATTTTATCGGCTCTGCGCGCCAAACGTACATTTCTCACGGTTTTTTAAGCAAAATTTACCATTTTTTGGAATTTCTTGGTGAAAAAATCATATTTTTTCCCTTCAGAGACCCCTCCCCCTAAAATTTTGAGGAATCAGCGACTCCGCCCCAAAAAAAGTCGTTCGACCGCCACCAGACCTTGGAGCCCCGTTACATGTAGTTCCAACCCAATAATTGACAAAGCTTGCGCGGGTCATCATATGGCCGACGATTTCTGAGAGCGTTCTTGACTTCCTTTCGATATTACCGTTTTCGGGCAAATTCAACTTCGTCGACAATTTAAGCCAGGTTCGTCGATAAAAAGTTTTGATTTGGGCGTAATTTTTGGCGTTCTGCTGTTTACACTTCTGTTGGAAGTAGTTGTGAATTTGATCGAAATCTTTACCGAACTTCAAAAAACGAAAAATAATAATAATATTCGAGGTAAATTCAAAACAAATGTTAAAAGCTGACATAAATCGGCCCCAAGTCTAAAAAAATTGAATACTGTAATACGTGTCATTTGGGGAAGTGCCATGGGAACCCCCCCCCCCAGAAATCGTCGACCATATGGCTAGCCATTGGGCGACCGCCACCCCTAGGATTTTTCAATCCTATGTCTAGCCATATGGTAGCCGTAGGGTACCCCATACATTTGGTCGGAAAAATACTGAAAAATGTCAATTTTTTGGTGAAAAATGTCAATTTTTTGATGAAAAATGTCAATTTTTGAAGAAAAAATGGTCTAAAATGTGAATTTTCTGGGCGATTCGCGCCATGAATACATTTTTCGGTTTTTTTCAAAAATTACTATTTTTTGAACTATTTTTCGGACTTTTTTCAAGAAAAAATCGGTTTTTATTTCCTTGAGGGACCCCTCCCCCTAAAATTTTGGGAATTACTGACCCCCGGCCCCAAAAAAGTCGCCCAATCCCCCACCCCCAGATCTCAGGGCTCCGTTACGTGTATGAATCCTATACATGCGAATTTACCACTTCAAAACATACCACAGAAGAAATCAAGAGCGAATTTCTGGTATTTCAAAAGCGCAGATAAAATCAGAATCCAAATTTCGCCTTTACTTGTTTCAAAGCCTCGAAAAATAATCCCAAAGAAAATTCATTCCACGGATCGTAAAAACGCGCTTTCATTGTCGGCTTTTTCCCAATTTGGCGCCCCACGTTTTCGGCAGATGACGTCCCAGGCAAATCGGAGGTGGATTTAAACCCATTGCAACAATGACCATTGTTCGAAATCGACGCATTGCATGTAGCGGCGTAATTTTTGTGGGAAGAAGAACCACCGAAACGAGTCCTTATGCGCGAATCGTTCGGCGGACTGTTCGATAAAACTGAATTTTGGGTCACATTATTGAACGATAAGTAATTGCCGCTTTGATCTGACATTCTTGATCGAGCTGATCTAAATAAAAAAAATTCATTTTGAACTTGTCGTTAACGCTGTCGAAAATTGGAAAATATAAACGCACATCGCTTTTGCGTCAAATAATTGAAAAATTAGTTGAATTTTCCAACAAATTATTTGAAAAGTAGTTGGTTAAACGGGATATGGACCATTCGCCCCAGTAATTGACCCCAATCGACTGCTTTTTAATAGAAAAACTCAGATTTAAAGATAATTCCACTAGGTTGTTAGCACACAAAAGCTATTAGAGATTTTCCCCAGTCGAAATACCATATTTATTCCTGAATTCTGCATGCAGAATGCAAGCACTATGTATACAAGAAGAAAACGATCTGCAGCAATGTTCCAAATAAAAATCTACTAACAATTTTTTAAAATTTTCTCTGAACATAAGATTTTTTCGCTCGTTAGTCGTGGAGTTGGTACTAAGTCACTATAAGCCTTTTTTACTCGTACAGTCAGCAGTACAGGCGTTTGAGCAGTAGTTCCCTGCAATTGAAGTGATCGGTTGTTTTTTCCACTTGAAACAAAATGTGTGGTTTTGAGTAGGGATGCCCGGGTATCCGGATCCGAATCCGTGGATATCCGCCTAAATTTTTGGATCCGCTAAACCAGATTTTTTTTGGATCCGGATCCACTGACAAAACTTTTTAAGATCCGGATCCGGATCCACTGTTGTCAATGATTAAGATCCGGTCATAATCCGATCTTTATTCATTATTATTCACATTAAATTTTGCAAAAATTTCAAGCCAATGGTAGCAAAATAATACTTGACAAACAGTAATTTTTCAACAGTATCACTCTTCAAACGATTTTGGTAGGATCGTAAATTTGACCAGCACAACTGAATAATTGTTCACAGGGGACACTTTTTGCTGGTGCTAATTTAAGTTTACTTTCTGCATGAAGCAATCGTCCAAATACGTTTGAGATTTAAGCTCATGCTTTAATTTGGTTTTTGCATTGCTAGGTTCACTTTTTTGGCTATCTTTAAAGAAAAACGCAAAAATTAATTCTTAAACATAATTATACTAGTGGCACTTTGTTCAACAATTACTTCTATTTTCATTCTTCTTTTTATTTAGCCGGAAACTGCTTATATATTGCCATATGTTTCCTCTCCAAATGTTTTGTCTGACAACCAGTATCGTGGCCTTTTCTGGATAGCTGTATTCTGCATTTATTGCACTTTGCCTTTTCTTCATCATCTGGGGACACTGTGAAGTAGTCCCACACTCTGCTAGTCAAAAAAGAACTTGAATCCATAATTTCTGAAAAGTTTCCATTTCTATTCATTTCTTTTCTGATGAAACCAATATTAATCTAAGCATGAATACAATTTAATGAATGAAAATTACTATTAGTACGTGTGAACTATTTTCATAATATAAATTCATAAAACTCAATTTTAGACAAATTAGACATAATACATATACTTATTGAAAGATCCGGATCCGATCCGGTCGGATCTATCCCTCTAGATCCAGATCTGGATCCGGATCTTCTGAACCAAATTTTTTTGGATCCGGATCCGATCCAGATCCGCTGAACCAAATTTTTCAAGATCCGGATCCGGATACGCTGTCGTCAAAAAAGTCGATCCGCCGATCCCTAGTTTTGAGTTCAAAACGAAGGCTTGCAGCCAAAGTTTAACTAGCTCAAAATGATCGATTTCGACATAAAATGTGCGAAAAATCTCAACACTGGCAATTTGCAAATTCATATTTAAGTTTGTAATGACGGTGTCTCAATTCCCAGTAACCATGCCAAATTTTAGTCTGATGGCGTGAATACATTTACACATAATTTTAATGTGTAACACGGATATCATAAGCGGAATTGCAAGTCATTTATGTTCTTCGATCTGCATTTGTTTTTTCTGTGTTTTGTTCCTTTTTTCGTTTAATTTTCTTTCCTGTATTTCTCATTTTCCTCTTTCTTGCTCAGTTTCTTATTCTACATTTTTTGATTATTTTTCTACTCATTTTCGTTTTTTCCTTTTTCCTCCATATTTTGCTTCTATTTTTTTCATTTTATTCTTTTTATTTCTTATTTGTTTTGAATTTGATACACTGCAAAATTGTCACTAAAATGACAGTGAAAAACACGATAGAGTCACACGTAGAATAATTGTGATGCTTTTTACTCAATTGCTGTCCATATGTAGATCCCGATAAAAAGTTGCAAGAAATGAAGCCGGAAAAAGAAAATATGTATGAAACCAGAATGGAAAACAAAAAAGAAAATGTAAAAAAAAGGAAAATAGACGAGACAGGGCGAAGTGAAAAATCATCTTTTCATTTTCATTATGCTTCATATAAAATATGGTTACCTAATGGGGGAAATTTCTGGAAATATATTACATAACATAGCATGGAATTGCTTCTAAGTCTAAAACTCAGAGGTAAAATATTAGTATCAGGGGCGAATTACTGGTGGCGCATTGCTGGGGGCAAAGGGGCCAATTGTCCTAGAACCAGTTAAGACACAATCTTCAGCTCGAAAAGTTTGAAAAAATTGAACTTTTCTTCGAAATCCTGGAGCATGATGAAACTTACGCCATTCGGTCTCAGAGTCTGAAAATAAGGCGAACGAAAATTCGAAAAGTTTGCGTAATTTTTCCATTTTTTGTTAAAAATTTCAGGAAAATTTTAAGATTGTGGCATTTGACACATTGCACTTTTTCGATTATGACGTGTGGAATGCACACTTAGATAAACCCTATCGGATCATCATCAAATTTCTAACTTTTTTGCGATTTTTTTCGACCGCACCCCCAACATTTTCGGTTAACCCAACCCCCCAACTGGACGGAGGTATATTACGATAATCTGATCCAAAAAAATTTATTTATTTTTTTTCATAAATTACTGAGTGCAAAAGCAGGAATATATTCAGAAAAGCTCAAAAATGCAGAAATAAAACATACGGATTAGGCGGCATTTTTAAGCGAAAAAACGAATTAATCGATTAACGGCTCAACAAATCAAAAATTTGACTAAGCTAGCATTTTAAGCGAAGAAAACGACTTAGGGAAAATGAGGAAAATATCTTGAATAAAAATGAATAAAAATAAAATAAATTTTCCCTCCCAATCAGCGTTTTTTGTGCACGGACATTTGTGCCAATTGGACAAGCCAATGACACAAAAAATTTATTTTTACTACTAGAAACATACTGAAAACTGCAGAAAAGCTTTAGGCTAAAAGCTTGATAAAAAGTTAGCGTTTAACGCATTTTTTCGTAAAAATAGTGCCCAACCTATTTTTCAGCTAATCATGTCAGTGAGATAAGAAAAACTGTGCAAAAAATAGTGGACGACGTCTCAAAAAAAATCGGAATGCTGAGAAAATTCAACTAACTCTAGAATTGTTTAGGAAGTTCGAATCAGACTGCCCCATGGGGAGGGGTATGAGGGGGGTATTACCCCTACCTAAAGTCCTTAAAATTAATCACTGGTTGCCTGATTTTGAGACAAAATAACGTGTTTAATGGACATTTAGCTACACTACCCTCGAAAATTTTCAATTTTACTCCTACCTGAATAATCTGACCTTAAGGACCTCTGGTTCAAATTGATTCAATTTTCGACCACAAATATCTAATGTTACTTATATATATATATATATATTCAACAACAATGTAAAGACTAGAGAAAATTATCAATGTTTTTTATTTGAATCAATCAAGCACAAAAAGTAAGAATTTCAGTTTTTAATCCGAATCTGACCGAGTGAACAGAGAATATTCAGAATTTCTTTTCATTCACCAGTCATTGATAGCCTATAAAGTTTGCTGCAACAATACTAATACTCTGTTCGAAGAGAAATCGTTCGCATTGGTCAAATATACGAATAGGAAATATAACATTCATTGACTCGGCGCCAAACACCGAAAAAACCACCAAAACGTTTAAAAATCAAGGAAATTTAACGTTTGATCAGCCCAAAATTTTGTACCAATGGGCACAAACGCCCATGTTTTGGCACAAAAAAACACTGCTCCCAACAGGCCTGTAGGCAGGGGGTTGGGGGGCCATGCCCCCCGCAATGTTTGAAGTGTTAAAAAAGGCTAAGGTTTTGGTTTTTTTGGAACCTTTTTTGGAATTTTTTTTTACAAGTCGGTTTCCTTCCAAATTATGGTCCAGACTGGCATTTTTGGACTCCTCAGATGCCAGCTATCCAGATCAATCTAGGCGCTGATGGGCATTCGGGAACTCATTTGCATAAAATCTGCACACATTTCCAATATAGTTCTTGTCACTACAGAAAAATCCTACCTACTTCAAGAATCGAACCTGGTCCACCAGCCTATGGACTTGAGTCTACCACTATACAATTATACCATAAAGTATAGACACTATATTCCTTTGAGACCCTTGATACTATTTTAACTAACAACTTCATTTGGTGAGAGCCTCAACAGCGCTGCGCCGTTTGGGCGCAGCTGCTGTACCCTAAGCCTAAGCCTAAGGAAAATTTTAAAGGAAAAATAAATGTCTACTCACTAGTCACAGAAATCCATGCTCAAAATTAACAAACAACTCGTATACAATAATTAGGCTGAAGGCCGGGAACCGACTTATAAAATTTATCCCATTTTTTCTGACAAAAACCTTTCGTTTTTTTCCAAGTCAAGTCTGAAAAAAGAAAATGAAGTCAGAAATGCCAATTTTATGGTGAATTGAGTGAAAAAATGTGTGCCCCCCCCCCGAAAAAAAATTTCTGGCTACAGGCTTGACTCCCAATATCCCATTTCATTTACATACCTGTAAGAGGTCCGACCAGTTGGGGGGGGGGGGGGTAAATCCAAAATTTTGGGGGAGGGGGATCGAAAAAAAGTCAAAATTTTCCCCAAAAAAGGCCAAAAACATACACTTTTTTGCTAATTTTTTCTAATTTTTTTCAAACTGGGAGAGTTGGGCATATGGTTGGCCAACCCCCTCCCCCCAATTACAGGTATGCCCATTTAACGAGAAGTTAGCGGGGTAAAGAGTGATCAACAGCGTTTTTTTTGTGCACGGACTTTTGTGCCAATTGGCACAAGAGGCCAAAAAAATTTGTGCCAATGGCACAAAAAAAATTTTTCTACAAAAGAAAAACTTGTGGAAAAATTATGTTAAAAATCGTAGTTATGCTAACAAAAATAGACTGAAACACAATTCCAAAGTCTTGAAAACTGCAATGATCAAATATTATGCTAGAAAGGAAGAATGTTCGCTAAAATCGAATTCAATCAAGGATTTTTATAGATTTATCAATAATAAAACTCAGTTGAGACACACTATCCCTGTTATTGTTTCTGGTGAGTCTGATATAACTGATGATAAAATGAAAAGTGAAATATTCAACCAATATTTTGGATCAGTATTTATCTTGGACAATGAAAAAATCCCTGAATATTCTCAAAAGCAGTTTAATAAAGATTTATCAATTAAATTTGATTTCTTAAGAGTCCTATTGACACTAAAATATTTGAAGCCTACACTGTCTCTTGGTCTGATGGTCTGTGTGCCTTTTTTCCTGAAAAAATTATATCTAGTTTTGGCAGAACCTTTGAGAACAATTTTTGAAATTTCATTAGAACTGGACAATTACCAGATATTTGGAAAACATCAAATGTGGTACCTATTTTCAAAAAAAGGACCCAGCCAAAGGTAGAAAATTATAGACCAGTTTCCTTATGTTGTGTCTCATGTAAGGTTATGGGAAGTATTATAAATGTAGACATGATGGCTCATTTTGAGTCAAATAATTTTCTGATGATAGACAATTTGGATTTAGAAAGAAAAAATCTTGTGTCCTACAGCATTTAAGTTGTAAAACATTATGGGCTAAAAATTTGGATAAAAAAGTAGCAACAGATTCAATTTATATCGATTTTCAGAAAGCATTTGATACTGTTTCTCATGAAAAACTGTTTGGGAAATTAGCTTCGTATGGCATATCTGGTTTTTTATTGAGATGGTTACATGGTTTTTTATTTAATAGGACTCAACAGGTAAAAATTGGCAATCGCTTCTCTAATCTTACCAGTGGGGTTCCTCAGGGTAGTGTATTGGGACCAACATTGTTCCTAATTTTCATAAATGATATATTTGATGGTATTAGCAGTGAAATTTATCTTTTCGCTGATGATGTGAAAATATTCAATGCTACAAAAAATGCTGAAGTACTACAAGGTGATCTTGTCAAAGTTTATGAATGGTCATTGAAATGGCAATTATCTATTTCTCTAGAAAAATGTTCTGTTTTGCATCTTGGGAGTAATAACCCCAAAGTTGAGTATTATATAAACGATTTTCTGATTCCTACTGTTTCAGAGATGAAGGATCTTGGTGTTATGTTCAATGAAAAATTGTCAGCAACTGCCCATTGTAATTATGTGGTTAAAAAAGCATCTAGGGTGGCAAATTTGATTTTAAAATGTTTTCACTCTAACTTCAATGAATTAAAAATCAGGGCTTTTAAATCCTATGTTCTCCCTATCCTGGAATATGGTTCACCACTCTGGAATCCTTGTCTGGTTGGAGATACCAAATTGGTAGAAAAAGTTCAACGAAGGTTTACAAAAAGACTTTTTGGATATAAAGATTAAAGCTATAAGGAGCGCCTCAAAAAATCTGGCCTTGATGACCTTGCATTTAGACGTACATGTATCGACCTATCTTACATGTTCTTAAATTTTGAAATTTAAAGTTATTCCACCCGACTTATTTTTCACTTTGAGTCCATTCAATTATCGCGCCTCTAACTTATTTAAATTGTATAAATCGAAATATAACTCTAACGCTTTAAAACATGATTTTTGCTCGCGAAATATTGATGTTTGGAATTCAATACCCAATGATATCATTCATTCAAACAATATGCCCTGTTTTCGGTCTAAATTGAATCGTTTTTTAAAGCTCAATTCGCTAGTGCTTTTGTCACGTCCATGAGCTTTTCTGTATTAGTCGCATTTACTCTTGTATTTATTCGCATTTCATAAATATCTTTCTTCCTTTCTAAACATACTGGAAACTGCGGAAAAGTTTTATGCCAAAAGTTTGATAAAAGGTTAACGTTTAAGACGCATTAATTTTTTGTAAAAATCGTGCTCAACCTATTTTTCAGCTAAACCATGTCATGTAAGTCAGATAAGAAAAAACTGTGCGAGAAAATGGTTTACAACGACTGTAAAAAATGGTATAATAGAAATGGAATGCTGACAAAATTCTAAAAAGTCTAGAATTGTTTAGGAAGTTCAAATAGATTCACTTTTCGAATTCGACTACGAATATGAATTATCTCTTATATATTTAACAACGACGTCAAAGACTAGGGAAAATAAAATCGAAAATTGTGTAAATTTTCGGTTCGAAATATAGTGTAACCCATCACCAACGATATCGATTTTCCTATTTGAATCAATCAAACATAAAAAGTTAAGAATTGCAGTTTTGAATCCAAATCTGACTGAATTAACAGAGAATATTCAAAATTTCTTCTTATTCATCAGTCATTGACAGCCTATAAAATTTTCTGCCACGACACTAATACACTGTTCGAAGAGAAATCGTTCGCTTTCGGGTCAAATATAGGAATAGGAAATATTATATTCATTGACTCGGCGCGAAGCGCCGAAAATTTTTTGCATTTTCACCCCTAAAACGTGTAAAAATCAAGCAAATTTAATGTTTGACCAGCCAAAAAATTTTGTGCCAATTGGCACAAAACGCTCAAAATTTTTTGTGCCATTCCAAATCTTTTTGTGCCAAAAACCATGTTTTGGCACAAAAAAAACACTGGCGATCAGCGTTTTTTTTTGTGCACGGGCCACGGACATTTGTGCGAATTGGCACAAAGGGCCAAAAAAATTTGTGCCAATGGCACAAAAAAATTTTTTCCAGCCTAATAAACATACTGAAAACTTTTAAAAAGTTTTATGCCAAAAGTTTGATACATAACTCAAGGTTACTTTTGCCGCACTAATTTGCATAAAAAATCGTGCCAACTCTATTTTATCTTGAGAACGTCAGTTCGATAAGAAAAACTTATGAAGAAACCAGTATATACGATTCAGAAAGAAATCAGATGCTGCGAGAATTCATATATTTTTATACAACTTTTCAGGCATTTTATCTTTTTTCTTTAATTTTCGGCTACGGATTTCTTCTCAACACCGATGTAAATAAATTATGGATGTCCATAATGACTTTTCCTGAAAAAAACTAGAACGGAAGTCACGTCGCGTAAATTTTTGGTTGAAAAATTATGCCAACGGGGTAAATTTTTCTGTTCGAATCAAACAGATAAAAATTTCGGTTTCCAATCACAGTGAATGAACAGTGGCATACCTGTACCTGGGGGGGGGGTTTGGGGGGGGACCCCGCCCCCAACTCGGCCAACCCTATACCCAAAATCATTTCCCCCCCCCCCCCTCCCTCCTTCCCCTTTCCTAAACGCACCCCACCCCCCATTTGGAAAAAAAAATTTTTAAGGTTGAAAAAAAAATTTTTTTTTCAAAAAAGTGTGTTTTTTGGCCTTTTTTGGGAAAAATTTCGACTTTTTCCTACCCCCCACCCCCCAAAATTTCGGATTTACCCCCCCCCCCCCCAAACCACTGTTTTTTCCCCCCAAATCGTGCTTTTTCGGGAAAAAAATTCGGAAAGGGGAAAAAAATTTTGGGCTCTTTCCCCCATTTGGGGAAGAAAATTTTGGGGATCGGATACAGAAAAGATGCATTTTGATGCATTTTAGAAGGTCATAATCTCAAAATTTTCCGGCGCTTTGTACTGGTTATAACTCAAATGTGCATTATTATTCATTTCCTAGCTCAGGCACTGCTTCTAACATGTCTACCTTCATTTATCATTTAATCTTTTATAGTTTTCATCATCTTGAACGTATTATCTCATGTTTTCATTGGTAATCTTCAATATTTTATCATGATATTTAATGAAGATTCGCATTTTTTCCTCTTGAGAAAGATCAATACGTCAAGTCTCTAAGCTTTTTGATGCGATTATTTCTTTTCTAACGTAAAATCAATTCAAACGCTTCATGGAAATATCTTTCGGAAATTTATATACTCTGCTTACTCATATATTTTCGACCAAGTAAGTATCAGAGTTTACAAATAAATTATACTGGTTTTAAAATTTTTCCAAGTAAAATTCTAGAAATTACGACTTTTGAACACAAAATTCAAATCTAATTTTTGAAATAAATGTTCGGAAAATTGATTTTCCAGCGTCGCAGAACATCAATACCCAAAAAATTTTTCCGGCGCTTCGCGCCGGAGGACCGGAAAGATTAACATTCATTTTGGGTTCTCACTTGTCATCATAAAGAACTTAACCATCGATTTCTCATGAAATTCTCAAAGTCATTATGCTTTTGGATAGTTTGCTTGAAAATTTGTTCCAATGCTTGTAGATTAAACTTTGAACTCAAAAATTTCAATTTTTTCCTCAATTTTAATGAATTAACGGGTTTAAAAACACCAAGAGGCTTGAAAAGGCTCAAAAACACCTAAATAAAGCGTCTGTGAGCATTTTTAAGCGAAAAAAACGACTCCGGGAAAATGGGGAAAAAAATTTTGACCTCTTTCCCCATTTGGGGAAAAGGCCCGGGGGAAAAAAAACAGTGCCCCCAACTGGTCGGAGGTCTTACAGGTATGAACAGTGGAAGTTAACTAATTCATTTTTCAATCATTGACAATCTCGAAGTTTGTTGCCATCATACAAATCTATTATTCGAATACAATTCTTTCAGATTCCTGACACTCGACTAATATTACACTCAAGTAATTGACTCGGCGCGGAGCGCCGAGAAAATTTTGCGTTTTCAGCCCCTAAAATGACTAAAAATCAAAAAATTCGGCATTCGACTAGTCAAAAAGTTTGTGCCAATTGGCACAAACGCCCAAAATTTTTTGTGCCATTCCAAATTTTTTTTGTGCCAAAAACCATGTTTTGGCACAAAAAAAAACACTGGTGATCAACATTCAAGAATAGATTTCAACAGTAACGTGATGTACTGCGCGTCAATCATTGTACAATGATAAGCTTGCAAACAATTCAATATTCTCGTCATCCAGAAAAACGAGACAACAAACGACTGAAATTTGGAATCATATCAGCAAATACTGAGGTATCCAGGAAGTATATCATTTTTTTGACGTTCCATTTTTCTGTTCCAATTTAACAGTTGTCCGCTTGAGACTGACTATTTTTCCAAATGGATTTTCATGCAAATAAAAAAGCAACCTGCATACATGGATGCTCTTTCTCTCGAATCGACTGCGGCATGTAAATGCATTTGGCCTACGATGCATATTTATTTTCTGTGCACTAATTTATAGGGGATTATTTTGCTTTCAGGAATTCATTTGCAAATGAACAGACTTCAGCAACCGTTTGGCACAATAATCTGTAATCAATCTTTGATATTATTGAAAACGCGCAGAAAACTATTTCTTATAAAAAGAACAATATCTACAAAATTGGCTACAGTAATAATGTCTATTACATTACGGTGGTATCACTGTTTTAGACAATTCAATTCAAGCAATGTTTTCGGTGTTGTTGAATTCCGCTTCAACCAGCGTATGCACGTGCCTGCCGCTGACGTCGCGGAACGTTCCAAATCCTGTCATTCCTATGAAAAGTAAGCGAAATTCTATAATTTGATCGGTGAAGCTGAAGTGAGCTTCGCACATGCTACAGTAATCCTTGCCGAATATAATTGATCAACAAGTACTTATGCTAATGTTTAGATGCCGACCCAAAAAAATTTTTCCAGCGGGCATATCAAATTTTGCCTGTTTCCCAAGATCAATAATAGAATGACAATAATGCAATTCAAATTCGCATACACTAAAATGAAAGATTTCACCCCTATTCAGCGGAACACACAACAGCGACTCTCAAAACAGCGAAACTCAATACAGCGATTCTCAATTCAGTGAAGTCTCAAAAAAGTGAATCTCAATTCAGCGAAGTCTTAATACAGCGATTCTCAAAACAGCGAAGTTTCAAAACAGCGATTCTCAAAAGAACGAAGTATCAGAACAGATCCTCAAAATAACAAATTTTCAAAACAATTATCTTTAGAATGGAAAAATTGAGATTGGGCGGGGTAGACGTTTTGGCACATGGCCCATTTGGTCCTCCTTTTCGAACTGGTGGATGCTGGTTATGACCACACATTTTGGCACCAATCGCCAGATTTCTGACATGGCTTTATAGCATGGGTTTTCACAACATACATTACACCTTTTTATTCCTGTTTGTTTATTATTAACATATCCATATGCATGTTTTTTGTTTCTTTTTTCCTTTATGGATTTATTTCTTTTAATATTCTGATTTTGTGCTACCTTTTGTATAATTTTTTCAGGTTGTGTACTTTTTTTTTCTATTTTTTACCTACTTTTTACTACATTATTTTATTTTTCATGTCTTTATCATTCGTTTTTTTGTTCTGCCTTTACTGCTTAATTATTTTATTCATTTCATCTCATTTGTATATTTTATTTTATTTATTCCATCAATTTAATTTTTTGCAATGCAATTAAGCTGCATACACAAAAACTTTCATTGAAAATCCCTATGATAATTTTTTGCTTTTGTTTTTTTTCCAACGTTTCAAAAAAATGTTTTTCTCAGATATTTTTTCGTGATTTTGGGATGGTCCATTCGTGCATATCTATCGCAACTGCAGCACAAAAGCATGTGAAATTTAGATGGCCAAATGCAACTAAAAATAGGCTATTTCAACCATCAAAAACGATTTAAAATTTCCTAATTTGCATATTGTGCGCGTTTACTCTAATGCATAGAAATTTTTAGTATTCGCTGTATTGAGATTCGCTCTTTTGAGAATCGCCGTATTGAGATTTCGTTGTATTGAGAATCGCTGTATTGAGACTTCGCTGTAATGACAATCACTGTTTTGAGTCTCGCTATTTTGAGTTTCGCTGTTGCGGGATTCGCTATATTGGGGACACGCCAAATGAAATAAAAGTAGACTATACTCCACTCATTTTGAAATGATCGATGCAGTGATCCCATGAAATTAAGATCAATTTCAAAAAACTGGTAAGCTTATTACTGTAATTGACATACAAATCCTCCAGTCAGTGAGTGGGCAAACCAAATAGCTGCAAAGTTCTTTCCAGTAAATGTTTAAAATTTGTCGAGTTCATTCAGATGTCGACACAGTTCTATTCAAATCAACAGTCAGTTGATAAGCATATTTTGCCCATGATTTTGTCATTCGTATAGTCACGAAAAAATTTAGAGTTTTTCTACAGTATAAACTTTTCCCATCATGAACAGTGCGTATAAAATTGAACCTACTTTCCGCTATATTGCTGCGTCTGAATTAAATTGCCTAAAGGTTCATTTATACTTGCGTTTTCTGGCGGAACGGAACGGAATGCAGTCGAAGGAACGTAACCGAATGGAAGAGAAATATTCCTACCTCTTTCGGTTCGGTTGGAGGTTACCGTCGGTCGTTTTCGGCAAAATTGCATTATATTTTCCGACCGAAATTGAATTTTTGATTCGTTCCTTTCGGTCGGAAAGGACAAGTATAAATCAGTCTTTATACCTGTTTTTCCGATGAAACGGAACGCAATCGACGGAACGGAAATTTTCGTTTAGTTAGGTTTCGGTCGGACGTCATTGTCGGTCGTTTTCTGCAATATTGCAGTTATCCCTTTCTGACGGAAAGTAGACTTTGAGGCTGGACATTTCAAGGTGTCGACGGTCCGTTACTTTCGGTCGGAAAAGACAAGTATAAACGAGTCTTTATACCTGTTTTTCCGACGTAACGGAATGCAATCGACGGAACGTAAACGAGCCAAAGGGAAAATATTTTCGTTTAGTTATGTTTCGGTTGGACGTTACCGTCGGTATTTCGGAAAGTTCCCGTTACCCTTTCCCATCGAAAGTCGATTTACAGGCTGAACGTTTCGATCCGTTCCGTTCAGTCGGAAAAAGCAAGTATGAATGTGTGTTTCTGTATTTTTCGACGAAACGGAACGGAATGCAATCGAGGGAACGTAAACGAACGAAAGGGGGATTTTCGTTCGGTTCGGTTGGAGTTTACCGTCGATCATTTTCCGCACAATTGCAGTTATGCTTTCCGACCGAAGGTGAATTATCAAGCTGTAGACCATTCGTTCCGTTCCGTCGGAAAAGACAAGTGTAAATCAGCCTTATACCTGTTCTTTCCGACGGAACGTAAACGAGCCAAAGAAAAATTTTCGTTCAGTTAAATTCCGTCGGAAGTTACCGTCGGTCGTTGTCTGCAAAATTGCAGTTATCCCTCTCCAATGGAAAGTAAACTCAGGGTGGACATTTCAAGGTGTTGACGGTCCGTTCCTTACAGTCGGAAAAGACAAGTATAAACGAGTCTTTATGCCTGTTTTTCTGACGGAACGGAATGCAATGCAGTCGACAGAACGTAACCGAATGGAAGGGAAATTTTTGTTCAGTTCGGTTCGGTTAGAGTTAACCGTCGGTCATCTTCCGCAAAATGGCAGTTATCCTTTCCGACCGAAAGATGATTTTCAGGCTGAACGTTTCAAGCTGTTGACGATCCGTTCACTTCCGTCGGGAAAGACAAGTACTGTATTTATTTGAATAAACGCCGCCTTTGAATAAACGCCGCACCAAATGTACCATTTAAAAAATGAACGCCGCGGCGTTTATTCAAATAAAGACGGTATAAACAAGCCTTCATACCTGTTTTTCCGACAGACAGGAATGCAATCGATGCAACGTTAAGCAACCAAAGGCAGATTTTCGTTCAGTTCGATTCGGTTGGAGGTTACCTTCGGTCGCTTACCGCAAAATTATAGCCATCCTTTCCGACCGAAAGCGGATTTTCAGCGTGAACATATTTTCCGTCGGAAAAGACAAGATTAAACAAATTTTTATACCTGTTTTTCCGACGGAACGGAACGCAACTGAGCGAAAGGGAAACTTTCGTTTCATTCGGTTCGGCTGGAGGTTACCGTCAGCCGTTTTCCGCAAAATTGCATTATACTTTCCGACGGAAAATATTTTCCAGGCTGAATGTTCCAAGCTATTGACGATCAGTTCCGTTCCGCCGGAAAAGGCAAGTATAAATCAGCGTTCACATTTACCATTTTTTAAATAAAAGATTCTGTAGTATAAGTTTTGTATTATCGACTTTGAAGTCCTTGCTAATTATATGTCATTTTTCAATTTATAAGCATTTTATCAGAAATTTAGATTAAAATATTTGATCTTGACCAACCTCTTTGACTAGAAAACTGATTCGTTCCGTATTGCAATGGTATAATAGCGTCGGAAAAATTATTCTCCTGCCGGGTCAACATCATGGGTTCGATTTTGGCCTCATTGGCCACCACGGGCGTCTTCGTATTCCTGAATGCCCCGAATCCCGTCATACCTTTTTGACTGGCGAATTGATTGGTGCCCATCTGACACGGTATGATTCCGTCCGTAGCTTTCAATTGCTGCAACGTCCAACGTTTCCTGTGCGGATGTTCGTAATCTTAGTGGAAAAAAACGCATGTGAGCTGCGGCCCTCTGGCTTGCAACGTTGTAAGATAGGTATATGTTATAACATTGCACCCCAGATGGGTGTTTTTGAACACGCTCGGGCCAGTGTGAGAGCTGGAGTTGTTCTCAACTCCTGGGTCTAGGAGAGAGACTGAGAATCTGGTCCGCAATGGTTAAGCATAGACAGGAGTTGTCCTGAACTATGGGTCTGTGGAGCCCAAAAAGGCCGGGAGTTTGACTAAGAATGAATAAGGACGGGGCTAGCCTGTGATGATTGAGTAAAGGCAGAAGTTGTCCTCAACTAGGAGTCTGTGGGACCCAAAAAAGGCGAGGGGCCGGTTTCATCAGAGACTTACTCTGCAGCTGAGCTGTAGCTAAACTCTGTATGTTATAACATTGCCGTTAAGGCACAGCTCAGCTGCAGCTTAACTTTCCCGATATGTCTCATATGTAGGAGTTAAGCTACAGCTGAGCTGCAGCTTAACGGCAATGGTATAACATATACAGTTAAGCAACAGCTTAAGCTGCAGCTCAGCTGGAGCTTAGGTCTCTTTGATGAAACCGGCCCGGGAGTCTGGCTCGCAATGGTTACAGATGAAGCTGGCCCACCTTGGTTAAGCATTGGCAGGTGTTGTTTTCATCTAGGGGTCTGTGGAGCCCAAAAAAGGCTGGAAGTCTGACTTGCATAAGTTGAAGATGGAGCAGGCGCGCAATGGTTAAGCATACGTAAGAGTTGTCATGTGGATCTGTGGAGTTCAAAAAATGCCTAGGGTTTGACTTGCAATAGATAAGGATGGGGCTCATTCGCCATGGTTAAGCATAGAAAGGAGTTGTCCTCAACTAAGGGTCTGTGGGGCCCAAGAAAGGCCGAGAGTCTGGCTTGCAATGGTTAAGGATGGATCTGTCCTGTGATAATTAATTGATGGCAGGATTTGTCCTCAACTATGCGTCTGTGGGGCACAAAGAAAGCCGGGAGTCTAGCATGCAATGCATAAGGATGGGGCTGGTCCGCCATGGTTAAGCATAGGCAGGAGTTGTCCTCAACTAGGAGTCTGTGGGACGCAAAAACAACGGTAGTTTGGATTGCAATGGTTAAGCATAGGCAGAAGTTATCCTCTATTACGGGTCTGTGGGGCCCAAAAAAGACCGGGAGTCTAACTTGCAATGCACAAGGATCGGGCTGACCAGCAATGGTTAAGCACAGGCAGAAATTGTCCATGGGTTCGTGGAGCCCAAAAAAGGCGGGAATTCTGGCTCGCAATGGTTGAGGATAGGGACAGAAACATTTCCATGACAGCCTCAGAAGTCAGACGTGCAGGGATTCCATATGTGGGCATGTTCAGGCAAGAATCGGAGTATCAAAGTGATTCAAAGAGACTCGTAGAGTATTTGTAAAATACGTGTGTTTTGGATAGGGATATTGCACCAATTTATGCTCTTGCGAATCAGATTAATATGTCTTACTGTAAATATTCAAATACTCACGTGAAAACTCCATTAAAATAATGGTAATTCATCGCAAGGTAGCAGTATCTACTCTAAAATCACACGTGCTTAAAAAACACATGTGTTTGGAAAAATCCTCATTATTTGATCGGTAAAAAGTGATGCAATTCTTTATCTTTGATATCACTTATAATGCCATAATTTTGCCCAATTTGAGTCGTTTTTTGCTTGAAATGATCATTTTCGTACTCAATTTTGGAAATTTTGGAAACATTTTTATCAGGGTATGCCACTTTTTTCGTAAAATTTCCCTCTAGTTACGAGTTGAAAAAAAAACCGTTACCTTCGATCATGATGCACACTATTTTTTCAAGATGCATCGCAAAATGTAAGAGTTTTTCGATGCTCAAATTATTGCAATTTTTTAAAGTGCATCGCATTTTTTAAGATAATATTGAAAAAATCAAGATGGCTTCTTGAAAAAAATCAATATGATTTACCATCAAACGTCTGAATGGTTATGCAGAATCAGTAGTTTCAGCCGTAGCTGTGCAGTGGCACGGACACTAGATCCATAGGCTGATGAACCAGCTTTGATTCCTTGATGCTAGGATTTTTCAGCACAGTTATTAGGCATATATTGATTGACATATGCATATACTTTATGCAAATGGTCTCTGGCCGCATTGAGCATGCGGGTTTTTGGACTGATCCAAATAGCTTATGGAATCATGGGAAGTCTGAAAATGTTAGTTTGAAGCAACATTTGAAAAAAAATCTGAAATTTTATTCAGATACAGAGTTTAGCATTTGATTCACATCGCCATTCTACGTTATCTGACAATATGACCAATCAAGTGTCATTTATTTTCAGTTGGAAGAACATTCTGTGAAATGAAAAGTTTCCCTAACTGTTTAGTTCTTTTGGAGTTGATAAACAATATTTTGATGACCAAGCAAATATTTATGGAAAAGAAAAGTTGTTATCATAGTGAGAATTCTATATGGCAGATGGCTAATGCGAATAGATACATCGAATTATTAGTTGATTTATACTAAAATAAGATTTTTAATTTCATTGTTGTTCTGTAGTATGTCGTATATCTTCATTGTACTGTTATATTACATCGCAATCTTATGGCTAAAACCTGTGCATGGGGACCAGAAGAAGCAGATGTCCGTTTTTGAATATTGTATGGAAGAAATATTGAAGCCTAAATACACTTCGGAAACAGAAATCGAATTTTACAAAACGTCATTCGATGAATCTGTGGATCGGCGTTCCCCGCTAGAATGCATGGCTGGTATTGCAAACAGGAAAGAAATCAATGATGTATCGGTAAGATGTTACAATATTCAACTATGGATGGTTTTATAACATTGAATTATTTCTGAAAGACTGGTTTCATAGGACTATATGGTCGTATAAGTGAACACCTTCTTCGGGTGCCCTATTGGAGGCCACATTTCACAGACTAGCTTCCTCCTGACAAGCAGGACTGTCTTCAGCTACTTACCTCATAAATGGAATCAGTTCATGCTCTGATTCATTATACTTATTGCCAAGATGCTACAGGACTGAGTAGACCCCAGCAAGCAACATTCCAAGTTTGCTTAGGCCAGCTACCAGAAATTACCACTAGAGATTGGAGTTGTATGCTGAAAATCGTAGCCAAGGGGAGCACCTTAATTTGGAGTCACCTTGTGGTGTGGTGGTCTAGTGGTGAGGACATCAGCCCAGAATGCTGGTAACCCAGGTTGAACTCCTGGATACGCCCTCGTTTTCAAATTTATTTTCACTCAAAAAATTCCATATAATTTTAATTTCTAAAAAATCAGCAACTTAATTGGTTGGCAGTTCAAAGCAGCAGGAATGCTGCTACTTGCCAAATGTCGTAGATTCAGGACCACCAAGCATGGGAGTTGTATGCTGAAAATCGTAGCCAAGGGGAGCACCTTAATCTGGGTCCACCTCGAGGTGTGGTGATCTAGTGGTGAGGACATCAGCACGGAATGCTGGTAACCCAGGTTCGACTCCTGGCTACACCCCTATTTTTCAAATTCATTCTCACACCAAAAAATTTCATATAATTTTCAGATTCATTTGTCATCTTGTTGTTTTTCCTCTATAATAGTAACTCAACTTCTTGAGAGAAACTAAAATGTATGAACACTGTCAAGAACTGTTACCCGAACATTCAAATACACCGGCCGCTTATATAACTTGTATCATTTAAAATAAGTACAGTATTCATATACCTAAAACTCATTGCCAACAGTCTGAATCATATCAAAAGCTATATTTCTAATCATCTAGCTAGTTTCAAAGCATATGTATTGCTTTTGAAACAACTGCACCCCTGAAATGGTAATCCTAACAATGACAATTTTTATTTCCAGAATTTGATCAACCATTTGTACGTTAAAGGTTGCCTCAAAGATGTACAATTTTTGAAAAATATGCTGCGACAGGAAAATTGCTCACATTCAATTATGCAATTTTCAAACACCCTGCTCATATCGTATGTGTACTTCGCAAATACAATCGAAGAACGCAACTTTACTACTTTCGCGTATTCATGCTGCAAACCAAGGTTCAAGCCTGAATCTACTGCTAGGACATCATCCCAAAGGATGGGTAAGATATTCCAAATTTTCAAAATTGTAAGTTAAACCCATTCCAACAATGATAAATCAAAACGACATTTCAAACTACCAGAATTTATAGCCAAAAAAATTGCTTCACTGGATACAGTCTGAAAAATAGGGTGCAGCCAGAAGTCAAACCTCAGTTACCAGCATTACCGGCAGATGTCCTCACTACTAGACAACCGCACTACGAGGTGAACCCAGATCAAGGTGCTTCCCTTAGCTACGATTTTTAGCATACAACTCCAATGCTTGGTCGTCGTGAACCTACAAGCTTTGACAGGTAGCAGCATACCTGCTGCTTTGAACTTCTGACCAATGAAGTTGCTGACTTTTCAGAAATAAAAATTATATGGAATTTTTGGAGTGAAAATAAGTTTGAAAACTAGGGTGTAGCCAGGAGTCCATACACAGTCCTTCTATCTGTAGCATACATTAATTTTCTAGGTAAAGTTTGGTTGACTCATATGATGTATACTATGTATTATACCTTTCACTAAAGTTCACAGGGTTGCTTTGGACACAAACTATTTACTTCATCATTCTCATGAACTTTTCTTAAATGAAAAATGTTTGTTCTTCATTTTAAGCTATTGATAATTACATGCACTACCTGGTAAAACAGAAAATGATCGAATCAGTAGGAAAAACAGTGGAAAGCCTACTGGCCAAATGGAGAGCCAAAGGGAGCCATCTGCAATCGATTACTTCTCAAGGGAAGACCACTCCCGGCTCTATAGCGACAACATGGCCTCTACTGAATCCTGCAAATTACACCATTGGTTTATGATATAATTTTTGTACAATGTCCAGCTGCATTAATTTCACAATTTATTGTTTGATCGCCAAACTTTTGGGTATCACCATTCAGGGGAATGGTGTTGTCGTGTACCTTTTGGTTTTATGGATACATGTATTCCAGCAAGATTAGTTACATCTGTGCAATGCTCTGCCATATGATATTATTATTTGTTTTATAATTTTATTAGTATTTTTCCTCTGACCTGCATCTATGCCTCAGGGGTGAAGCCTCTATAGACTCTGCACCATGACAAGCAATGCCCAACAGAGCCTGACATCTTGTTCTCTATTCTTTGTAACTCAGCTTGGAAAATCCTACCCTGCATTTTTCAAATATAACAGTTGCATGTAAGTATCAGTTATGCTCTAAAAAGGGGATGCAGACACAGATACAGGGTGTCGAATAAACTATTTTTGCAGATATTTTGGTCTACGGGTTAAGGCAGAATATGTCAAATTTGCTAAGTAAATTCTTTAGTTTTCTTTTCTTTCATAATATTGTTTTGCATAACATTGTCGCCATAAAATGGCATGTTTGAAAGTTTTTAGGCTGTCTATTACAGTTAGCAGTCCGTTTTTTGTGAGTTGTGCTCATCAGTAAAGTGTTTTTGT
Source organism: Romanomermis culicivorax (assembly GCA_963922205.1). NCBI lineage: Eukaryota > Metazoa > Nematoda > Enoplea > Mermithida > Mermithidae > Romanomermis > Romanomermis culicivorax. The sequence continues at coordinate 1,602,894 of CAWUHX010000004.1, read as the reverse complement.
TGACCAGTGGTTCCACCCCAAGTGGAAGATTTACCACTGCTTGAGAATAATGACTAGGGGAGAGTCTATTCTTAGCATAGCACATTATCTCGTGCTTATGCTGTGTTAGGTGCAGTAAACACAATGTGGTGTCTCAGTGCTGCTCCGTTTTCAGGCTGAACTGACGTCCGCAAGTGTGCACACAGCAGGGAGTTTTTTGTGTTCTTCATTCACTTCTTTTACAGTAACAAATTTTTTGAAGTGGCCCTTCTTGTATTCCACATAAACAGGTAACTAGTCTTTGAATTGAACCAGCTAATATTAAATCACATGTGGCAAAAATATTTATTTTAGATTGCTGCCATTTGAAAAGTGATAACTCGAGTTTTCAAACTCGGTGAAAAATTCAGACTAAAACTATTACATGTCAAAAATATGACAATTTTTACAGTTTTCAAGATGATCTATGCAATGCGTGCTTTGTCATTAAATGTGCTTAGTTTCTGAGATAAGTTATAGGCAAAGTTTTTATTGTTTTATGCAACTTTTACTGTAAAAATGCGCAAGGAATGCTTGGTGTAACATTACATTATTTATTGTAGGCTATTGAATGCACTACAGCATGCGCAATTCTAAAATTTACACCTGGAAATATCCATCCAGACTGCTAAAGATCGAACCATGAAAATCTCAAATGCCAAAGTCTACATTTCTAAAAGTAAGTTTCATTATAGCTAAATGGTATCAAAATTATGTTTTTATGCAGAAACATTTCGTGAAGTCAGGATTGGAAATTTGTTAGCATACACAAATAATCTGAAACAAGTTTTTGAGTAAACAATTCATGTCGTCATTTTTCCTTTTTCCATTGTTTTCCTATTTTGTGATTATTTCTATAGTAAAAATTTTTTTTTCGCATAAGACGTGAATGAGAGACATGTAGGCAAGGGCCACTACAGTAACCTGAATGATTTCCTCAAGTATTCCTAATTCAGAGCTGATGTGCAGCAACATAAATTGTACAAAAATCTTGTTCAAAATTTTACCAATACTGTAAGAATGCATGATAGCTATAAAATAAGAAAATAATTTTCGACATTTCAAATTCTGTTAAAAGGTGTAATATGCAATAATTTAGTATAAATGTTACATTAAAAGATTATCTGAGTCACTTTTTGTTATTGTCTTAACTTTTCAGATTTGTATCAGCATTACATTTTTCTGCCACTTTCCTGACTAACATCGTCGATTTACCAAAAAAATCGATTTCGTCAATTCGTAAAAAATGTAAATTTTAGAAATCTTTTTATAAAATAAATGTTCTCATCTTTTTGAGACAAGATAAAAAACGTCAAAATAATAAAGATAAAGGCAGAAATGAACCTTTTGAAAACAAAGATAAAGATAGGGATAAACATATCTTTGAATTTATCTTTATCTTGCAAAAAAAGATGCAAAAAGATACCTTTTTGAACACTTACCCTAAAATATCAGTTTACTAAAAAGATTTTTTAATTTTTACCTGTTTTCAAATGTCACAAATGAATGAGTGATATTAGGAAGTTTGCTTTTTCCAAGTAATTTTACTATAGAGCAGATCATTCGGCTCATCTTTTTTTGTCGCATCTCTTCCGAGACACACTGCTGCACAACTATAGTGAGTAGCTTAATGAAATTTGACCAAAGGGTCGACCAATATTTTTTCTTTTTATTTGTCTGGACGTTTTCAATGTTTCCCGCATCTCGTTAATGGCATATTTAATACAATTTAATAAGCATTTTTGTACCAATGGACACCCACAGCTCCCAAAACTCTACGTTAATCTGATTAAAATTTTAAAATAATATGTGGGACATTAGTGGTGCAGAAGTCAAAAAATTAATAATTCCACGGCATCCCATGGGAACATGCCCGAAACAAGCCCCAAATGACTTCTTCCATTTATTTCCACAATTGCATATCACTACACCAAACGTATTAGTACCCCAAATGTATCAGTATCCGGAATATATCAGTATCCCGAACAGTTTATACACCAAACATAAGCTAAATAAGCCTAAGCCTAAGCCTAAGCCTAAGCCTAAGCCTAAGCCTAAGCCTGAGCCTAAGCCTAAGCCTAAGCCTAAGCCTAAGCCTAAGTCTAAGCCTGAGCCTAAGCCTAAGCCTAAGCCCAAGCCTAAGCCTAAGCCTAAGCCTGAGCCTAAGTCCAAGCCTAAGCCTGAGCCTAAGCCTAAGCCTACACCCAAGTCTAAGCCTAAGCCTAAGTCTAAGCCTGAGCCTAAGCCTAAGCCTAAGCCCAAGCCTAAGCCTAAGCCTAAGCCTAAGCCTAAGCCTAAGCCTAAGCCTAGGCCTAAGCCTAAGCCTAAGCCTAAGCCTAAGCCTAAGCCTAAGCCTAAGCCTAAGCCTAAGCCTAAGCCTAAGCCTAAGCCTAAGCCTAAGCCTAAGCCTAAGCCTAAGCCTAAGCCTAAGCCTAAGCCTAGGCCTAAGCCTGAGCCTAAGCCTAAGCCTAAGCCTAAGCCTAAGCCTAAGCCTAAGCATAAGCTCGACCATTTGGTTGACACCTTAGAATTTTGTTTTTTAGAATTTTCTTTTTTTGGATTTACCACAAATAAATATCGTAAACAATTATATTTAGCATGTTCTCTAATGACGACTTGGTTACGTAAGGACTTGGAAATTTCATGTAAAAGTGTTCATAATCATCAAGGAAAAGATTTAATTGTTTTGTTGGAATTGAAAGAGCGTAAACGTTTAAAAATTAAGTTTTGAAGCATTTTTATCAATTTCGACTGAATTCTGAGCACCCTCGAAAAAAAGTTTTGTTTGATGCTCGCAAAAACAGTGAAAAAAGCTAAAAAATCTAAAAATCCATAATTTTGAGGTACTGTGGCCATGCGAATTTTGAATTCAACACTGTCTAAAAATTTCTCAGAATAACAGTCAATTGCAATCGATAAAGTCTTACCAACTGGAAATTTGTACGTTCCTGCAATGGGTTTTTCTCCTGCTCCTCCAACATCCTGAACCGAAGTTTGCGTTACACCAGAAAATTCGCCATTGTTCACCTTTGTCGTTGGACGACCAACATTGGACGAATTTTCGTCGTTCGAAAATTGACGTTGATAATGGTGCTGATTTTCCATCAAATTTTTTCTAATACTATATCTATTGAGGTAAGCATTCCTGGAAAAAATGTCCGTCGCCGCCGCGCTGCTAACGTTACTACAAAGACTGTCTCTCCGACTGTTACTATTATTACTGTAGGTTTTGCACCGTTTTTTGTCCCACAATTCTTTTAAAAGGAACGATTGCTTGGAAAACTTGTTTTTTCCTCCCGTTCCTGTTGGGCTATGCAAACAATGGGATTCTTCTCCTTCTTTTTTGACAATGAAATTTTCCTCCTCGCAATCGTCGTAACTGCGTATTGTCGGGAAATTGGGTTCACTGACGACGATTTTAGGTAAATATTCTTTGGTGAAAGAAGAATTTTCGCTTCTGTGGTCTTCTTCTACCTCTTCTTCATTTTTTAAATTTTTCCACAATGTTCTACGCCGATTTTCGTAAGCCGATAAATCGCAACAATTTCTAGATCTACATCTATGATTGTACATTGCGCAAAAATGGTATGGTATACAAAAACTATGCTTGTCAAAAGTTTAACCTGATATAATGCACATATTTTTCCTGATATATGCACTGCTATAGGATGGAACATACAACGGGAAAAGTGGTAAAATGTTTATTCAGATGTATGCTTTGGTATAGGTTATTTAGCATAGGTTCGTTGTGCATCAAATTAAGAGTTGTTGTAGGCAGTGGGTTTAATTCGACTGTACAAAAAAGCACTACAAATTTTGTGCAGGCCTTTCCTTAAAGTTAAAGAAAGAACTATAGTCGGGTTGACTAGTTAGAACTACTCCTTGACTAGGCTTCGAATCACGCCCAGACCTGGTAACAACAACAAACTCTAACTAATAATCGGGTTCTCGCAGAGTGGACCTCATAGAATCCAGGAGAAAAATTTGTTGCCGTGGTAAGAGAAACCCTTTACGGTATATTTCTGACCGGGGTATTCCCAAGTGAGTGACTCCCAATTGAATGAATTCTAAAATGAGTGAATTCCCAATTGGTCGATTACAAATGAGCGATCGAGAATGTAATAACACTTTCTTCATATTTTCCTTCTTTACCTTATATTTTTCTTTGTATGTATTTTTTTCCCTTGTTTTCTATGAGTGTGGCTTATATTTTCATTTATGTATGTTTTTGCGGTTTTCATCTTTTATCTCTGCCTTCTTTCATTTTCTATTTTCTTGTCATCTATGGTCTGTTTTTTATGAAATGCTTCCAAATAGAAAAGTGACACAAATCAGTACTGTGGTCAAAATCATTTACATTGAGTTTTCGCCGTAAAATTTTTCACTCAAAAAATTGTTAAAGGGGAGGTCAGTATGCTCAGAAATTTTCAGGCCTATATCGCATATTGCTCATTAGAAAATCGTGAAAATCTGAAATACTACTTGCTTTCCACTTTTATTATTTAGAAGCATTTCAAGAAAAACAGACTGTAATTATTTCTTTTCTTGCTCATGATACAATACATTACAAGTTGTCATTTTGAATAACCATAGTCTCGCGTATAATTCTTGTACAGTTCGACATGTTTGAGTCTATGTGTGAAAAACTTCATAAAAACATAAACAAAAGAATGCTGGCAGAATCAAAATATCAAGCGAAAGGAAACTTAAACAAAAATGAAGGCATTAAGAATAAGAGAAAATAGGTGGAAAAGCCTTAGGAAAAGAAAAAACATGAAAAAAGTGACAAGAAGGAAGAAATAAGATAGAAAAAGCAGCAAGGAAGAAAGAAGAAATAGTGAGAAAGAGAACAAAAAAAGAAAAAATCACGAGAATAGAAAAATAGAAAGATAAAGAAGTAAAAGCGAAAAACTTAGATGAAAAGTAAGTAAGACTGAAGAAAAATATCACAAAGGATAGAATTAAATAGGAAATAGAGCGTACCCAATTGTATAGAATGATAGAGGGGACACAAAGGTACGACAACTTGAAAGGTATTGTTTCATGAGCAAGGAAAAAAAAGTACACGACAAGAAACAAGAAAATGAAAGAAAAAAATGAAAGAAAAAAATGAAAGAAAAAAGAAAATGAGAGAAAAAAGAAAATAAAAGAAAAAAGAAAATGAAACAAAAAAGAAAATGAAACAAAAAGAAAACGAATGATAAAAGAAAATGAAAGGAAAAAGAAAATGAAACAAGAAAGAAAATGAAACAAAAAAGCGAAAAAAAGAAAATAAAAAAAAGAAAATGAAAAAAAGAAAATGAAAAAAAAGAAAATGAAAAAAAAGAAAATGAAAAAAAAGAAAATGAAAAAAAAGAAAATGAAAGAAATACGAAAATGAAAGAAATACGAAAATGAAAGAAAAAAGAAAATGAAAGAAAAAAGAAAATAAAAGAAAAACGTACCTACTAAATACCATCAAAATATGCAAATACTCAACTATAAAGTATATTACAAAGAAAGAGGACGTACTACTCAATTTATGTAAATTAGTAATGTGAAGACAGGTGAAAGGCACATTTGTTTGGGGCATCAGCATTAACGAAAAATACAGACAAAATACGGAATGATTTCACAATCAATTTTTTTCTTTTTTGAGGTGCTCCATTGCTATGCAAGTTTGTTTGCGCCGGCCGGCCTTCTTGATTGATTTGCATTCCGACTTCGTGATCGCGAAATGGGTAGCAACAGGGTGCCCAACACAGAAACGTTTTCAAATCAAATCATTTTATTTATCGCTTCCTGCGAAAAGTAAATAATAATAATAATAATAATACAGTAAAAGAAACGGAAAAAAATTGTTAATGAAAAAATGCAAAACGAATCAATAAATGAACGAGTTACTGGAAATGACAGGGTGCGCGAGTCTTGCGACATCATTCAACGCGCACCCTTAAATATTTTCTAAAATCTAAAATATTTATTTCATGACGAAAAGATTTTATCTACCTGTCACATAATTAATTATACTCAAAAAAATTGTTCGGCATCCAAGTGTAGTGTGCAACAAATTTTTTCAACTTGACAACAGATCAACACTCTGGTGGTTATTTTCTAAAATCACCGAATTTTGTGTGAAAAACACAAATTTTTGAGGTTTTCCTGGAAAATATCAGGAAAGCAGATTCCTGTTGAAAATAAACTCCTCGTCTCGCAACGCCTCCTCAAAAACCAAGCGCTACTCCATCTAGCAAACCTTGACAGTCGGGAATTCAGATGCAAGGGCCTCAGAGGCGAAGCAACGCTTCTGATTTGTCCTTTCCAACAGTTTCAGCCACTCTGATACCACCCATCTTAATTTTTTTCAAATAATGGTGTTGCTGAAATTTTCGAAATACATTTTGAAAAATGTTCTAAGTGGCCCTCCCCATGTTGAGTTGGTAGCGATTCCGTCATAGAAGCCTTTCAGCCACTGTCACAGTTCAGTCACTTTTCATTTTTTCTCCTCATAATGATCAATTTTTCATTTTTATTTCAGTCATATTTTCTCAAAATTTCGCCTGATCAATGAGGAAATTCAGTGAACAAATTACAATAACACGTACCTCCAGAAAGATAAATTTAAAAAAATTTTGCATTATGAATTTTGACTGTTCACCATGAAAAAAGACAAACATTTATAAGAATGAGGTAGAACTTCAGACTTCCAAAAACTGTAATCCAATCTCGACATCTCATTAATCACATCTTGACAATACTTATGATAACACAAATGTGACTTTATCAAGCTCATTTGTCGTTTTTTTCTATTCCAAGGGAAGTCATAGATGGAATAAATGATAATGTTGAACACTAAGTGAACACTTCGAATGTTTTTGCTATCAAAATGTGGATCTTAAAATTCCAAGTCGATCCACCAGAACCTAGACTTTCAAAGTCCTTCCCAAACCTTTTGAGCGATAATTTTTCAGCAATAAATAAAATTTGTAAATGGATTTCCTGTCTTCACAGCGTTCGAACTAGTCAACCTTACTCCGATCCCCAGATAAATTCTTTATGTGCATCATTTAATTATATACGAGCTTGTTCACTATGAATTTCTGACCCTGATTAATTCACTGCCATAAAGATTTATGATCAGATGTATATCTGAGCGGCTGAAATGATGCAGTTGGCTTAAATAACGTGGTGGCTGAAAGGTCATGGTGGCCGAAATGACACGGTGGACAAAATGTGGCTGAAATGATACGGTGACTGAGTCAAAACGCAATCCTGAGACTCAGAACTTTCAAACGTTTGATCCAACCTCTGACGAACACACTGAAATGCAGACGCCAATTGAATAATAGGAATCGGGCGACAGTCGCCGATTGTCAGTGACGAAAATCGTAGGATTTTTTCACATCTTAATTGGGCTTTCAGCAAATTGCCTATATTCATTCCTTAGAATTTCCGATGGCTTAGGCTTAGGCTTAGGCTTAGGCTTAGGCTTAGGCTTAGGCTTAGGCTTAGGCTTAGGCTTAGGCTTAGGCTTAGGCTTAGGCTTAGGCTTAGGCTTAGGCTTAGGCTTAGGCTTAGGCTTAGGCTTAGGCTTAGGCTTAGGCTTAGGCTTAGGCTTAGGCTTAGGCTTAGGCTTAGGCTTAGGCTTAGGCTTAGGCTTAGGCTTAGGCTTAGGCTTAGGCTTAGGCTTAGGCTTAGGCTTAGGCTTAGGCTTAGGCTTAGGCTTAGGCTTACGCTTAGGCTTAGGCTTAGGCTTAGGCTTAGGCTTAGGCTTAGGCTTAGGCTTAGGCTTAGGCTTATGCTTAGGCTTATGCTTAGGCTTAGGCTTTGGCTTAGGCTTAGGCTTACTCTTAGGCATAGGCTTAGGCTTAGGCTTAGGCTTAGGCTTAGGCTTAGGCTTAGGCTTAAGCTTGGGCTTTAGAATTAGACTCAGGTTTTGGTCTCAGGAAGTTGTGGTGGTAAAATTGTTGATAAGGTCCCAAACTAAACTTCTTACTTCTGAGCCATTTTTGCTTCCATGTAGTCGATGAGCCAGAAATTTCATACTGCGAGTGCTAATAGCTCTACAGGGTGACCCAAAAGTTCTGACACTTGTTGCTTATTTCTTTTTACACTGCATTGATAAAAGTAAACTAATCTATGATGTAAGCCAACAAATGTCCAATCAGTTTATGAAGTGTTGTTTGCTCTGCTAGTCTTCAACTGAAGTTATGGACAGAAATGCTGCTCGACTTTTGATAAAAAAGCACCTTGATGATGGATTACCAGCAGTTGACATTGTTCGATTAGTCCAACCACATGGAATTTTGAAGCATTTCGTTTACCCTACATACAAACAACTAAACCAGACTGGAAGCATTGCTGACCATTGTCGGAGTGGTCGGCCTCGCTCCATTTCTTTACCAGCTCCCATTCAAAGAATTCAAGAAAACATTCGAAGAAATGCGGGATGCTCCGTTCAAGGAATGGCTAAAGAAGAACGGGTACCTCGTGAATCGTTGTGCCGCTTGGTCAAATTGGACACTGGGTTCAGGCCTTACCACAAACGAAAGGTGGCCCGTTTATCAAACAAGCAAGTGGAGAAAAGGTTCAAGGGATGCAAAGTGATGAAGAAACGGCACTGTGGCCACTTGCTTTAAAAAATCATCTTCAGTGACAAAAAATCATTTTTGATGGAAGAGAGTTACAATTCCAAAAATGATGTTGTTTACTCAGCACAATTCGACGCTATTCCTCGAGAAAAATTAGCTGTGGAGCATTACCAGAACAAAAGCAGCATCATGGTTTGGGGAGCTGTGTCACACAAGGGAAAATTACGGCTAATTTTCATCAAAAAAGGCGTCAAAATCGACTCCACGTATTACCGCCAAAATGTTCTCGAGTCCTCACTCAAGGACGAACCCAGTAGCTTGTATCCTGAAGGCGGCTGGGTATTTCAACAAGATTCGGCACCAGCACATAAGTCGAAAGTCAACCAACAGTGGTGCCAAGAGAATTGCCTAAAATTCATATCCACTGAAGAATGGCCTCCATCCAGCTCAGATCTCAATCCATTGGATTACTCAATATGGGGAATCTTGGAGGCAAAGGTCAATAAAAAGCAACATCGTTGTTTGGAATCAATGCGACGTGCTTTGGTTCGGGAATGGGAGAAATTACCGATGAAAGCTGTACGTGCTGCTATCATGACCTGGCCCAAGAGGTTGCAAGCTGTGATTGACGCAAATGGAGGCTGTTTCGAATAATTTTTTTGTGTTAAGGTTTACAAAACCTTGTTCATTCATTGGACAAAGTTTCATTCATTTCTGTTGTCTGATTGTTGAAAGATAAAATTTTAAAGTTGTGTCAGAACTTTTGGGTCACCCTGTACAGAACGAATTCCACTTGGATAAAATGAGAAAAAATAAATGTTTTTCAAACAAAGTCCTGATGAATACTTTCACTAAAGTTGTTTTTGAGTACCGAAAAACTAGCAGATCTCCTTGCCTCCAAATTTTATTAGCCTGCCACATAACCTTCGGATTGGTTCAAGGGTTACGAGCCCGTTTCACTACAGCTACTGTTTCATTATAGCCATTAAACTATCAACAGGCGTCACAGTATAGCCAACTGTCACTTAGCGACTATTTCACTATAGCAACTGTTTCGCAATAGCCACCAACAATTTTATGGGTCATAGGATGGGGTATGGATAGACTATCAGCAGATTTAATCAGAGATCCCGTAGGCATTAATGGCCAACTTTTGAGGGAAGTCTCCGTTTGCTTCCAAATTGAATGAGAACCAGAAGAAGGTTCAAAATAAAAAAGCTATTTCACGGCTAATGCTTCCTGAATGCAGAGCCGAGTTTTTCACTCCTACCCCCCTGATGCCTCCAGATTTCTGGAGCGGCCTTTATCTGTGGTGGACACTCTCCATTATGAGACCCTGTAGCACTAGATAACACAAAAAGTACATTAAAAAATAACCGAAAACGATGCCTTTGTCTGCTATTTCAAGTCACTTTTATTGTTAAAAAACATGCATATCAGTTTGGTAAATGTCTAGAGGAGTATGTGCGAATTTTTGAATACTGTTGTGTGTTTGGATGCCTGTAGTAGAAACTAACATAAAAGTCGGGGATTTCATCAAAGAGGCTGATTCAGAATTTTGTAAACATGTGAAAGTCTTATTTTACTAATAACAAGGACAAACAAGAAAATAGCATTACATATTGGTACAACTAGTGTTACCAATTAAGCAGCTCACCAATTTGTAAATTAGCATTGATAAAAATAATGGAAAACCCAAAAATTAGCCCTTTTTTGGAATAATTTTTGTTGACTGTAGACAGTGGCTATAGTGGAACACTGCTATGTTGTTTGCTTGGTAGTTATAGTGAGATACTTTGGTGGCTATAGTGAAACAGTAGATATAGTAAGACGGTGGCTGTAACGAAGCACATTCAGCGCCCCATGGGCTTGTGTGATTATGATGCATGAAAAACTTATCCATGATGTACATATTTGATCATGTTCATATAATAGAGAACGCGTAAGGTTTATGTTTCAGTCCACGTCATAGTTATATTGTGGTCTCTACTCCTATCAAATAAATTATTATTATTAACATTTTTTGAGGCACTAATGAGGTGCTCAGAATTCTGTAATTTCATAACGGGGTCTGGCAGCCCTATACGGTCTACATGAATGAGAAGCCTCACATGAAATCATTTGAAATAGTGCTCTTATAAAAGAGGTCTCCATAAAACCCATTACAGAAAATGAGAAAAACTGGCATCTAATATAAGGAGCTGTGATAAGTGAAAAATTAATCACACCTGAAAATCAAATATGTGAAGAAAATTGACGCGTTTGGAACAATTTTTTCCGATTTTTGACATTCAAGCTCAGAGGCGCCAAAAGCTTCCCTAAACAATAGGTGCCTTGCCATTTTTTTCAACTACTGGCAAAAAATTGGGAAAATCTACAATAACTTAAAGTTGAGAATCTTTGCACTTTTTGGTGTTTTTCAGTCTAAGAGGCTTGACATATATCAACCAGGAAATAAAATAACGTTATGGTGCACGTTGATAAGAACTCACGTTTGCCTAGAACAGTCTTTGTCATAAAACTCCATTGATTGGATTTCTTGCGTGTGAGCCATTTCTTAATTTGCATGGAAAAAATGGAAAATGCCGTCGAAATCCAAATTTTGTAAATTACGACTTGAAAATTTGATTTTTTGGTATATTGTTTTTGTATGGAAAGCGACTGAAGGACCGTTTGAAAAAAATCGTCGCCTTCGAACATGATGCACAACATTTTTTCAAGATGCATCGCAAAAATTTCAAGATGCATATCGCAAAAAATCAAGATGTAAGAGTTTTTTGATGTTCGACTTTCTTTTTGAATGCATCCCAATTTCTCCAAGTGCATCTCATTTTTTTCAAGATAACCTTGAAAAAAATCAAGATAGCATTTTGAAAAATAATCATGACGTCATCTTGACAAAAATCAAGATCAATTCCTGAGCAGGTGGGAATAGCCTTAGAAAAGTAGACAAAGTCCAAAACTTTATTTCTAAAAATTACTGCATTTTGAGTGGAAAACAAGCATTTACGACGTTTTACTAAAAAATCTCGGAAAATAAAAATTTCTATGAGAAACCAATATGTCCATTGGATTCCCCGTGCAAAATAACCCTCATCTCCTCATAAATCCACTTTGGAGGAATCTCGTATATATAAACATATGTGCCACGCATCTTGATTTTTTTCAAGATGGTATATTAATTTTTTCACGATGATATCTTGATTTTTTTCTAAATGGGGAATTGATTTTTTTTTCAAGATGAGATCTTGATTTTTTCAAGATGGGATCTTTGTTAAATTCAATACGGGATCTTGATTTTTTTCGTTTCCAATGTATCAAATTAACTATAGATGTGTAATTGTGATCTTATGGTGAGGTTAATTTTTTGCATTTCACTAATGTGCAGTGTCCATTTAATTTAAAATGATGGATGTAGCGGAAACCAAAAAAGCAGGTTCAATTGGATACGCAGTTTTAACTACAGCAAAAAATTTTATACTGTAGAAAATCGCTGAATATCGCCAAGAGAATCGACGAAGTTGAATCATTGAAAAAAACATCTTGCTTGTCTACCTTTCAATTTTGGACAGAAATGCACGGATAACTGGGTGCTACTCGAGATATTTTGACCACTTTAACAGATTATCAGAACAGATTTTCAACTTTTCTATTTGCCGCTCAGTGACGAAATTTTTTATCATTGATTACAGTAATAAGCTAACTAGTTTTTCCCGTATTCGACTTACTTTCGTGGGATTGCTGCATCGATCATTTCAAAACCCAATTCATAAATCACCGAGTGTCGCAGATTCTTAGGATTTAATCGGCGGTAATCGGCGACAGTCGCCGCTAAATAAAATTTTAGGGATCATTTGGGAAATCGAGAAGGTTATTTTTATCAGTATTCGAGGAATCGGGACGTTCGGGTAACAGGGAGTAATGCATTATTCGGCGATACGGGAATTTGATTCATTATTCGGGGAATGAGGACACAATCAAAAAAGATAACAACATTTTTGGAAATCCCAATCATAAATCGCCTTCATATGGCGTACTTCTGATCAGGATAAAAAATTTTGATCCTGATAGAAAACTTAGTGATCGGGATCAAACATTTTGATTTTGCTCAGAATTGATAAAATTAACATAGAACATATCTGATTTGTCTAAATTTATCATTTCCAGGCGAAAGTAAAAAAAATTTGGTTCAGGACCAAAAATTTTGATCTGGATCAAAAATTTGATGTGCAACATGAAGGTACACATGAGGAGGAGAAAGGACGAAAAATTTTGATCTTGATCAAAACATTTGATCCGAACCAAAAATGTTGATCCGCATATCATAAAAATTTTGATCAGGATCAAAAATACATCATATAAAGGCGATCCGTGGTCCGGATCCGGAAAAAAATCCGTGTTTAAGTCGTTAGGCATTGGTCTGGATCGCCATATCGGGATCCATGGGATCCGCGGGGATCCGGATTTAAGTTGTTGCAAAACCAACTTCAGTAACCTTACTTTGGTTATGCCGATCCGGATCCAGTTCCGTGTTTATGTCGTCGGAACTGGATGTACGATCCACAGGTGGATCCGTGTTTTAGTAGTACCCTACTGTTCACATTCATTCAGCTATCTAGTGTTATTCAGTGCAAAATTGCATATACTGCATCAATTTCGGCTACCAGAACGGAAAAAAGTACTTCATCGAGAGCTCATTGCTGATCCATAAACGGCACTATACCGCAATGCAGTTGGGGGCTGCGACCCTCAAAATTTTTTCCGGTTGTAGGTTTCCGGCAATGTTATATTTGTGTTTGACACCTGACATTATAGAATAAAATTTCCACCAGTTCCATTTACGTCCTATGAATGAGAAATTTTTTTCATCCATTACAGTAAGCTTCACCAGTTTTCTGATGTTTGAACTTAGTTTCAATGAAAATGGTCATAGATAAATGAACAGTGTTGCTTATTTGGGACATATTTTGAAGCTTGAGAACAAGTTTTGCAATTCAGATCAGTTTTTTTCACACCGGAATAGTTGTATCTGTTGTTGAGCAAATACAAACTTTTAATCTGGGCCTTCTTGGTCTAGTTGTTAGCACCCCTAATTACTTGTCTCTGGAACCAGGTTTGATATTGTGTGTAAGCTGGTTTTTCTAGTAGCTAAACTATGCGGACGCAGTCTTTCATCCTTTCAGGGATGGCAAGCTTCGAATGGTTCTTGCCTGTCGAAGTCCACTCAGCAATAGAATCTTGGTGGTAAGATGCAGCAAATGAGGATGTGGGCCCATTCCATTTATGTGTGCTGTTGCCTGAAGCCGTGACGCGTGTGGTGACCTTTAACTTTTTATCAAAATCTCATGTGTAGTTTTTTTTTCACTGGATAAATAACACACTTTTTTATTTTTCTATACAAAGGTAAAATAACGTCAATAGTTACAATTTGGTCAATTTTATGTGTTTTCCTCGGCACTTCAATTTTTGGTCTGGTTCTTAGAAAATAAAGGGCGCAAATTGTGTTCTGGCTCTGAAGCAGCTGCTCCCATTGGTGAAACCTGCGTTTCGACTATTTTTTGGTCGTGTTTATTTTATGTTATGTCTGAATAAGGTTTATTTTTCACTCAAGCATTTGACACCAGCAATGACTTAGCATTGCAATAGTTATTACTCGACCGGATGTTTGCAGCTGGCGTTTCTTGAGTGGCAAGTAACCCGACTCCAGACTGAAGCCCCGAGCTTGCATGTGGGTACCTGAACAAATCCTGCTCTGTCAGGCAGAAGCAAGAGCTGGGTTACTGTAGGTGTTCATGTTCAGCTTCCGGTGTCAGTATACAAGCAGAGTGGATGCAGCAGAAGTGGCAAAGAATGACAATTTTCATAACACCTTTTGGCCACTGTACGCATGTTTTTGGTTATTTTTCATTATGTTTTTAGTTATTAAATGTGTGTTTATCCACTTATTGTGTACATGATACTTTGTATTTATTGCATTATTGGTCATCGGATTCCCAATACAAGCTCAACATGGTAAATGGTAAATTTTGTTTTGGGATTGCAGGGTAAGGCATTTTTAGGATTAGGAGGGTGCAGATTTGGGTAGCTCTTCTATTGCAGACCTCAAGGGGTTCTGTGGTGGGTTTGAACACCAAATGTCAGTCTCATCTAACACCACGTCTCCCTAACACTAGTCTCTGAAAGGTGGCCTCCACTAGATGGCAAAAGCACCTGAAGAGTGCCTCTCATATAAGGTGGACACTTATACGACCATATAGTCCTGTAAAGCCTGCTTTTTTGGCTATAGGAAAAATGGGTGCGGAAAAAGTTTAATTTTATGAGTACTATTTATGATAGGAAGAAAAAAACGAAGAAAAAACAATTTTCCTAAGTCAAGGTTCTCATGAATGATTTCATTGATAAACCACCGCCAATTTGCTTTTCGTAAAAATCGGATATCGCGTCGATTTTGCCAAATAATTTTTCCAAACGAGGTATTTCCATCGACGTTAGATTCTTCTCATCGAGGTAGATTGTTTGTTCTTCAAAATGGAAACTTATAGAATGGAAAATCGACCTATATTTAAAGAAATCGATCAAAACAATTGTCAATAGTTGTTTTTCGTTGAAAATCATGCAATTTTCGATATTTGTTAAAATCAAAGTATGGTTTACTTGGTAGAATAACAAGTGAACATTTTTAGCAATGATTAGATTTGTGTGTGGTTCCATCATTTCTTGAGAGATAATGATCAGACTTGTTGAGTTTGGGTAGTGTATAGGCATAGGTATTAAATTTAGATTTGAAACATTTTCATTTAATTCTGTGAATTGAAGTGTTAATGGTAAATGTTTCAGTATATTAATTCGACTTAAATTTGCATTATTAATAAATATATGCCCAAAAATTTGCGATTGATTAGTATCACTTGATAAATAAATTCTGATATCGATATCACTGCAATTTTCGAAATTTCCACACGAAACTCCAAGTTCTAACCTCTCATCAGTTTCCATCATTGATGTGAAATCAATTGTTAGATTAGAATTTATATTTTTTTCGTTCATATCGATAGTAACATTTTTCATTGTACTATTTTTTGCATTCAAAATTATCACATGGTTTCCTTGGCCTTCTTCAATATGTGTCGCATGGCCAGGATTGTTGTGTAGAATGCTAAACTTTTCGTGACTGTTTTCATCGCCTAAAATATATTGACCATGATTCAAAGTGATGGTTTGTTCATTCATTCTTTTGACAACTAACGTAATCTGCAGCTTTTTTGTAAGTTCAGAATATTTGGTCAATATTTGATTCGTAGAATCTATAGTTCTAAGATAAGCTATAGGATATCCAGCCAAATTGATGACCATGGACACATTATCAGCGAAAATAATTTGAAATTGATTCAGTAGGGATCGATTCATGGTCAAGCTCAAGCTTGTTTCATTCAAAAGTTGGAAATATAATTCGTCGCTTTTCACAGCGTATGTGAAATTTTGCATGTCGGTGAATGGTTGCTTAAATTGGAATAATTGTGAAGATGTGGTTTTTCCTTGAAAATCAATAATTGTATTAGAATATGGTAGAATCAAATAGTTGAATGTGCCTCTCGAAGCTTGATGTAAAATTTTCGTATAGCCAGCTAAAGTTATTCGAGTTTGAAAATCGCACGATTCGTCATTAATAAAAATATAATCTTTAGAATTTGAATTTTTACCACCTTGAAGATTGGCTACTTTATGGTTACAAGTCAAATGGAGTAAATCGGTTGCCTCGGATCGCCCCGTTATCCCGTTTATATTTTTCATCTTGAGGTAAGAAGTGGTATGTTTATCATAATAGATATAAAGGACGTTAGCATAGCTCGCCATGGTAAGTAAGCCATTTTTGCCAAAACCGCTCATGTCCACTAAATTGTACCCTTCGTAGGCGTCCACGAAACCGAAAATCGACCATTGGTTCAATAAGAAAATATCGTCCATTTTTCCGCCGTGAATTTCTTTACTACCGGAACTTAAATTGAATACGTTGATGTTACCAGAGAATCCAAATATGGTATCATTTCCAGTTCCAAGTTGGTAAAAAGTAACACCATCGAGATTTTTGCTGATTGAAACGCCCAAACTATTGGTACAATTGTAGCCGAAAATTTTTTGTGCTTCATCATCAAACGATCCTGTTATTTTATGCCAAAATTTCCAAAACAAGTTCTCGGGTGTCGATTCTGCACTTTGGCAAAACAAGTTGGTTTTTTTGTCCATGGATAAACGGCTTTTTTTCAAAGGTATCTTCGTCCTTAGATCGATGAAATTATTTTCATCATCACCATATTGCACAATGTAATTCTTGACGAATTTGTGTCCACGTAAGAAATCTAGAGCTGCATCCATAATCGCTTTTTTAGCTAACAATTTCGATATTTTATCTTCAGGGTTCAAATGGGCGAAAGCTAACAATCCTTCGACGAACTTTTCCGATCTACTAAGTTCGATTTGATCATTAATTTTTGCAACTTTTTCCACAGATTGGTAAATATTGGCTCCGATCAAAAGGACGGCTGTCGTTATTCCGGCCAGTGGCCCTGTGACTGCTGACACACCTGCCACTAGTCCCAAGCCTTCTAAAACACCAGCGGTCAAATCTACACCTTCCACGCATAGGATAGCCGCATCGCTGGCCACATTAACTTTAGCTGATGTGCTATTTTTTACGAGATGCCAATTGTCCATTAAATCTTTGATTATATAGTATAAAATGACGCTTTTACCTAAAATGGTCGACGAAACTTTGGACAAGGAACCAAGGACTGTTCGACCTTGGGCTGCACCCAGTTTATCCAAACTTTGAGCAGCCGAGCTCGCCAAGGCGGATGCACCCAAAAATATGGCGTCTTTTTTTAATCTGCCAATATCCCAGTGGATCAAGTCGGCTAGGATGTCACGTAGGAGTAGGCCGTTCATGGCGTAATTTCCCAAATCGTTGAGTTTGGAAGCGTGGATTTCGAATGCCGACGCTTTTTTGCCTTCAATTTCATTTATAGATTTATAGACGCATTGACCATTGGCCTGGATCGATCTTTTGAACAATCGATTTTTACATTTATTCCAAGCGTACTGTAAAATAAGCTGATTTATTTTCCATAACAAAGCTAGTATGCTTTTAGGTTGCTGCTGCACCACAAGATTTTCCTCCTGCGGTCCGATCCAGGTTCTAAGCAACGAAATGGCTTTTTCATTCGAATTTCTATTGTATACTACATTGACGAATGTTTGACCTTTAAATTCGTCCACTTTTTTGGATTCAACTAGCATTCGATGCCCCGATTCGCAAGTCTGGCCAACCTCTTCGAAAGGCGCATCTAGCCCGAAATTTATGGTCACCGGAGTTTCACCGCTCAACAAGGTCACTTGTCGTTTGGAATACGCCCTGGGCATTGTATACAAATTCTTAACCGAATTATGTAAATCGTGAAATAGCCCATCGATAAACGCTTTAAAATCGGCATTAGTATCGATCAAATCGGAATTTTGATTAAACATAACGTCGAACATTTTTGATAATGTTTGTTTATCAATCTCGCGATTATTTAACATTGATTCAATATCGAATGGCGTGATTTTTTTCATATCAAATACAGACAGTTCGTGAATAGATGACGTTTGAGCTACTATGTCGACTCGCAAAAAATCGGTCGAATCTTCTTCATCAAATGAATGATAATCGTCGATAGTATGTTTAGGGTATACGAAAAAATGGAATATTACAGTATCTTTCTCAGACAAAGCATTTTTTAGAAATTTTTCCGCTTGTACTTGATTATCAATTTTTTCGATTTCGTTTTTGGCTATATATTGTTCATTTACGCTGAATATTAAATTGATATCCGTTTCTTTATTTTTGATCATAAAATTTATGCCGTTGCTGTCGGGAAAAGTAGATGTTTCGATTCTGAATAAACTCAATTTTTGCATATTTGTATTACTAAACATACCAGCTAAATATCTGCTTAAAAATTTCCATTCTTGGAGTGGAAATTTCTGATTTTCGGGCAAAATTTTTTCGATTTCATCGTGGAGTAAAATTTCGCAATCTTTCAACAAATCAGGATCTTTCAATAAATCTTTAGATTTTAGGATAGAATTTACCAACTTTATCATATTATTGGGTCTTTCAACCTCCAACGGTTTTTCGGATACAATCGTATGAATTTTGGTGTCGTCCGAACTGAAGCTTATCAAAGCCTTATAACCAATCTTTATTGGGCCATCCAGAGGTTTCAGGGGTCGAATCTTATCTTCGGGCATGGATAACTTAGCAGCAGCTAGTTCAATTTTAGAATCGTGGAAGCACAATAGAAAATAGATTGGATCTTTTTTCTTAAAATTACTCAAATTTTCGCCCATATCAAATTTTTGTCGAATTTCCATTCGAAAATCGTATTCCTTACCCTGAGCGATAATTTCCAAATTTAGACTATTTTTCAAATGTGCTAAAATCCCTTGACAAAATGCTTGTTGACCACCTTTCCATCGTTTGACGAATTTATTTCGCATCAAATCTTGATATTCTATAGATAGAAAATGCAATAATTCATTTTCCAATACAAGCGATGGTCTATCGGGTCCGAATTTCATTCGAAAAAACATGCCTTCAATACTTGCGAAAGATTTCGCAATTTTCGATCTTCGGGCAATTTTGAACGAATCGAATTTATGACCTTTCAAAATGGGAAGAACAATTTTTCGCCTATTACTGTAGATTTTTTCGACGTAAATTTCGTAGGGATTATTTCCGCTACTCGCCATTTTTATCGAATGATCGACTCTTCTAACGTTATATTCGTTAAGCGAAATTTGCATATTTTTTATATGGACGTCTTTTTTAATATAAAAATTTTCTAAATCTAAATAATCATGTTCACTTAAACCTATGGGCTGTCGATATTGATCCCCAAATTTGAGGATATTTACGTAAATTATCTTGCCTTTTCTAAAAGTGACCTTCAAACCGGATATTTTTTGTCCCATTTCTCCGCCTAATGCGTCATATTCCGTATAGACTATTCTTTTCCATAATAAATCTTCGATATCTAGACCGTATTTCGTGTCGAGTATACCTTTCACAAATCCGATAAAATAGTGGAACATGTAAACCCTTAATGGAACAGTTTCGTCGAGGAATAAATTTTTCTTAAATTCGACATTCAACACGAATTCCAATGGAATATTTGCTTTAGAATCCGGATTTATAAAAGCGTATGCTAAATCGTGGTTATACTCCATTTTTGCAGTCTTTGAACTATAAATCACTAATATTACTGACTGGAATCGAATCGACATATATACTGAAAAACATATTATTGACAGATCAGCAGACATATTATCAAATGAAAAATATTCAACATATCGGATGATCGGAGACAAGTCACGTTTCATTGCCATAGTCCAAAGTGAAGCACACATAGAATCATATGAAAACAAGCTAAAAGGCAAAAATATTTTCAAAACTGAATTTATGCGAAAACAAAACATGTTTGTAATAACATGTGAATTTTACATGACAAAAATACAGAGGTGGTGGCAGGGCAAATTTAAGCTAAAGCTTTTGGCACGCAGCTAATATTTCACAATGCTTTCATTGAAAAATGGCCAAAAGTTAGCATTGCCATTTAGTTCGTTCAAAACAAAAATTTTACTGTAGGATTTTTAACTGCGTCTCGCTACAGCCACCGTCCCACAATAGCTACCGTCCCACTATAGCCACTGGAGTATGTATGGCATTTCACTATAGCCACTAATCAAACAACATGTGAACGTACCACTATAGCCACTGTCTCACGGGGTAGCCTCATGTTAGTGATTCCCAAGTGAGCGAATTCCATGTGAACAATTCCCCATTGAGCGAATTCTCAAATGAACGAATTCTCAATTCAGCGATTCAGATGTGAGTGATTTCCAATTGAGAAAATTATCAAATGAGCGAATTTCCAATTGAGCGATTCCCATGTGAGCAATTCCCCATTGAGCGAATTCTCAAGTAAATGGCTTCCCAATCGAGCGAATCCCAATTGGGCGATTCCCATGTGAGCGATTCCCAAATGAGCGAATTCCAAATTGGGCGATTCCGAACCTCTTTTTTCTTTCATTTTCTGTGTGTATTGTTTATGTTTTCGTTTATGTCTGTTTTTACGTTTTTATCCTTTGTGTGTGCTTTCTTTCATTTTCTTTCTTCGTGTGAAAATCTTCATAAAAATATAAACAAAAGAATGCTGGAAGAAACAAAACAAAAAGAGAAAAGAAACATCAACAAAAATAAAGACATTAAGAATAGGGGAAAATAGGTGGGAAAGCATTAGAAAAAGAAAAAAAGGTGACAAGAAGAAGCAATATAGAGAAAGCATCATGGAAATTAGAAAAAATAACGTGAAAAACGAAAAAATCAGAAGAATATACAAAGATAAAGAAAGAAGTAGAAGCAAAAAACTAAGATGAAAAGTAAGTAGGAATGAATGAAGAATAAAATTAAATAGAAAATAAAGCGTGCCGAATTGTATAAGAATTATACGTGAGACAATTCTTATTAAAAATGGCGACTTGTAATGTATTGTTGTATGAGCAAAAAAAGAAAAAAGTAGATGACAAGAAAAAAGAAAATGAAAGAAATCAGAGTCAAAAGATAAAAAAAAACATACACACGAAAACATAAGCAACACACAGGACGATAGAAAAGGAAATACATACAAAGAAAAATATGAGGTGAAGAAGAAAAATACGAAGAAAGTTTTGTTACAATCTCGATCGCTCGTTTAGAATCGCCCAATTGGAAATTCGCTCATTTGGAAACTCGCTCCATTGGGAATTCGCTCCATTTCTTTCAGGAAACATGCTAGCTCTGTGATGACATTTTTCAAACCTTCTTATGGTTCTGCTTCATTTTGGAAGCAAACAGAGACTTCCTTCAAAATTCGGCTGAAATGCCTACCGGATCTCTGGTCAAAGCTACTACTGGTCAATACCCCTCCTATAACATATAGATGCAACTGATGACTGTTGCGAGACTCTGGCTGTAGTGAAAGAGTGGCCAAATGACAGTTGGCTATAGTGAAACTCCCGTTGATAGTTGAATGGCTGTAGTGAGACTATGATGTAGTGGAACGGAGGCTATAGTGAGACAGAGGCTGTAGTAAGACGGGCACAGATGTTTTACTCAAAAAAAGAGTAAAGGTCAGATGAATCTGCTCACAAATTTTTAATTCAAGGCCACATATGGTTTAGCAGGAAATAGAGAAATAAAACCAATCTTTCAATATTCACAAGCGTTTCAGGAAAAACAGACCAATAAAAGATAAATGTGACTTTCCTTCAGATTCCTTGTAGCCACTTCAAAAATTTATATTTTTTCAATTTTTATAAATTAAGGCCAAATCTATATGGATTTCTATTGAAAAAATGTTGATTACTATTTTTTGAGTCAGCTTTGTGTAAACGACTTAGAAAGCGGTAGACATTTTTGTCATTTTGATAAAACATACAAAATACAAAATTACATATACAAAAAATATATAACAAAAATACAAATATACATTTGCATATAGAAGGTCGATAAGGTCTGTATTTTGTAAAAATATGAAATCTATTTCCAATGGTATAATTTAGAAGTATTTTGCAAGAAAAACAAACAATAAACGAAGTTAGCGTCGAATATTGATGATAGCCTTCTCAATTTTTATGGGATTTGAGTAAAATTCATAAAAATTGACTTTGAAATTTTTACGAATTCGTGATGATAAAGGGAAATGTGAAATACAACCCGTAAAATCGTTCGACGTCAGTTCAATGGTGGCCACGTTGGAAATCATCAACACGAAGAAATTTCAATTCTTGCAGAAAATAAACTAGATTTCTTTTTCCATTTTAAGTTTTCTTCACTCGAGATGGGTCCATTTTTCAGGGAAAAGTCTGTACTTGGACTTCAGTTTCATTATGCTCCAATTTTTATTAGTTTGAGTCATTATTTTGATCATATTATTGAGCGTCAGCGAAAATATCCCTAGGAAAGTTAAATTTTGATAAAACAAACGTGATGATACCAAGTATTTTTTGGTGATTTTTGGAAATTTGGATTTCTTTTCCAATCCCGTAAGATTAATGTTTCAAATTTACAACGGGTCTATCCGTAAACCGAATAAGCGTTGCATAAATAAATCATTATCATCAAAAATTTTTTGGGGTGCTCCAAAACTGCACTATAATGAAGTCACAAGAATCGACAATTAGAGCTTCATGTCGATGATCCGAATATCAATCCGTTAAAATCTCGGAAATTTCTTATGTATAGCTGCATAAATCTGCATAAATTTGGCATTGTAACGTGTTCCTCTGATTTAACATATCTTACTGTAAATATCCCTTATAACTATATTGTATTTATTTCGAAAGGCAAAAAGTAAGTTCAATTCGAATAAGATAAGCTATTACTGTAATAAATGAAAAAAAAACGTTGTTATCAGTCAGTGACGAATAGACTTATTGATAATTTTCACCAATAACCTAGTCAAATGCACTTAAAGTGTCGATAACAATTTTGTCTCATTCGAAATTGGATAAGCAAGGTTGTGCTTCTTTGGTGTGGCCTTCCCTATGTGATGAGAATATTCCTAATTTTTTCTACAGTATAAAGTTATTCGCCTCGTAAAAATTGGGCGACAATTTGAACGTACTTTTTTCTTGTCACTGCGTCTGTCGTTTCTATACTTCATTCATATTGAAATTATCGATGCAACGACCCCATGATAGTAAGTTTTATGCGAGAAAAACTAGTAAGCTTATTTCTGTGATTAGTGAAAAATCATACTTGTTTTGATTCTAATTTTCAGTGTTTATGCCGATGCGCAAAAGAATAAATCTTTATGTCCCATTTTTGTATCAAGCATTTACACAAACTTAGTGGTCCTTCCACTTACTTTATATTATTGTTATTTGCACATTTTCGACGAGACTTGTTAAGTTATGAAAGGATATTGGCCCAGGGGTCACTTCCTTGCAGACGTCAGGTCGGAGACAAACTGTACAGTGTCTCTCCAACCTAGTTCCTAGAATTGGATACAGACTATTCCCCTAGTAGTCTACGAGGTCCGCTCTGTGAGGGCCCTTTTTATTATTTAGTGTTTGTTGTTGCCAGGTCTAGGGCACTGGATTCGAGGCCTGGCCAAGGAGTAGTTCCTACTAGTCACCTATTGCATTGTTCTTTCTTCAGCCAAACTTAGAGACCTGGGACCCGTTGCATAAAACACTTTTAGTCGTTACAAGCCAAAAATTACATGCGAATTCCATTGCATAAAAGTTACAAGTTACATGCTACAAGTACAAGTCCTCCAAGTGAAATTTTTACAAGCGCGGCGTTGCATAAAACCATTTGTAGCTGCAAGTCAGTTACAGATGTATAATCTATTTTTTGTAAAATGCTTCCAAATAGAAAAGTGACACAAATCAGTACTGCCGCCAAAATCATTTACATAAAGTTCTGTTTGTAAAATTTTTCACTCGAAAAATTGCTAAAGGTTAGGTCAGTACGCTAACAAATTTCCAGTCCTGCATGATATTTTGTTTATCAGAAAATCGCAAAAATCTGAAATACTACTTGCTTTCCACTTTCATTATTTGGAAGCATTTTAAGAAAAACAGACTACAGTTAAACGTTTTCACACTAGTTTTTTGTTGAATTTACAAGTCGTACAAGTTGGGCATTGCACAAAAGTATTAGTGCTACCATTGTAAAAGCGCTTGTAACGTTTTAACAAGCGATAGGCTTACAAGTCAAATTTCACTAATAATTGATTAGTTTGGCTTAATATCTTCTTTTTTTAGCATTTTGTTTTTCAAATTTAGTTGTAATGGGTGGAGCAGCCATTTTTCTTTAGAGTGGTATAAAATTTATCCATTTTTATGGATTAATTCGTTGAGTTATTTAACTCTTAGTAAAATGTACATTAAAAATCAATTACAAGTCCTATAAGTGTTTTTCACATACATTAAGGCGGAAGGGGGGATATGACGATTTCGGGGAGGAGTGTACACCTCCTCCAGCGAGAAATTCGCCCTATACTTTGTACAGGAACATTACTGGGATTTGGCCGTCCCCCAAAAAATTTTTCTCCCGTGCATGTATGGTTTTCCGTGTTCAGGCTATTATGGGTATTACAACTCAAAATATCGATTCTGAAGACGATTTTATGGAAGAAAATAATCATACACGTCGACAATGAGTATTTCGTCCTCTAATTTTGATTGTTACAAGATTGTTGGCGGCATTGTTACAAGTTTACAACTGTAAAAAAATTTTATGCAATGGTTTTCCATACACTTGTATTACGCTTGTAAAACATGTAAAATCGCCCTATAAAAATGCATTCATAAAAAACGCATATAATTTATACTTGTAGGGCTTGTGTCACAGCCTTTCTTGAGTTTAAGTGAATTACTGTAAAACTGAGGTTTTTTGATATTTATTAGATAACTTACAGTAAATAAGGTGGATAAGGCAATACTTACAAAGGCGTGACAAAAAGGCGCGAGGGTGGCGCGTAGCGATTGGGCGTAAAAGATTGGCACAAATTACTTGAAAGTAAACGTTTGTTTTTCCGGGTATCGGATGACAATTTGGGAGGCAGGGAAACAGCTGGTATCGAAGCTCGAGTCCCGTAAAGTATAGGCAACGCAATTGCCTCAAACCAAAATGTAAATCGTTTCGAAGTCCAATGGACTGTGAGGTGCGAGCGAGCGAAGTCGCGTAAAGACAAACCAACTGGAGCAGCGAGCGTAGTCGCGTAAAGATCAACCAACCAAAGCAGCGAGCGAAGTCGCGTAATATGCCAGCAAACTAAAACAGCGAGCGTAATCGCATAAAGTCCAACCAGCCAACTCGAAAACTGCAGAACCAAAAGACTGAAAGAAGGACCACTCTTCTTCCATTTTCGAGTCAACATCCACTTTCTTGGGGCGTGGTTCTGGGAGCCCCGCTGTGCGTAATTAGTTTCCAATTTGTCAGAGGGTTCAAAACATATGAACCCGTTTTTGTATGTTGAGGAAAAGTGTTTTTTGTTTTCAGCATGTGCCAATCTTTCCATTTCCTGCTGAGTAAATTACGAGTACGAAAATATGTGACAATAACAAAGTACTTGAAAAATAGTCTGGTTTCCAACTAGGAACCCAGACTCTTGAAAACAATAGAGAACACTAATGGATTTCTAATTATTGTACATGTGACGAGAAAATGAGGAATAAATATTTTCGCGAAAACTTACATAAAAATTATACAAATTTTTGCACTCCTTGACACTTCTAACCTCGAAAAGCTACAATTGTAAATTACAAGTCCTACAGTTGTAACATACTTGAATGACTTGTAAAATTGACTCTGGGCTAGTAATTTTTTGCTTCTGGACAAAAAAATTATATGCAACGCGAACTTGTATGACTGGTAGCTTTTTTCACTTGTAACTTGTAACTTGTAACTTGTAGCTTGTAACTTGAACGTTTTATGCAACGGGCCCCTGTACAACAGTTTCTCAATGCAACCAAAACGTCAAATCTGGTGATGATCTTTTAACCTAATTTGCATATAGAAAATTTTTGAATAATCACATATACATTGTTTATCATAACTCAACATCTAGAAAAGTTTTTTTCTTCCAAGAATGCCACAAAAAATATTCTCACAATAAAGTAAGAAAGTTTATGACAGACCACGACTCTAGGATAATTATTCAACCTACCATACACTAAAAACTTTATTTTTAAGATATGTTACATTGAAGGAATTTTTAAAATCTGGTACGTTGAAGTGCATGGCCGAATTTCGGTGAAAAAAGAGCAGTTTTTTCATAGATATAATATGGAAAGTCATGTCGAGGAGTGTAAAAATTTGTATAATTTTTATGTAAATTTTTGCAAAAATATACATTCTATTTATTCCTCGTTTTCTCGTCATATGTACCATATTAGTTATCAATTAGTTCTTTCTATTGTTTTCAATAATCTGGGTTCCGAGTTGGAAACCATACTATTTCTCAAGTACCTTGTTTCGACACATTTTTGCACCCGTAATGTATGCACTCAGCATGAAACGAAAAGGTTGACACATTCTAAAACAAAAAAAACACTCTTCCTCAAAATACAAAAATGGGTTCATATGTTTTGAACCCTCTGACAAATTGGAAAATATAGTTCAAGTAGCAGGTGCTACCGTACTCTAACGCACAGAAGAGATGGGACGAATCCAGTTTTATGTAGTTTCCGAATCGGAATCCGAACCCAGGAAATTAGTAAGTACCGAATCCGAATCTGACATTTAGGATTCGGGTGAATCCGAATCCGAATCCTACATTAATATCTATGCTTGGCTAAAATGAAGAATCATAGACTGTATATGAATCATTTTTCCTAAAAAATTTTCTGATCCTGATAGTTCAGAATGCTGGATGATGAATCTTTTCAGGACGATTTTGTGATGGCCTAATGATGTTCATGCATGAACTATTTGCGGATGTTTTGAACATGCTAACCAGCTAAAAAATCACCTTAAAGTCAACAATGTTTCATAAATTTCGGTGAAACAACAAAATTCGTAAATAGTATTCGTAAACGTGAAGCGTCAAAATTTTTTTTGCAGTTTTGATACTAGAACGCTGAAAAATGAATATTTTCGACTTTCATTTCCTTGTAAAGTGCTGTAATTTTTTATTTAATTCAATCATTTTTCATAGTCGCACAAAATGCTAAATATCATATTGAAAGAATGCTAATTAAATTTGTAAAATCGGAAAAGCAACCAAAAATTTAGATTATTCGACAGCATTATCTGTCACTTTCCTGAACTGATGGCGTTCCAATCATTCACCAAAAATGAAAAAAATATGTTTACAAAGTGCAAAAATTTGTGAAGACCGCAGAAAAATTTTGTGAAAAAATTGAAAAATACTCCATTTCCTCAGATATACTAACGCGCAATATGAAAGATAAACTGATTAAACCATGAAGTGACACATTCTGGGTGGTAACAACTATTGAATGATAACTAGTAAGTAGAATAGACATGCTTATGGTCGCCCTCGAGTTGGATTATAGGAATATTCATTACCGGCACGAAGCGCTGGAAAATTTTTAGGTTTCCACCTTCTAAAATCGCGCTGGAACACACCTTTCCGACATATTTCTCATACACTTGACATTTTGCAATAGATTCGGATTCGGTCTAAAATTTTGGGCAAGACCACCAAATCCAAATCCGAATCTGGAAAATCAGTGAAATCGAATCTGAATCTAGAAAAAAACACCAAATCCTGCCGAAACCGAATTTAAATCCGGGATTCTCCCCATCCCTAATGCACAGTGGGGTTTCCAGAACCACACCCCAAGAACATTGATGCCGACTCAGGAAAAGGAGAAGAGTCAGTCTTTGGATTTTACACGACATACGGTCGCTGCTTCAGTGGTTTGTCTTTACGCGATTTCATTCACTTGCACTTTAGGGAGGCAAGCATTGCCTATATCTTATGGGATCCGGAACAGCCGAATCCCTGCTTATCAAAATAATTGTCGTCCATTATTCAAAAATTGGAACAGCTAAATTTTCAATACATTATTGGTGTCAACCTTCTACATTGAATTGCTATGCGCCACCCATCTGCAACCTTATTGCCTCATTGTCACGCCTATTGCACATGTCCTTATACAAATTATATCTACTGTAAGTAACCTTATCCAATAAATGACAAAAACCCTAATTTAATTAGTTGCTACACTGATAATCTACCGTAATCCCCGAAACCCTATGAAAGGATGTAACAGTCGCAACTCCAGCACAATTGATACATCAGCTTAATAAAAATTCAAATCACTATGTTATTATCTGCTATGCTAGACTCCAATAACAGATTCAAAATTTTTTGCCGCTGGTTGCAAATGAAAAAACATCAATTTTAATTGAACAATATCATTAATTGTTTCACGCTTCATTTATATACCACCATTCCCAACTCACACCGGGTACGTTAGTCGGTTTACTGACATAGACGATTGGAACTGCTGTTCTCTTTTCAAAATCCCAATCGTATCGTACTTTTGTTGTTTTGCGGTATCTTGGATCCCTGGCTCCTCTGCCACCGAAGTGAGGAAGTTTTTCACGCTTGAAAATGTTCACTACACTTACAGCCGCCTGAAGATAATAAACGTAGACATAAAAAAATACGAAATTAAATCGTATTTATATTTCTTGTTTATAGTGGAAAGAAATATGGAAAAATCAGATTCTAGCTGATTGCAATGGGAATTTCTGATAGAAAAGAGATCATTTAGTTGAATTTAGTATTCTGCTTTAGGTCATAGGGATTGACCAGTTTCGCTTTTATGGTTTTCCGGTTTCAGTTTCAGTTTCAGTTTTGCATTTTTTGAATTTACAGTTTTGGTTTTGGTTACAGTTTTCAGTTTTTCAAAACGGCAGTTTCAGTTTCGGTTTACCAATTCTGAGTTTCAGGGTTTCAGTTTCAGTTTTGGTTTCAGGAAAAATGACGGCTTTCAGTTTAGGTTTCAGTTAACTGGAACATCCCTGCCATTTAATATTGGCTTAGCATCTGGCAATCAAACTTTGTGAGGTACTTCATTTTTTAAAGCATCAATAGTTTTTTTTAAAATTCTTATACAGCTTATGTGATTACAGGTTGTGTGTTGCTCATCCTGTTGCTGTATATTTCGTGATCTGATTGGGGCTTGTCCCTGGAAATGAACATGTTAATCAACAATGGGCACTAGGCAAGTGCAGACAAAGTTGCATAGCAATTACTGCCACAAGAAGAAGAAAATATTGATGAAAATTATTCCTTATTCTTGATATATTGTTTGGTTAGCCGGAAGCAAAGCTTTCAAACCGATTTTGGCTTTCAGATTTACATAAATTTAATGTTCCATCCACATTCTTAAATAATATTGTGTTTACTTATTAATTTGAATCTGTAGGCGTTTGGGCCTTGCTGTCATGAACTAGGGGATATACCATAAAGGAACTCCATTCAACTTCAGCCAATAAACTGGACATAGATTTTCCACATGGAGGCTAGGAGGTCCACTCTGCGGGGACCAACTTTGTATTTGTAGTTTTTTGTCAGGTCACGGCGAAGACTGTTGCCATAGATACAGGGCCTATCCAAATAATTATTTAAACTAATCTGGAAGACATGCGCAATAGGCAAATAACAAAAATTGTATAATGGTTGAATTGGGGCTTTGAGTATACCAATGAATTTTCAATCCTATCTGACATAGAATTTAGCGGAATGAGGTTAAACTATATACCAGATTTCTATATTATTTAAAAGCGCTTCAATAAAAGCAGACAATTCACTCAAGTGCTCAAATCCGTATATTAATGTCATAATATTAATTTTACCAATCAGTATTCCAGAGGGCCAGTAGCATGTACAGGAGGCAGAGGGAGAACTCTCGAATTCCAGATACTCTATTTCTTGGATGCTGCCCCTGTACCTACAGCGGCACTTGCTGTTCAGGGATGGGCCCAACATCTGCTTGAGGGAAGAATTTTGGACATTGTCATAATGCTCTCCACAAGCCAGACAATCTCCTCAGATTTACGTCCTATGCTTCTCTTTGAAATCTGAAACAATGAAAATTATTTGGAATTTTTGAGTGAAAATAAATTTGAAAAATAGGGTGCAGCCAGGAGTCAAACCTGGATTACCAGTATTCCACGCTGATGTCCTCACCATTAGACTACCAAACCATGAGGTAAACCCTGATTAAGGTGCTCCCCTTGGCAATGATTTTCAGCATACAACTTCAATTTTTGGCGGTCGTGAACCCGAGATCATTGGCTAGTACCTTAATCTGGGTTCACCTCTTGGTGTCATGGTCTAGTGGTGAGGACATCAGTCCAGAATGCTGGTAACGCAGGTTCAACTCCTGGCTAGACCCTATCTAAAAAATTTATTTTCACTCCAAAAAATTGTATATAATTTTCATTTCTAAAAACTCAGCAACTTCATTGGTCAGCAGTTCAAAGCAGTAGGTATGGTGCTACTGGCCATAGGTCGTAGGTTCATGACCACCAAGCATTGGAGGAGGATGCTAAGAATCGTAGCCTAAAGGGAGCACCTTAATCTGGGTTCATATCATAGTGTGGTGGTCTAGTGGTGAGATTATCAGCCTGGAATGCTGGTAATCCGGGCTCGACTCATGGCTACACCCAATTTTTGAAATTCCGATACAATATTCATCTTTTTGCGGCAGTATAGGTCTCTAGACTATTCTGCAGCTATTATTTGCGGATTTACATCAGGGATGAGCATATTCTAAAATATTCTACACAATTTACTCACTCTCTTAGTCCCCGCCCACAAATCCTTGAAAAACTTGACTCCTTTTTCCAATGCTCTTGAACGTTGACATCCGGGACATGTCGTTGTTCTCATGTCGGGAGTCGTTTTTACTCGCCTCCCAAAAAAACCACGGCGTTTAGACGGCTGTCCTCCTATGGGAAGCTTCAACCGGGGTGGTGTAGCCCTTCCTTCATTGATTAGCCCAGATGGCTCATTCCACAGATGGCCTGGGAAACCGAGCCTTTTCTTGCCACTGAATAAAAATGGCGGAGCTTCGGCCATAAGCATGCTCGTATCATCATTATCGTGGGAAGCTTCCTGCTCGTCCCCATTGCTAGTATCCTCTAGACTCGTCAGTAAAATGAAGAGTGAAAAGACTATTAATCGGCATGGTCTCATAGCTATTGTGCTGCAAAACACTATGAAAATAAAATTGAATCTTATTGAGCCTGGAATTTACATGAATTTATTACAATATTCTACGAATGGAAATTTAGTTCATATTTGTTTTCTAAATGTCAATTCATTTAAATTTCTATAGTTTATTTTTCTTGAAATGCTCATAAATAATATTAATAGTTTTTGACGATTTTCCACCTAAACCATACAAATGTTATAGATTGAAAATTTTTGAGCCTAGTTGAACTAACCCTTGTGTATATTTTGAGTAAAAAATCCTACAGTAAAGGTGATGTGTTTGACTCATGCTGTAGAAACGCCTGAGGCCAAAACACACAAACTTGTAATAAAGATGACCAGGAGAAACACTCTGGGAATGAAAATGCACACAAAAACACATGTTAATGTACTGGGGGGCATTTACATAGAAAAGGCGAGAAAAGACGCCACACAAATGTTATGCAAATTTTCACTGCCTATTAGGCATATCAATAATCTTTGTGTAAACAACTCTTAGGGACCTGATTTTTTGACATTTTCAATTTACAACAACAGAATCCAGAGATGACGGAAATTCTCCAAGTTAGACCATGGCCCAATATAGGCTTCAGAAAAAATCATTAACACAATCATTACCTCTGACCATGTGGCACAACATTTTTTCAAGAAGGATCACAAAATTGGAAAAAAATAAAGATAGGGGCACGTCAAATTATGAAAATTTCTGGAAATAGCCAATGAAGGGCCCAAACTCATGTGGCCAGAAAGTCAGAAAAAATAATGCTTGGTAAGGGGGTCGAACCCACAATCTCCTGCATACAAGGCAGACGCCCTGTCCAACTGTGCTAACCGAGCCACGGGGATGGTTCGGAAATTGTAATTGTAGTGGTGGTAGTGAGGGCAGGGCATGCCACGTAATTAACAGCCGGACACAGCACTACAGGACTCCTGTTGTACATTTCATTCCACCTATACCATTGTTGTTTCAGCCAATCCAGGGGTTCGAAACCTGGCCACTTTTATTGAGCCATGAAAGGGATGGTCACACTTATCCTGACATTGGCCAATGGTGGCACAGTTCGGACGCCCCACAGGAAGCACTTCAACACTTGTGACCATACCAGGGGCATTCCTGTTGCTCCAAGGGATGAGTTCCAAATCCGGTCATTTTTGTTGAGCCCTGATTGGGATGGTCACACCGACCTTGACGTTGGCCAGTGATGGAACAGCTCCAGCACCACCCAGGAAGCCCTTCTACACTGATGACTGCACCAGGGGCCCTCTGCTGCTCCAAGGGGGAAGGATATTGTATGGAAACATACGGCATCCCACCAGTAGGATTGATGTTTCAGTCAATCCACGGGTTCCAAACCCAGCCATGTTCGTTGTGCCCTAGTCCAGAATGACACCTACCCTGACATTGGCCAGTGGTCGGACAGCTCAGGTGCTACTCAAGAAGCCCATCAATACCAGTGACTGTACTACGGACGTTCCTGTTGCTCCGAGGGAAGGATTACGCAGCCATTTTTTTTAGCCCTGATCGAGATGATCACACCTACATTGACATTGACCAGATGTAGGACAGCTTCGAGTGCAACCCAGGAAGCCTTTCAACAATCTGCCTAGGTTTATGTATACCAGAAACCTTCAAAATGGATTTCTGGGGTCATGGTTAGCTGGACTTTAACACGCCCTTCACGGGGCCATGTGAAGTAGAGTAGGTTACTCTGCACTGGGATTCCAAGAGAAATATTGGTTTTGAAAAATTTTATTCTCTGATATTTCTCTGAAAAACATCAAAAATGCTCGTTTTTCACCCAAAATTAAGAAATTTCAGAAAAAATTCAAATTTCGGACTTCATCGACTGTTCTATTGTCGTTCTCTATCTGCTCAGGAAACAAAAATTTTTATTATTTTTTTTTTGTGAAAATATCATTTTTTACTTTTTTCTGAAAAATCACACTAAATCGAGAAAAAACCAGGGCGCCCTCTGCCGTCCCTGACCAAAGAAATCCACTAGCGAAATGTTCCGGCATATATAAACATAGGAGGCGGAGCCACGCTTTTGATTGGCTAGTTTCAGCAATTTTCTATCTTTGATGTGCTGCCCATTTTGATTTTTTAAAGATGCTATTTTGATTTTTTTCTAGATTCGAAATGTTGAATTATTCACTTTGGATTTACGCTGATTGACTACAGTAAACTACTGTTAATTTTCATTTAACCATAACTATTGCAATGTTCGTTTATGGTATCATTTATTTTTGTTTATCAGTGTATAATTATTTTTCATCGTCAGTAAAACTTAACTGCGCTGCATTAGTGCACTGACGTCCGCAACTGCATCCACGACAAATGCCCCTTATCTGCAAGTGAGCCTGAGTTACAGTATTCTAGTAACGTAGTGCAGCATATTCAGCCGGCTCCGAATCCTAGACAAATTTTCCTCGTTACAAGTGGCTCTTAAACTGATAAATCACAAAAATCAATGCAAATTTTTGCCTCAAAAAATTATTTGAGTTATGCTGAGCTTACTCACAAACTTCCAGTCTTATGGGACCTATGATTTTGCAGAAAATTGTATTACTTACTTTCCACTATGGTTCATTCATTTAAAATATGAGCACAGCGGAAACCAAAAATTAAGTTCAATTTGATACGCAATTTTCATTCAGAGGAATCCATTATACTGTAGAAAAAATTCTAACTTTCTTCGTGAAAAGGGGAACAGCCAAAATCATTGAGAAACATCATGTTTATCCATTGTTGATTTGGACAGACCTACATCGATAGCTGACTGCTACTCGAGAAACTGTTTCATTATAAAATCAAAAGAAATTTTCAGCTGTTCAGTTTTCTGTTCACTGAATAAAATTTTTTTTCTTTCATTGATTACAGTAGTAAGATTACAGTAATAAGTAATAAGCATCGATCATTTCAAAATGAATAGAATTTAGAGGCATTTTACGAAAAATAGAATATTGGGGTAAAACCTGTTCCTATGGAAACTAATGTCAATTTAGAAACAGACTCTATTCAATGTCTCACTTTATTTGTTTCTTATACTGCGTCATACTAGATTGTATGTATTTCAACTTCTATGCATCTGAGATCAGCTTATAGAAAATGTTTGCGAAATCATAGTTTCTGTAGTTTTATGACTTATATGAAAAGGCTGTGGATCGAGCATTGGGAAGCCTTGAGAAGCTGCTTGTAAATAGACTGAAATGCAAGTACCCATTCACATTGTTTCAGTTTCCTGCTGAACCATATGCTGCTTTGGACTAGAAATTTATGAGCCTACTCGACTAACCCAAAGTCTGAAACTGCAAGTGATATAATGCACGTGATACCTCACATTAAATAGAAAAATGAAGTCATGTTACACTACCTGTCATATGCTCAAATCCACATGGCCAGCCCGTCAGAAAAATAACGCTCGGTGAGGGGCTTGAACCCTCGACCTTCTGCATACAAGGCAGACACGCTACCAACTGCGCTAACTGAGCCACGTGGATGGTTTGGAAATTGTGGTTGTAGTAGTGGTGGTGAGTGCGAGGTATGCCACATAATAAACACCTGAACGCACCACTACAACACCCCCCCCCCCCTTCGAGGAGGAAGGGCCCTTGACCATCACTAATGTTGTATGCTCAAATCCGTGTGGCCAGTCCGTCAGAAAAATAATGCTCAGTGAGAGGCCCAAACCCTCGACCCTTTGCATTCAAGGCAGACGTGTCACCAACTGCGCTACCGGAGCCACATGGATGGTTCGGAAATTGTGCTTGCAGTGGTGGTGATGAGTGCGGAGTATGCCACATAATGAACAGCCGGACGCAACACTACAACATAACCCTTTTTCTCTTTGGGCCTCCATTACACACAAATTTAAATAGTGTACAAAATAAGTAGAAAATAATCCTACACTTGATCTGAGGAACCATAAAGGATATAAACATTCAACTAGCCAGATTTGATTGAACCAGCTAGTGTCAAAAAAATATCTCATGTGACAAAAGAATGACAATACACTTCTACTTAGTTAACATTTGTGTATTTCCAAAACTATTGGTGTTGGGGTTACCGTGGGTGATCAATGTTAAAGGGTTCCCTGGGTGACACCAGAGTTGTACTATCACTGAGCAATGTCAGGGTAGGTGTGACCATCACGACCAGGACTTAACAAAAATGGCCAAGTTTGGAACCCATTGATTGGCTGAAACATCTATCTTGTGGCTGGAATGTTGTTTGTTGCCACAAATTCCATGCTCCTTTGCAGCAGCAGGGCAGTCCCTGCTATGGTCACCACCAGTGTTCATGGACTTCATGGGTGACACCAGAGTTGTCCCTTCACTGGCCAATGTCAGGGTAGGTGTGATCATCCCAACCAGGGCTCAACAAAAATGGTCGGTTTGGAATCAGTGGATTGGCTGAAACATCAATCCTATGGATGGAATTTCGCATGTTACCATACAACATCCATTTTACCTTAGAGCAACAGGGGAGCCTGGACTTGAAAGATGGTACTCGAAAAAATCTTGGTTTTTGTGTATTCAATTTCTGTTGTTTTTTCATAAAAACATCATTATTTCACATTTTTAGAATTTATAGAATTGATGATGAAATTCGTCAGATCAAAATTGAAAACGAACAATAATCACGACTATCCGCAAAGCGAACATGCAACGACAAATCAACAAATTAATTCATCATCAGTCGGAAATCAATCTCGTTTGAAACATGAACGTTTCATGTATAACCTAGAGAATCAAGTCTACGAATTACAGAGCGAAAATGATCATTTACATAAAATTATCCGAGAAATTAAAACCGAAAACGAAACTTTGAAGCAACGTTTAGCATCGATAATGGACGAAAAAGCTCAACAGAAAAGTGAAAATCAAGAAGTGCAGCGAATTTTAGGCGAAAATTTGCATTGGAAAAAATGCGTAGATCTAGAGAAAGCTCATGCCATATCTTTGGAAGAGAAATATAAGCAAGAAATTGAACGTTATTCCGAAGAAAAGAAAAAATTATCAATGGAAAAATGTTCTTTCGAAGAACAATTAGCCAAAATATCGATTATATATGAAGAAAATAAATTGAAGTTGGAAATTCTTGAGAATGAATACAAAAAGAAGATTCGACCGGAAGAATTTGAGGATATTTTCCGTATTTCGGAATTAAATTTGGAAAAATTAAAGGTAAATGTGAAATTTTATATTTTTACGGAAATGCACATTTTTTATCTGAAAGATTCAACTGCAAACCTGAAATAGATGATGAACTTTTGCGAAATGAACTTGTGTATTCTACGTTTCAAGTTCGCAAACACTGAGTCGCAACTGCATCGGAAAAATCTACCAAAACTTGTATTTCTGATGCTTATAGCCCCCTAACATAAAATTAGGTTCAATTCGATACACAATTTTTATCTGGTGGAAAAACTTTATACTGTAGAAAAACGTTAAATTTCTCCACATGGGAATGAGGAAGACCAAAGTCAATGAAAAACCGCCATGCTTATCTATTGAAAAGTGTCTATAACTGATTACTATTCGAAAAATTTTGACTATTTGTTGACAGAATTAGAACCATTCCCAGATGAAGAAAAATTACTTTATCGATTACAGTAATAAGCTTACAGATTTTTTCTGTATTGAACTTACTCCTATGGAATCGTTGCAACAATTGTTTCAAAAAGTATAGGATGCGCCTGAGACAGGGATAGTATCAGTAACTGATGTAAAGAATTCTTTGTCTCACATTCCTGAAAAATCAAAATATTTTAAAGGTTCTGTGTCGCTTATATCATGCGTATCAGTATCCCGAATGTATCAGTATTCCGAACAGATCAGTATCCCGAATGAATTAGTATCTTAGGCCTAAACCTGAGCCTGGGTCTGAGCCTAAGCCTAAGCTTAAGCCTAAGCCTAAGCCTAAGCCTAAGCCCAAGCCTAAGCCTAAGCTTAAGCCTAAGCCTAAGCCTAAGCCTAAGCCTAAGCCTAAGCCTAAGTCAAAGCCCAAACCTAAGCCCAAGCCTAAACCTAAGCCTAAGCCTAAGCCTAAGCCTAAGCTTAAGCCTAAGCCTAAGCCTAAGCCTAAGCGAGCCTAAGCCCAAGCCAAAGCCAAAGCCACATCCTAAGCCATAGCCTAAAAAAGAGTCTAAGCAATAGCCTAGTAAGTCTAAGCCCCAAAAAATTTTAGGAAGTTCGGAAAAAATTAGAGTTAACAACATGAACAAAAAGGTGAATTCGGGATAACGAGAATGAATTAATATGATGGAAAAAAACCAAAATTGTACATGTTGTTCTGGATACCGAGACATAATACATTATTTGAGATGGCGATACATTCGGTACACCGATATAATATGGATACATTCGAGAAGTGATATCCAAAAATTCTGAGGAAACTGAATCGTGCAACAGGGTGTCCCAACAAGCATTATAGTTGATGGGTATTTCAGAAATAGTGTTCTGTTTTCGTCACATATTTTTTCCTCTAACGGCATGTTTTACACTGCTAGCACAATGCCGGATCCTGAGATAATGTTCAAACCTAATTTCCATATTCAACATTTTTCCTGGACGGACATAAAATCAAATGTTTTTTTGCACCTACAGAATTAGTTTTGAAGAAGAACTCAACAAATGACTGGATTTTCATTGTGAGATTGATGACATCGATTGGGGGAGTCATTGATTTAATTTCGAAATTTTTGGATCAATTTTTTAAAATTTTGCAAAACTTATCAAATTTTATTAAGTGATCTGATACAAGTCATGTTGATTTTTATAAACTACAATCTGTTAATCATGAAATACTTCTGCTTGATGAGTGATCAAAATACTGTCACTAAAATCATTTCAAAAAAACTTTACCGTGGAATTTTTGACTCGAAACTTGTTATATTCCAATCATTTTGAAATGAACGATGCAATGATCCCTTGAAAAGTAAGATCAATAAGGAAAAAATTCTAGTAAGCTTATTACAGTATGAAAATTTTTTCGTTAATGAGCGGCCAAACAAGTTAAGTGACCAAATTTTTTCGAGTAACACACGGATATCGAACTAGCTCGGTTTGAATTGACCAAGCTTTTGGCCTCTACATTCTCGTGAAAAATTTTGCGTTTTTCTACAGTAAAAGGTTTCCAACTATTACAAAGTTGCGTATCAAATTGAACTTACTTTTCTGACTTCTATCATTTCAAAGTGGATAGGAGATCAATAAGCTCATCTATTTCCAAGCTAATAAAAAATCAAAAATAGTACTTCGTTTTTAATTTTCCCTTTTTTCGTTTCTTTTTCTATTTTTCTAGACCAACTATAAATCGGAAATAGAAGATTTAACCCAAAAATTATGCAAATGCGAATCGGAAATGAGGAAATTAGCTTTAAAATATTCGGAGCTCGAGCGTCAAAACTTGATCATTAACGATCAAAAAGAAAATACAAGCGCGGCGTTGAAAAAATATAAAATAGAAAATGAAGAATTGATCGACCGATTAAATGGGAACGAACAAAAGATGATCGAATTGATAAAATTGATTGACGATTTGACTAAATGCTTGACGGAAGAGAAACGTAAAAACGATGAGCAAAAGAAGATAACAGAAAATTTGGACAAAAAACTGACAATGAAACTCGGTGTTTGTAGAAGTTTGGCTCAAGAGAACAGACGACTAAAAGAATGTAGCGTGGTGGCGTATAATAAATTGAAGAAAGCAAGAACGTTCCTGAGAAGAGAAGAAAGAAGCACCAGTTCATTGTCAAATTCAGATTGATCGTCTTCCTTGTCTTTCTTATTGTTTAATAAAGTGAAAGAATATTTGCCAATTCTAATTTTCTTTCAATTTTCGATCTTGCAGATGTTTGAGAAAATGACTTTTTTTATCTCCTCATGAACGTCATATCTTCATTAGTGCTCAAAGGTCTTTCGCGTTGTATGAATTTTCCCAGAAGTATCGAGTTTACTGTACTATGTCGAATGCCGTCGAGTTTTTTCCAGCGTTTTTTTTGACCACGGACATTTGTGCCAATTGGCACAAGAGGCCAAAAAAATTTGTGCCAATGGCATAAAAAAAATTTTTCTACTAGAATAAAGCTTCACAGCAGGTACCCGAATGACCCGGGTACAAAATGAAAACCATTACTCGGCCACCCGGGTAATTCGGGTTACCCGTTTTGGATCACGTATAATATGTATAGACTTGAGAGCACCGTTTTTTTCCCCAAATGGGGTCTTTTGAGGAAAAAAATTTCGAAATGAGGAAAAAAAAATTGGGTATGGTTCTCATTGTGGAAAAAATTTTGGGGAATTCAAAACCGAAAAGATGCGTTCTGGTGGACTTAAAAGGGTCAAAATCTCAAAATTTTCCGGCGCTTCGCGCCGGTCACGGGTACAACCTTGACTATTTTTTATCAGGCGCGGCCGTTAGCATATCTACTTCGACTTACTAATTGATGCTCAATAGTTTCTGTCAATCAAGTTAGCTCGTTTCATTTTCTAATCGTTAACAGTCAATTATGTCGCCTAAAACATACCTGTACTTGGGGGGAGGGGAGGTTGGGGGGGACCCCCCCAATTTGGCCAACCCAGTACCCAAAATCATTCCCCCCCAACCCCCCCCCCCCCAGTTGAGAAAAAATTAAAAAAATTTGCCAAAAAGTGTATGTTTTTTGGCCTTTTTTGGGAAAAATTTCGACTTTTTCCTACCTCCCCCCCCAAAATTTCGGATTTACCCCCCCCCCAACTGGTCGGAGGTCTTACAGGTATGACCTAAAATTGAAATTTTTCATCAATTCTGTTTATGAATATCTGTTGGAGGGATTTATTTTCCAGCGTTTTAGAATATAAAACTGAAAAATTTTACGCGCCGGAATGGGAAGCAAATTATACTTCATCAGTCGGATTTTAATTTATTTCCCAACGTTGTGAAGGTTCAATTTCCAGCGTTTTAGGAAGTGAAAATCCAAAAAATTTTCCGGCGCTCGGCGCCGGACCAAGAACTAAATGAAATTAGACGATTTTAATCAGAGCCATAGAAATGTTAATAACGGATAAATTCCTGAGAACTCTATCGTTAACACGCTTCACCCGCTCCTGTAACACCAATATATTCGTCATGAGCATAGTTTTTTTTGCATTTTACAAGCCATGGCTTGTTGGACTGACAAAATGGCTTGTAGAATTTTAGTCCAACAAGCCAAAATGGCTTGTCAGAATTTTCTGAATCATGTGTTTGATCACAACGGATACAGAAGAGATGCATTTTGGTGCATTTTAGAAGGTCATAATCTCAAAATTTTCCGGCGCTTCGCGCCGGCTATAACCTAAATGAGCATTATTAACCTCCTAGCTCAGGCGCCGCTTCTAACATGTCTACCTTCACTTATCATTTAATCTTTAATAGTTTTAATCATCTGAAACGTATTATCTCATGTTTTAATTGGTAATCTTCAATATTTCATCTTGATATTTAATGAAGATTCACATTTTTTGAGAAAGATTAATACGTCAAGTCTGTAAACTTTTTGAAGCGATTATTCCTTTCTTAACGTAAAATCAATCCAAAAGCTTCACGGAAGTAGTTTTCGGAAATTTCTACTCTTCTTACTCATATCTTTTCGGCCAAGTTCATGAGAGTTTGTGGATAAATTAATGGTTTTAAAACTTTTCAAATATAAAATTCCAGAAATTACGATTTTTGAACAGATAATTCGAATCTAATTCTTCAAATAAGTGGTTGGAAAATTGTTTTTCCAGTATCGCAGAATGTCAATACCCAAAATAATTTTCCGGCGTTTCAGGCAGGAAAATTTAATAGCTTTTTTGGGCTCTCACTTGTCATCATAGACGACTTAACCGTCGATTTCTCGTGTATTATGTTCTTGGATAGTTTGCTGGAAAATTTTTTCCACAACGCTTG
Organism: Romanomermis culicivorax; assembly: GCA_963922205.1. Classification (NCBI taxonomy): domain Eukaryota; kingdom Metazoa; phylum Nematoda; class Enoplea; order Mermithida; family Mermithidae; genus Romanomermis; species Romanomermis culicivorax. Next base: position 1,561,603 of record CAWUHX010000004.1, on the reverse strand, counting down.
TAGATTAGACTTCGATCGAACTCAAAAATTTCAGATGTTTCCTGAATTTTAATGAATTAACGGCTTTGAAATGAAATGAAATGAAAAATATTTATTGCTGTTACACAAAACAAAACGAAAGAAAAATGCAAAGTGAAATACATAATACAATGTCATATAAAGAATAAGATTAGTAAATCGACTCGCAAGACATGTCAATATTTTAAGAAATAGAAAAATCATGCAGCAATAGGGTGCAAAGATTACTTGAAAAGTAACAACTTACATGCACCCCCCAATTCGATTATCAAAGTTTAGAAGTCTAATTTTTTCTTCGAAAGTGTGCAAACTGGGAGAATTAACGATATCAAAAGATAAAGAGTTCCAGACTTTAATATAACGGTTAAAAAAATCAAACTGGCAAGCAGTAGTATGATGAACTGACTTTATTGTCAATCTTAGATCATGATTACGACGCGTATTGTTGTTGTTTATACAGAAAAAGTCATCAGGATTTAGAGTTGTTTTTTTGTGGATTATGCTGTACATGGTACAGAGGGCAGATTCTAATCTATGAATATCAAGCTTATGTAGACCTAGCCTTTGAAGTCTATCTTCATAAGACAAACCAGATTTATGACCAAAAATCTTTCTGGTAAATCTACGTTGAACATTTTCAATGTAGCTTATGTCTGCTAAAAAATGTCGATTCCATACTGAACTACAGTATTCTAATATTGGACGTGCACATAAGTAACGAAAGCCTTTGCTAGAGTATTTTTCTCACGGGAGACGAAAGACTTGAGAATTAATGTAGACCTATTATAGGCATTTTTTACGATGTATCTATAGTGTTCTTTAAACTTCGTATTAGGAGATATAAGAATTCCCAAATCTTTAACATAACTTGCGTTTGATGAGAGATGTTGGTTTTTTTAGGAGCCATGGCTCCTAATTGGCCTAAAAAACTCTGCCGCCAACCCTGCTCAATACTGAAAAAAAAAGTTTCCGGCGCTTCGGTTTGTTCCCTACTGGAGGAAGAGCAATCAGACGGACGCTCCGGTCTTACTGGGAAAATAAAATGTACTAAGAACTTTTATTTCCGAACTCTTTTAGTAGATCCGATTAATATCATGACATGCTGATGTTTTCAATTAGCTAGATAATGCCATCAGAAATCTAGGAATGAGCTATTTTTGTGTAATACGAGAAAAATAGTGAAAGTCGTATTAACTTGAACGGAAATTGACAACCGAAATTCGAAAGTCAGCCCAAAAAAAGGTTCTTCAATCAGCTATTTTGAGAAGAAAATCGAAATTATGAAATCAATCTAGATCATGCAATGAACTTTATATCGAAACAACTGTCGGCTTGAATTGCAAAACTTGACTCAACGAATTAATAGTCTTTCTTAATCGCCGATTCAGAGTTTATGTCTTTGATTTATGTCATGTGATACTTTTCGAGGAAATTTTTGAAAATGACTTTTGGAGAGCCGTGTTCGTTACATGTATGATCGCAAACCAATCAAATTTGAGTTGCGATCATATACATCTAACGGACTCCCGATGTCTGGGGAGTAGATTCCGGTGACTTTTTTATGGCGGAATTCTAGGGGAGAAGTTCATTGTGGTAAAAAATTCAATTTTTTCGCCCAGAAATTCAGAAAAATGATCAAAAGAATAGTAATTTTTGTGTAATAAACTGTAAAAAATGTATTCATGGGGCGAAGTGCCGAGAAAATTGACATTTTTGATGATTTCTCGTTCAAAAATTAGCATTTTTCGGTATTTTGTTACCGAAATAATGGGGTCCCATGGTTTTCTCAATAATGAGGACCCATAATTTGTAAATCTCTGGGGTCCCCATGTCAATTGTTGTTAGTTGACATGTTGTCAGCTGACAGCATGTCAACTGTCATTTTGAAATTTTGTCATGTCAGCTATTGTCACTTGACAGTTTTGTCATGTCAGTTGTTGTCAGTTGACAGTTTTTTCAAGCCCTAGGACTGACAAATCCTTTGGGGGATCGCCTAATTTCCAGCCATATGGTCGACGATTTCTGGGGGGGGGGGTGCGTTCCTACTACTTCCCACAATTACATGTGTGGTTGCGATTTTTTTCATTTAGCATAGAATTCAAAAATTAGTCAGAAAGCCCGTTGATATTGTTTTGACTAAATTTATGATATACTTATTTTTCCATTTTTAAATTTTGGAATTCGTTAAAGCCAAAGTTCAGTAAAAATGTCTCCAACATTCATCTGCTTTGCCTATTTCAGAGTTTTTGGGTTAACCGATCGATTCTTTACTTAATTTTCTGGTGCAATAGAAAAAATCGATTGTCCGCGACTATCGCCCGAATGTCCGTCGAAGAAATTTCTTCGACCAACAATCGATCAACCGCAGCCGCTTCATCGTCAATTTCCTTAACTCCGCCTAGTTTGATAAGCCACAAAGTTATTATCGACGAATGTGACCGCGGTCTTTATTTGATCGGCGGTTGGAAAGACGAATCGTTTAATCAAGAAAATTTCGTCCGCGACGTTTGGAAACTAAATTTTTCGTCGAATTTATGGACCAAATTGCGATCGCGCGACGCGCCTCCATCGTTGGCCAATCATACGGTAGCCCGTTTGGACGCCAGGAGAATTTTGGTTTATGGAGGAAGCTTGCTCGGAAGGTGAGAAGATCTTTCTAATTTTCGCCCAAAAAGTCCTAAAAACGGTTCGAAAAAAGGAAAAAACATGAAAGCACGCGTCGAAAAAATCGATTTTTCGACCTCTTTTGTTCGAAAATAGCATTTTTCACCGAAAAGTTGATCTTTTTCGATCAAAAGGATGTGGGTTCCTATGGCTAGCCGACTTCAGTCATAGGATCGGTAAGTCTTGCGGAGATTATATATGGCTAGCTATATGGCCGACGATTTCGGGGGTGGGCTTCTTATGGCAGTTCCGCCAATAACATGTATGGTTCAGAACTGTAATTGGAAGAGCGGCGTGAAAAATACCACGCATGTTATTGAGCTGTAAGTCCTGTATAAACCTCCGCCCCGGAAAACCCGAAAAAGTAGGCCATAACGCCCAAATTTGCCAATCATATGACTGAAATGGGCTGGCCATAGGAACTTCATCTTTTGTACAGGAAAAATTGAAATTATCTAATTTTGTTATAGAAAGTAGTCATTTTTGAACAAAAAATGATCAAAAACATATATGTAGTTGCGGAAGATAGTGATATCAGACCCCCAATGAACCATTGGCCATATGGTGACCCTGCAAAATTTGCTAATCATAAGATTTAGATGGGTAAGGCCATAGAAATCCCGTTGTTTTGGTCCAAAAACTGAGAAACGTAAACTTTTTTAAATTGCCATCTTTTGAATAAACATGTCGATTTTATGGATTTTTATAGTGCGTTAGACAAAAGTTAGAATTTTTCAAACCGTTTTCGGACTTTCATTCGGTGGCCCTAATTATTTAAAATTCTGGAATCGATGAGTGGACTCATAAAAACGTTCATAAAAACGTAATTACTCGAACACAATCATTTTTATCGAAAAACTGAAAAGTGTCTATTTTTCGGTTGAAAATGGTCATTTTCGACCAAAAAGTGGAACATGTAAATTTTTTATGCAGATTTTTACGGTTTTATAGACAACAATTACTTTTTTGAGTAGTTTTTCAGACTCATTAGGTGAAAAAATCGAAATGATTTTGCTCCAATGACCCCTCTACAATTGATGATACCACCCGACCTGCTTCAAATATATGATAAAAAAAGATTTCAATTTCTTATGCACATCACTTAATAAATTATTCATTTCTATGCTTTTTAGACAAAAATTCCATTTTCAACCGTTTTTCGGACTTTTTAGGAGAAAATTTGCAAATTAGTATTTTCTTCTGATCAACTTATGGAGCCTGACCAGAATTTTCAAATTAAATAGGCCGATATGGTTTTGAATTCACCCTGTGTGAGGAAATCGGTCGAATTGGGCATGGCATGATAACCATATTCGTACGATCTTGAACTTGAATAACTTACTGTAAGAAATTTGAGGCGCATAATATTTCGAAAGAAATTTCCGACTTTGTAGTACATTCTAAGTCCGTGAACTGATTCCACAATATCTGAAGTTTTGGGAAGTGTTTTGTCTGAAGTGAAGAAGTAAAAATGAATAATCATATAAATTTTTTCAAAAAATTTATAGCATGTGGCCTTGATTCAACCACAAACTTAGTTCTAGCTATCTTCTTAACCAGTTTCATAGATTTTCAATGATTGAACATCTGTGAGACCTCAAATCGCTTAACGGAAAAGGCCAAAATTCGTCTTTGGGGATACCCGACATCCGCAAAATCCTTGGGTAAAAAATGGAAATTTCACAAATTAAAAAAACAACACATTTTTCGCCAATTTTTCAAGTTGGAGGGGTTTCAGAATTACTGAATTGTGGGACGGTACCAGACATGCACAGCAAGAATTTTCCGGGGGGGGGGTCTTTGGACTTGTTGTCCAGGGGGAAAGGGGCTGCGCGGGCAAAATAAAAAACAAAAAAAAATCTGCAAGCTTGCTTTTCATACAAAATACGAAAAGTACCTAAATTTGGGTATTGGGTCCAACCCAGCAGAGTCCGCCCGCCCTACCTCCTACAATTACTGGTTATGAAATAATTCGTACTTTACTTCCGAATGTTCACTTTGAACATCACCTGCCAATTACTAATAGTTGCTAAAACTCAACAAATTTAGCGCTTTGAGTTCATTCTTAAAATGGTAGATGAAGTCATCCCATGAAAGAATGTTCTTCCGTTTTCGAAAAGTTTCGTTCCATACACACCTGATTAAATTTTCAAAATTGCTCGAGTAACAAAAACAATCTATCTAGATCAAAAGTAGATGAGCACCTTGATCTATCTATGGTTTCGGCCATACATGTAATTGGGTGAGGGAAGTTCTATGGGAACCCACTAGAATTGTCGACCATATGGCTAGCCATTGGGCGACCGCCCCCAGGATTTTCTAATCCTATGGCTAGCCATATGGTAGCCGTAGGAACCCCCATTCTTTTGGTCAGAAAAATACTGAAAAGTGTCATATTTCCAATGAAAAATGTCAATTTTTGAACAAAAAATGTTCAGAAATTTGAATTTTCTGGTCGCTTCGCGCCATGAATAGATTTTTTCGGTCTTTTTAGAAAAAATTACAATTTTTTGAACTACTTTTTGGATTTTTTTCCTTGGGTGACTCCCCCCCTCCAAAATTGTGGGAATTACTGACCCTCGACCAAAAAAAGGTCGCCGGACTCCACTGAGACATCGGGGCTCGTTAGATGTGTGTGGCGTACTCGTTCTCGTGGAGAAATCTAGCGTTTTTCTGCAGTATAAAATTTTCTACTCCGGAAAAATTGGGTAGCAAATTAGACCTACTTTTTGGTTATCGCTGCGTCTGTTTTTTATAAGTAAATGTACTGGTAGTGTGACAACGTTATGTAAGAACTAATTCTTCCGAACATACCGAAAGAAAAAATATTTTTGGTAAAACTATTCGTCATAATTTTCGCCATATTGAATTGATAAATTCCTTCAATACTGGTTTAATAATACGTATGATATTGATTTTCGAGAGACAAAATTAATTCGAAAAATGTATTTTTACGGGAAAATTAACTTACAAAAGCGATAAATTTTATCCTTATAGTTAATTAGAATTTTGATATAAAATTCCGTAAATAATTGAAGAAATACGAACATTCTTCAAACTTATGAAAGAAAACAAAAAATTATCGTCAGGATTCTCGATTAAAATTGTTTTGCATGAAGCTTAATTGCAAAAAAGATTAAATTAATGAAAAAAATAAAACAAAATGAAATAAGCAAATTAATTGAAATAAATAAAATAATTAAGCAGTAAAGGCGAAACAAAAAACAAATAAGAAATGAAAAGTAGAATAACGTTATAAAAATTAGGTGAACGTAAAAAATAGAACAGAAGTACATAACCTGAAAAAATTAAACAGAAAGAACAAAACGTGTTTCAACATAAGAAGAGTATAAAAGATAATATGTAATAAAGGAAAAAAGAAACAAAAAACATCCATGTAGATATGTTAATAATGAACAAACCAGAATAAAAAGCTGTTATGTGGTGAAAACACATGCTATAGAGCCATAATGTCAGAAATCTGGTGATTCGTTTAAAAATGTGACAACCAGCATTCACCAGATCGAAATGGAGGAATAAATAGACCATGCGCCAAAACGTCTACCCTATCCAATCTCTATTTTTCCGTTCTAAAGATAACTTTTTGGAAAATTTAACATTTTGAGAATCTGTTCTGAGACTTCGCTGTATTGAGAATCGCCGTTTTGACACATCGCTGTTTTGAGAATCCCTGTGTTGAGTCTCGCTATTTTGAGTTTCGCTGTTGTGTGTTTCGCCGAACAGGGGTGAAACCTTAGGAAATACCGATTCTGAACGATTCCGTCCCTTGTTCGTTTTTTGGCTTTTGGAATTGCTTGAAACGTTGATTTTTCGGAATTTGGGAAATTTGATCGGCTCGATAATTATTTATATGCAGTATTTTTGTATCAAATGTCAACTTATATTACTAGAGATGTTTCGGGCAGCATATTTTGAGAATATCGAGTCCGGGTCCAAAATTTTAAGAATATCGGGTCCGGGTTCAACAAAATGATCGGGTAATTTCGGATCTTGTTTTGGGTCCGGGTACCTGATACATCTCTAGTATCGGGTAGCACATTTTGAAAATATTGGATTCAGGTCCGGGTTCAAAATTTGAAGAATATCGGGTCCGGGTCCAAAATTTTAAAGATATCGGATCCGGATGCGGGTAATTTCGACTTTTGTTTCGGGTCCGGGTACCCGAAAGATTTCTATTATATAAATTGCGCAGGAATCGAAACTGCAACCGTACGATTCCTAATTTTTGGAATCGGAACCTATATTCTACGAATTCTAGAATCGGAACCGATGTTTAAAAAAACCTGAACCGTTTCTCTATGGAGAATATATTTTCTGTTTAGGGGCGATTCTTTGGGCAATAATAACGAAACTTACCTCTACGACACAAAAAATCAACTTTGGTCAAAACTAGCTACAACGGGCGATATTTGCCCCAAACCGTCCCGTCATTGGTTCGGTCAAGCCATGTGCAAAGTCGGTTCGAAATTATACGTCGCCACGGGTCGTAGGGATCGGGCTTTCGGTGACGGCCAATTACTCATTCATAGCTTAGATTTGAATAGTTTACGATGGTCTTATTTATCGACGCCCGATTTCGAACCCGAAGGTCGAGTTAGGCACGAATTGGTCGTCTACGATGGAAAATTGTACATTTTCGGCGGCGCTCAGTGCAGTTTTGTAAGTGTTTTTGAGCAAAAGAAGTAAATTTTAAAATTTTACATTACTTTACGTTTCAATAATCATTACTTTGTTGCTCAAATTATATTTTTGTTGAAGTAAATATAGCAAAAATTATTAGCATTTTAATTTTGAAAATTAAAGTCTTCAATGATCAGACTTTTAATTTCAAACAAATTTTTGAAGTTTAGATTTACATTTTCAAATTTTTTCTTGTGTAAAACAATTTTTTTCATTCAGGAGAAAACATTCACCATGAAAACCATACCGTGTTTCGATCCAATTTCCGCAACTTGGATCGACCGCGCTACGAAGCCCGATCCCAAAGCGGGACATCCGGAATCCCGAACTTGTCATACTATAGTCCGATACGGCGAAAATCTTTACGTTTGCGGCGGCTACTTTATACCGGATTCTCGAAGTATCATATATGAATCCTAGGATCTTTGGATTTGGTGTAAAATTGGAATCTCTGATCCGAATATACGTCTTCTGCTTAAGACAGATTGTGATAAGTCTAAACAAAACTATACGTCAAAAAGGGATATGGTAGTTTTGTCGCTTAGAATCAATCTAGAAATTGTAAATTTGATCTGCTACAATAATCTGGAAATCAAAATTTTACTCTTTTCGTCACTTTTGGTGCATAGTGGCAATTATTTAAAAGAAAGGACAAAAAATTGATAGCATACGATATTCAAAAATTAAAAAACTGTAGTTAGTTATTATAAGATTTCCCGTGATAAAATCGCATTTATTTTGACGTTTCTATAGAAGTTTCACAAAGAGAAACGGCATCAGAATAGGGCAATAAGCTGTAAGAAAGCTAAAATGATTGCAGATAGCATTGAGCAAGACAAAAAGAAAAAAGTTTTAGTGTGGTATTTTATCCAAACCATAACAGACACCCGCAAGAACATGTCAAGAATAAAACGAACATGCAAAAAAACATATCAAAGAAAAAATGTCAAAAATAACTGGATTTCGTCATGAGAAATCATGTAATAACAACACATAGTTTTCAATTTTTGAATACCGTGTGCCCTAGCCGGATAAAGGCTATCGGTTCGTCTGGTACCAGCACTTTTTTTCACGAACTTTTTTCCACAAATGTGGAAAGAAGTCAAATGTTTTTCGACATGTGAAAATTTTTTGACGAAAAGTTTTCGTCTCGAAATCCTATGAGTTACTAAAGAAATACGTAAATATATGACCGGAAATTGCAACGAAACGCCTCATTCCACTGTTTTTTCCTTTTCCCCAAATAGGGAACAGGGTCAAAAAAATTTTCTCCATTTTTCGCCACTCGTTTTTTCGCTTAAAAATGCTTCTAGACGCTTTTTTAAGTGTTTTTGGGCTGTTTAAAACGTTATGACAATCAATTTTTCGACCATTCCAAAAAATAGATTGGAATTTTGTGCCCAAAGTCTTAATTTCCAGAATTTAATTATTCGAAAAATTTTAAAACCATTAATTTATTCCTAAACTCTCATGAACTTGGCCGAAAAGATAAGAGTTAGAAGAGTAGGAATTTCTGGAAACTACATCCATGAAGCTTTTAGATTGATTTTACATTAAGAAAAGAATATTCGCTTCAAAAAGTTTAGAGACTTGACGTATTGATCTTTCTCAAAAAATGTGCCGAGGAAAAAATGGGAATCTTCATTAAATATCAAATTAAAATATTGAAGATTACCAATTAAAACATGAGATAATACTTTTAAGATGATGAAAACTATTATAGATTAAGTGGTAAGTGAAGTTAGATATGCTAAAAGCCGCGCCTGAGCTATAGGTAATACATAATAATGATTATTAAAGTTATAACCGGCGCGAAGCGCAGGAAAATTGTGAAATTATGACCTTCTAAAATCCATTTTTTCTGTTTCAGATCCCCAAAATTTTCTTCCCGAAATGGAAAAAGAGCCCGAAATTTTTTTTCTTTCTCTGAATTTTGTTCCTCAAAAAGCACGATTTGGGAAAAAACGGTGCCGCTTGCTACACAAAAATAGTGAATATAGGACAAAAGCGATTTAAATGTGTAATTCAATGTTAAATTTGAACGAATTTATTGTTTTTCGACTTGAAATTTTAAAGTCTCAAAATGAAAAATAATTGATTTTAAAAGTTCAGAATCAACGACTCGCACATTATAGAAGAATATTTGTAATGAAATACATGACTCAAAAAATTCTGCACCAGTGCAGATATCATCAAAAAGAAAAAGTTCTATACGAAGCCTAAAAAGTTTGCACTGTGCATAAAAAGTATTGGCCTGCCTGAGATATCCTTTTTTACTTTTATACGCCTTATTTCCCTATGAAAACCCAAAATGAAACGGCGTTTTTTAAAACTTCAGGCGACCAAAAAGCCAAATCTTTCGACGATTTCTGGAAATTTCATCTCCCGACGTTCCAATGGACGAAAATGGCGAGCACTTTGCCCTTTAATTTGTGGGCCCACGCGGCCGACATCACGTCCGACGGACGATTGTACATTTTGGGCGGCTGTCGTACGACAACGACTGGGAAAAAACGACGCAGCGAGACGGTGTTGACTCTAAATATCGGTATACCGCGATTGGAAAATTTGGCGTGGCGCTCGGCGTTCGGCAATTTCGCGCCCCGAAGTTTATTGGACGGCGATTTGACGAAAAAATCTGCAATTTTGAACAATCAAGAATACGGTTTGACTAATTATTTTATTGAAAAATTGAATTGGTGAGCAGTGTTTTTCTGTAGAGCGCAAAAAATTTTTTTTCTAAGCGGAAAATGCCAAAAAAATTCGGCGTTACTCGTCGAATTGTGTCAGTTTTGATTTGTAATATGAATTTAACAAATTTCCTAACAGTGAAAAGCAAGTACTATCATTTTATAATCTCACGATTTTATCATCAAGTATAGGTCACCAGAGAGCTGGAAATTTGTTAGCACACTAAACAAACATTAGCAACTTTTTTGAAGAAAAAATTCTGTCATTTTTCGATTTACATCCATTTTATAAGAAACGGATTGTTAAAAAATTTTGAAAAAAGCTTTCGGATAGAATCCGTCAACTTTTGTAAGCTTTTTAGACCATAATCTTCAAATCCTTATTTAAAAATGACCGAAATTATGTTTTTGATTTTCCCATTTTTTTAGAAATTTTCAACTGTCTAAACTGCTTTGTAAAATAACCAAAAACACTCCTCGCAAGGCAACATGGCATTTTGTCCCTTGTACCTACCGTGTTTATTGGAGGGTATTAGGTCCTGTCTTGATCAACTTAGGGGTATGATTATTTTCCTCAGCTTATATAGTTCTTTTTATGCGCCATTTTACTCGCGTTGTAGTTTCGTTATATATTTATGTAAATTTGCGATTTGCTGGTCAAACTATATGGATTTTATTCACTGTGTGTGGGGTTATAATTATGTACATGAAAAAACACGTGGTTCGACATTGTTAAAATAGCCCTTACGATTCTGAAATCTGCTCATATGCAAATGGGCTGAACTTGAGCGCTAGGAAACCATAGGGTCCACTTTAAATCAGTTGATCCTAGAATTTGCAAATTTCTGGTATGTTATAACTAAGGATTAATTGACAGGGAGAAGACTAAATATAACTCATCTATTTTAAAATTGCTGCGACGACCGAAAAAGTAAGTTTAATTTGGTACGCAAGTTTCAAAGAATGGAAAAATGCATACCATAGAAAATCGCTGAATTTCTCCACGTGAAGGCAGAATCCATCGAAAAACTGCCATTGCTTATCCATTTATGAAATGCATAGAGTTGTGTTCAACACCAGAAACTTTGACTATTTAACGCGGTTATTAGAGAAATTTTTCAGCTCTTCCGTCGCCGCCCACGAACGGAAAATTTGATTTATTCATTACAGTAATGAGCTTTACTAGTTTTTCCGTGTTGAGCTTACTTTCAATGGATCGCTTCCATGATCGTTTCAGAACAAATCGTGCGGAGAATGGAGAACGTGCAAATTTTACACCTCCATTTATTTTTCGCTGTAGAGTTAGTTTATCCACAAGGTATCACGCAGCGTTTGAGTGTTGTCGGCACTCTATTTTTTAACAACAGTTAGAACTGTCAATGTACAAATTTGATATGTACGGCCGTTTACTGTTGGGAATCTGATCGGCTGGCGAGGGCGACGCAGGGCTTTCTTTTGCACCAGTCAGTTTTATTTGTGCCAAAACATGGCACAAAAAAAATTGGAGTGGCACAAAAAAATTTGAGCGTTTGTGCCAATTGGCACAAATTTTTAGGCTGGTCAAACATTAAATTTCCTTGATTTTTAGACGTTTTAGGAATTAGAGCTGAAAATGCAAAAATTTTTCGGCGCTACGCGCCGAATCAATGAATATAATATTTCCTATTCGTATACTTGACCCGAACGCGAACGATTTCTCTTTGACCAGTGTATTAGTATCGTTGTAGCAAACTTTATAGGCTGTCAAGACTGATGATGAGATGAAAGAAATTCTGAATATTCTCTCTTCATTCAGTCAGATTCGGATTTAAAACTGAAATAGTTACTTTTTGTGTTTGATTGATTCAAATAGAAAAATCGATATCTTTGATAATGGCACAATGTCTCGATCGAAAATTAACATGATTTTCGACTTTATTTTCTCTAGTCTTTACATGGTTGTTAAATATACAGGGTTGGCAAAAACCAAACTTTTGAAATTTCGACTTTTTGGTTTTTTATGGTTTTTTTGGTTTTTCTATGGTTTTTTAGTGGTTTTTTTGATTTAATTCTTTAGAATGTTTGGTACATCAAAACAACTATGTAAAAAACTGCTGGAAGCTCCCTGTATCATCTAAGACTAGTTAGGGAGCCTTAAATGGCAGCTAAAACATACCTGTACTTGGGGGGGGGACCCCCCCCCAACTTGGCTAACCCAGTACCCAAAATGATTTCCCTCCCCCCAACCCCCCCAGTTGGGAAAAAATTAAAAAAATTTGCCAAAAAGTTTTTTTTTGGCTTTTTTTGGGAAAAATTTCGACTTTTTCCTACCCCCCCCCCCAAAATTTCGGATTTACCACCCCCCCACAACTGGTCGGAGGTCTTACAGGTATGAGCTAGAAGTATTAATCTTATCGGGTGTCATTACTTTATGCTATAGGAAATCCCTATTATAGCAATAGAAATACAGTAATAGTGGGCACATAAGAAAGGAACCATTAGTGAAGAACATAAGAAAAGTAAAAATGGAACACAGCATGCGATATGTAACGGGAAAATTCAGGGAAAAGAAGAAAAATTACAAATAAAGAGAAATATACAATACACAATGTAAGCATACCTGTACTTGGGGGGGGGGGTTTATGGGGGCCCCCCAACTCGGCCAACCCTGTACCCAAAATCATTTTCCCCCCCCCCCAACCCGCCCCCCCCAGTTTGGAAAAAATTTTCAAAAAAGTGTATGCATACCTGTAAGACCTCCGACCAGTTGGGGGGGGGGGGGTAGGAAAAAATCGAAATTTTTCCCAAAAAAGGCCAAAAAACATACACTTTTTGGCAAATTTTTTTAATTTTTTCCCAACTGGGGGGGGTTGGGGGGGGGAAATGATTTTGGGTATAGGGTTGGCCGAGTTGGGGGGGGGGGGTCCCCCCCCAACCCCCCACCCAACTACAGGTATGAGTGTATGTTTTTTGGCCTTTTTTGGGAAAAATTTCGGGTTTTTCCTACCCCCCCCCCCAAAATTTCGGATTTCCCCCCCCAACTGGTCGGAGGTCTTACAGGTATGAATATAAGTAATCAAAACTCAAAAGAAATCAACTACAGAATTGTATCAATGCATCACATATATACAAGCCTGTAGCCAGAAATTTTTCTCCGGGGGGGCACACATTTTTTTTCACACAAATTACTGTAAAATTTGCATTTCTCCAAACATTTCAGGGGGCGTGCCCCCCTACCCCCCTCCCTACAGGCCTGCATATATATTCGTACATATGCACAGAAAGTTGAAATGGCACAATACCGTTTTCGATGAGAGGGTTTTAAAATTTCAGATGTTTCCAAATTTTTGCTTTTCAAACCTGTCTGCGAGATATAACTACAGCAAATGGGTCTTATTCAGGGTTGGCAAAAACCCAGTTTTTGAAATCTTCATTTTTGGGTTTTTGGGTTTTTTTGGTGGGTTTTTCTGGGTTTTTGGTGGGTTTTTCTAGGGTTTTTGTTCCAGTTTTGTACTAATGAATGATCATTTTACTTAAAATATATATGAGAATGTTATTTTTAACGCATAAAGTGTATTAAATTGCTGAACAGTGTTCAAGACTGACTATACATTTGGTTGTAACATATTTACACGAGTCACGCGACTGCACATTGCACAACGATTTTATCGATTTGGCTCATTAAAACGATTGGCTGTTTATTGAATTTTTTATTGCATGATCTAAACACTAAAAATTGAAATGTCACTTTAAAAAATTGAAAATTACGGAAATCAAATTTCACGCTTCGGCTTCGCTCACTTCATCAGATTCACAGTCACGGGAACTTTCTAGCAGCCCAAAGTTTGTCTTAACGAATACCAGTTTGCGCACTGTTTCCGTCGACAATTGATTTCGCAGCTTGGAATGTATGAAGCCAAAGGTAGAGAAGTTTCTTTCCGAAGATGCGGTAGAGACAACGAGCGAAAAAACCTCAATTAATTTTTTATACATGTAATACATTGAAACAAATAACATGTTATCTATGTACCTTCAGAGCGATTCGTTGCACCAGCGGCCAGTCAGCTCCATCTGTGAGCCAATACTCAAGGACAGACTTTTTCTTTCTGACGAGCATCTGGTAGCGAAATGAGTTATTTTGTTTTTGTAATTTTGCCTCAATCATGTATTGCGTCAATTCTTGATACACAGCACTTTTTTGGTCAGCTAGTTCTGGATTTGCCACCGGGAAATCAACGATGAAATCCTCAATCTCGTTCTGGATTTGCCACAGGGAAATTAACGATGAAATCCTCAAATTAACGATGAAATCCTCATTTTAAAGAATTAAGAAAAACCCAAAAACCCAAATTTTGTCAAGAAAATGCACCCAGAAAAACCCAAAAACCCAGGTCTTGCCAACCCTGTTCTCGCTTGCATGATAGATATACATATTTTTGCACGATTTTTTCTACTTAGTAGCGACGTTAAGTAAGATAAAAATGAGCCACTCAAAAGCTCTTCTCTTTTTTAACCTACAGTATGCTTAACTGATCTGTATAAAATTTCATTATTGTTGTCTCATTAGTATTTTGAAATTTCGAGCTAAGAAAATTGAAAAGCTTACCGTTACAATAAATTCAAGATATTAAACTCAATCATATTTTATAACATTTTGATGATGATATGGATCAATGGATGTCACCCCGTATGGTCGAAGTACACTCCACGAAAGATTAAGCATCGACTTTTTTATGAGCAAATTATAGCAAGGTTGACTCATGTACTAAATGTGTGCTTGCAAGATGGATACAAAGGACATCGATTGATTTATATTACATCTTTTGAGTACGAAATTTATCATAAAAATACGTCTTTTTTCTACTTTGTAGTGAAGCCAATTCAACTAATTTAATTGTTTTGTTGATTTAGACAGACACCAATACATGCCTAGAAGATCAACTAATGTGAAAAAACAGTTTCCCAATGATTTTAGAAAAAAACCAGAGATTTTCCAATTTTTTTTTTGTTTTTTTGGCCAGAACCAATCAAATTGATGACAGATGTCGCTCCGCAATGCTTTCTCTTAATTTCGAGCTGTGCAACCGAATTTTTTCTGCCAAGTTGCACAGTGCAACTTGAGGTCTAACCTGATTGCTTTTTTGATTAGGTTATAGGGGTTTCTGTTCGGAGATGCATTATTATGCATTCTAAGATGCAAAGTGAAAATTTTTTGGCGCTTGTGCCGGGTTTCATTCAGTTCATTTATAATTTTTTATATTATTGTAGTGTGTCATTCTCGTTAATGCTTATAGGCTCTTATAGACTTACATTATTTACGATGGAGATATGAATGTGTTAGAATTATGTATATGCTAATTAGATGTAAACCAAGCGTACTTGGGACACCCCGTTTCACGTCGATGGCGTGAGTATCACATGATCTCATTTTTTACCCTAGGCGTATTTAATCTACAAAGCCGTGGATCTGCGGCGTATAATAGGATGCTGTCAATCGGCTGCTTAAGTCACCCTCCTTCTATTAATGACAATGTAGCTTGTCTGTTAAAAAGAACGCGCATCAGTGTTTTATTTTTTCTATTATGTACAATCTTATAACATGCAGATGTTAAACGGGTGTCAACCAGCATACCTGTAAGAGGTCCGACCTATTGGGGGGGGGGGGGGGGGGTAAACCGAAAATTTGGGGTTTGGGGCTCCCGAAATTTCCAAAATTTTGGGGAGGGGGTCAAAAAGACCCCAAAAAAGTCGAAAAATTTAAAAAATTTTCCTCAAGAAAGGCAAAAAAAGCATCTTTTTTCCTTGTTTTTTTCTACTTTGATGGGAGTTGGTATAGGGTTGACCAAGTTGGGGGTGGGGATCCTAACGTTTGGGTATAGGGTTCGACCAAGTTGGGGGTCCCCCCAATTACAGGTATGTCAACTAGCTCCATAAATACCCATATTTTGAAGTTATTTTGTCAGATAGAAAACGGAACATCACTTCATGAACTGTTACAGTACCGATATACGAGAAGAGTTTTGACACCACCTAAAAGTTATGAAAAAAATTCTTTCGCGAAAATCAACACGCTGAAGAAAAAGAACGCACTTTCGGTCGAAGAAAAAAAATTTTTCACAGTAAATCAATATTTTCAAAGATACGAACCTGTGAACGCGAAAAAAATTCCGTCCAGAATTACCCCACTCTGAGAGAATTTTGAAAAGTGGATTTTGCCACCTCTGATTCAAATATCGATTGTTCTAAAATTCATCTTCATGAAATTTTAAAGCACCGTTCAATGTGTATAATTATGTCGTGCGATTACCATGCTACCTGCGATGCTAAAACTTATCATCCTCTAAAGCTTTTTTCTTTTTAGAGATTTCCGCTCCGACCAGCTCGGCCATCATGAAGAAAATTGCTAAATGCATCGAAATTTCCAAAGGTGTTTTCATGCCTATAATTGGCATCGGTACTTGGGAGTTGCGGAACAAGGACGTGTTGTTCAATGTTATCGACGCGGGTTTCGAAGCTGGTAAATTATTTTGAACGTTAGTGAAGTCGTTTTGTATTAGTGTCCAAAAAAATCTATACAGTATCATACATGTAACGGAGCCCCCAGGTCTAGGGGGTGGGTCGGGCGACTTTTTTGGGGCCGGGGGTCAGTAATTCCCAAAATTTTGGGGAGAGGGGTCTCTCAAGGAAAAAAATCTATTTCTTCGCGAAAAAAGTGCAAAAATTGTAATTTTTCCCTAAAGAGACCGGAAAAATGTATTCATGGCGCGAAGCGCCAACAAAATTCACATTTTTTACCATTTTTCGTTCAAAAATTGACATTTTTCAGTATTTTTCCGACCAAAAGTATGGGCGTCCCTACCAGAAGTCCCCAAGGTCAGATTTTTCAGGTAGGAGTAAATTTCAAAATTTGAGGGTGTAGTGCATAGCTAAATGTCCACTAAATACTTCATTTTGCCTCAAAATTAGGCACCCAGTGATGAATTTTTAGGACTAGGGGTAATACCCCCCTCATACCTCTCCCCATGGGGTTGTCTGGTCCCTACGGCTACCATATGGCTAGCCATTGGATTGGAAAATCCTGGGGGGGGGGCGGTCGCCCAACGGCTAGCCGTATGGTCGACGATTTCTGGGGGGGGGGGGGGGGTTAGGAATTCCCCCCATCGTATGTATGTACAGTATACATCAACCAAGGGGATAAATTATCCACTTAAAACTTGGCATTTTTCTACATTACGGAAATATTTTTTCAAAATCATGTAAAAATGCGTAAAATTTGGAAAAATTGTGGATTCTTGGAAAAATCTTCAGGCGTGTCTTTTTTTATTCAATAACATCGATTTAAAATTATTGAGCAAAAAATAATTGGTGCCATACATGTCATTGGGGGGGGGGGGGTTAGTGCTATGGGAACCCCCCCCTAGAAATCGTCGACCAAATGGCTAGCCATTGGGCGACCGCCTCCCAGGATTTTCTAATCCTATGGCTAGCCATAGGGTAGCCCTAGGGACCCCCTTACTTTTGGTCGGAAAAATGTCAATTTTTTGATAAAAATGTCATTTTTTGAACAAAAAATGGTCGAAAAGGTCAATTTTCTCGGCGCTTCGCGCCATAAATAAATTCTTCATCGTTTTTTAGACAAAAATTACTATTTTCTGAACTGTTTTTCATTTTTTTCGTGAAAAAATGGAATTTTTTTCCTCCAGAGACCCCTCCCCCCAAAATTTTGGGAATTACTGACCCCCGGCCCAAAAAAATAGCCCAACCCCCCAGACCTCGAGGCTCCGTTACATGTATGATTGGTGCTGACCTTTCAGTCATTAGGACTAGAGATTTTTAGATTTGGATTTGTGCTTTATTCTGGCGCTCAGCGCTAGAAAAATTTTAGATATTGGTATTCTAGATTGTTGGAAAACATACATGTAATTAGTAGGGATGGGCCGGATCGACTTTTTTGGCGACAGCGGATCCGGATCCGGATCCGGATCTTGGAAAATTTGGTTCAGCGGATCCGGATCGGATCCGGATCCAAAAAAATTTGGTTCAGCGGATCCGGATCCGGATCCGGATCTTGAGGAACAGATCCGCGCGGATCCGGATCGGATCCGGATCTTTCAATAAGTATATGTACTATGTCTAATTTGTCTAAAATTGAGTTGAATGAATTTATATTCATTGGTGTCAATAGATTAATAGATTATTAATGATTGAGGTATTCATTTATTGAAATAGTTCACATGTACTAATTGATAATTTTCATTCATTAAATTGTATTCATGTTTAGATTAATATTGGTTTCATCAGAAAAGAAATAAATAGAAATGGAAACTTTTTTCAGAAATTATGGATTTAAGTTTTTCCTTCACTAGCAGAGTGTGGGACTACTTCACCGAGTCCCCAGATGATGAAGAAAAGGCAAAGTGCAATAAATGCAGAATCCAGTTATCCAGAAAAGGTTGTGCTACTGGATGTCAGAGAAAACATTTGGAGAGGAAACATATGGCAATATATAAGCAGTTTGCGGCTAAATAAAAAGAAGATAATGAAAATAGAAGTAATTGTGGAACAAATTGCTACTAGTAAAGTAAAGTTATGTTAAAGAATTAATTTTTGTGTTTTCTTTAGAGATAGCCAAAAAATGAACCTAGCTACTCAAAAACCAAATTATAGCATGAACTTAAATCTCAAACGTCTCTGGACAATTGCTTCATGTAGAAAGTAAACTTAAATTAGTACCAGCGAAAAGTGTCCCCTATGAACAGCTATTTAGTGGTGCTAATCAAATTTATGATCCTACCAAAAATGGTTTGAAGAGTGGTACTGTTGAAAAATTACTGTTTCTCAAGTATAATTTTGCTACCATTGCAGTGATTTTGTGTACAAGCCTCTTTGTACCTGTAAAACGATCGGCCAAAAAGTCTTTGTACGAAGAAATTTTTTGTTGTACACTGAAAAAACCATGATCTTTTATGTATTTTCGCACATAGTTTCTTCCTAATAGCACTCGAGTTCCCGTCCTTCATAATCATCTTAGAAATTAAGAAAATATACTCATAACTTTCATAAATCTGAAAAACTTCAATTTAAACCTGAAATTTCTGAAAATTAGTTCCATGATGCTTCTCAATTCAAACTCGGCTTCATGTTTAAAATTTAAGTTGCAAAAAAGTTGGAGTAGATTTTGACGTTCTGAAATGGACCAAAATTCGCCTTTTCCGTACAGGAGGACTGCCAAAATTTTTTCCTTTACTGGAAATTTTTTCTCCAGGAAGCACTATTTGTTGAAAAATAGTATTGCAAAGAATTATTTAATCCGGCGCGAAGCGCCGGAAAATTTCTGGTGTTTTCTAATACTGCAAAATTTTATGAGAATAATAATGAATAAAGATCCGATTATGACCGGATCTTAATCATTGACAACAGCGGATCCGGATCCGGATCCAGATCTTAAAAAATTTGGTTCGGCGGATCCGGATCGGATCCGGATCCAAAAAAATCTGGTTTAGCGGATCCGGATCGGATCCGGATCCTAAAATTTAGGCGGATATCCGCGGATCCGGATCCGGATACCCGGCCCATCCCTAGTAATTAGGCGGAGTTCTCTTGGAACCCCTCATCAGAAATCGTCGGCCACATGGCTAGCGTTTAGGCGACCCCATTTCCAGTGTTTTCCAATCCTACGGCTAGCCATATGGTAGTCATTAGGACCCCCATACTGTTCGTTTGAAAAATACTGAAAAACGTCATTTTTTGGGCAAAAATGTCAATTTTCTCGGTGCTTCGCACCATGTATACATTTATTACTGTATTTTAGACAAAAATTACCGTTTTTTATCCGTTTTCGGACCTTTTTGGTAAAGAAATCAAATTTTTATTTCTTCAGAGACCCCCCTCCCGCTAAAATTCTGGGAATCAGTGACCCCGGCTCCAAAAAAGTCGCCCGATTCTCCAGACCTCAGGGCCCCGTTACATACGTACATATGCTTGAAAAATGAATTTTGTCAACATTGATCTCTAAACAAACCAAAATTTTAGTTTTCAAGAATGATATCTTCTTTTTAGGTTATCGTTTCATCGATACAGCCCACGTTTATCATAATGAAAAATTTATCGGTCCGATCTTGAAAGAATTAGTACCAAAACACAACTTGACTCGCGAAGATATTTTCATCACGTCAAAAATGCCGACGTCTCATCACGGCGTTAAAGCGCGCGACGCATTTCTATGTTCGTTGAATGACCTTCAAACCGACTATATCGATTTGTATTTGGTTCATTTTCCGGGCGCCGCCAGCGTCAGCGTAGCGGATCACGAACGTTTGAAAGAATTGAGGCGTCAAACGTGGTTAGAAATGGAAAAATTATACGGTAGGTATCGTACATGTAACGGGGTCCTAGGGTCTGGTGCATGCGGGCGTCATTCGACTTTTTTGAGGCTGGGGGTCCCAAAATTTTAGGGGGATGGGTCTCTGAAAAAAAAAATTAATTTTTTCAGCAAAAAGTCCGAAAAACAGTTGAAAAAATAGTAATATATGTCTAAAAAACTGTAAAAAATTTATTCATGGCGCGGAGCGCCGAGAACATTGACTTTTCGGTCCAAAAATTGAAAATTTAGAACCAGAATTCCGAAATTTAAATCGAAGCCGGGTTCGGAATCCAACTTTTTCGTCTCGAATTCGTCTACCCGGACTCGAAGCAAGACCGGAAATTACCGGACTATTTTGTTGGACCCGGACACGGACTTCTTAAAATTGACCTGGACCCGATATTTTCTAAATATGCTACCCGATATTAGAGATGTATATCTAGTACCTGGAACCGGAACAAGACTCAAAATTATCCCTGGACCCGGACCCGATACCCTTAAAATTTTGCATCCGGACCCGGTATTTTCAAAATGAATGTTACATCAGTTCATCACCCATTTTCTCATCCTATTTCAGATGAAGGAAAAGTAAAAGCCCTCGGCGTTTCGAATTACATGATCAAACATTTAGAAGAAATGGACGAATACGCCAAAATAAAGCCGGTTGTCAATCAATGCGAATTCCATCCACACAATACGTGTCCGGATCTCTTAAATTATTGTAAAAAGCACGAAATCCATTTCCAAGCCTACAGTTCTTTAGGATCGGCTCATTCGAGTGCGGCGTTGTTCAAAGAACCGCTCGTTGTCGAAATGTGCAAAAAATATAAATGCGAGGCGGCTCAATTATTACTAGCTTGGGCTATTAACCAAAACGTAAGCGTTTTGCCTAAAACGAGGAGCGTCGAACGCGTTAAAAGCAATTTCGAATCCATTGATATCATAATGTCAGAATCGGATATAGAATTATTGAGCAATCTCAAAACTTCGAAACGTTATTGTTGGGATCCCACAACTGTGGCTTGAGTCTCAATCGAATTTACGGGTTTGTGTCGAGCTGTCGTTAATTCAACGTTTTTATTCGTTAAGTAACAGTTCGTTTGTAATTTTCTCACGACAATAAAAATGAATAGTTTCGTATAGTCCTTCGTAGAGTATTTTTTTGTAAGAGGAAACTCGTCTATCTGACCTCACGTGCAAGCTGTAACCTGAGTAATCCGCTTCGAAGGGCTCTCGTATATATAAAAACAGGAGGCGGGGTAGCGCCTTTCATTGGTTGAATTTTCATCCTTTTATGTGCCGTCCATCTTGATTCTTTTTCGAGATGACATTTTGATTTTTAAAGATTATCTTGAAAAAAGTATGATGCACTTGAAAGGAAAGTCGTGAATTTTGATTTTTTTGCAATGCATCTTGAAATTTTTGCGATGCACCTTGTAAAATTTTGCGCATTATGTTTCGAAATAAACGATCATTTGTGAGTGATAACAAATTTTTCCGACTGGTAAAGATTTTTTCAAGTGGCTCTTCGCATATCCTGCATGCTCCACTTTATATAATTATTCATTTCTCTGCTTTATATTTCCTTTCCCACTCTCCGTTTCTTTTTCTCCCGTTTCTTATCATTTTTTCTCCTATCCAAAAGGTACAAAGGTTGACTCAAAACGGCGCGCTCAATAACCTGTTTACTGTCAATGCAGACGATTATTGTCACACCAGGGTTGGGAAGGCTTTGGTTTTTTGGTTTTTGGTTTAAAAAAAACCAAAACCAATCTGGTTTTTTGTTTTCAAAATCACTAGCAAACTGTTTTTTCACATTATTCGATCTTCCGGGCACATATTGATGTCTATCTAAATCAACAAAACCATTAATCCAGTTGAACTGACTTCACCACAACGTAGAAAAAAGTCGTATTTTTATGATACATTTCGTACACAAAAGTCAATCAATCGATATTCTATGTATTGTAACGTACATGCTAACGCACTACTGTAAATATATAGTGTACACTATGTGATATTCATTTATTAAATATTATTTCATTTCTTAATCTATCGTCTCAAGGGTGTCCGGGATTCACACCCAAACATTCCTGTAAAATTATGTGAAGTACTTTATTTTGATCCTTCCACACACCAGTAGCCGCTATTGATCCAATTAAGACGCCCCAATTAATTTGCACATCGGAAGCTGGTCCCCTAGAATCTACGCTAAAGTACAGATTCCACAGCTTAATTTCTCATAAAAATCGTAAACACACCTGCATGCAGTGGAAAGTAGAATCCCCACCGGACACCAGTTCCAAGTGGAACAGTAGTGAGGGGTCCCACAAAACATGTATACAGAGAGGAAATAGATACAGGAGCATGCACAGAACCACAGAGATGTGGCTAAGCCCACCATAGGAAGCAAGCATAAGGAAAGCACGAGAAGCATACAGTACCAGGAAAGCATTGGAAGGCGTGACCAAACTAGCGAGACAACTGAAGCAAGAAGCAGCAATTGGGCGAAAAAGATTGACGGAAACAAGACTTCCGGCGACGCCAAGGGAGTGGCCACGGAAGCTGTATTTAAAGAGAAGCAAAGCATGATTTTGTCAGATCTGTGATTCCAGCATTCTTTTCATTTGCAAGCGTTTTATTGTAAAAGCGAGATTTTTTGAAAGCAGTTAAACCGAGTTTGTTATTTGCAAGTGATCATTGTGTGTTATTTTGTTGACGAGCAAGCGATGCTCAATTTCGCGTATTCATTGTTGTTGTCCTACCGTATCCTGTGCCGTTGTATGTGGCCTCATCGGTTCGTTAGGAACAAGTAAAGTATCATTAAGAACTGGTCATTACATATTTTGGTGACCATACCCCATCATTAATCATTGGAACTCCCTGCCCCACTCGGTGCATTCTTTATTCAGGCATCCCTAAGCAGTAATCCCATATGGTAATAATTGTCTCCTACAGTAGGACAACTATTCATAAAAACACAAACTGAAAATGACGCATCATACATGAGACCACTTAGGACAAGTTGTAAGAGAGCAAATTAACAAACTTTTTGCAGAACATTTTCGAACTCTTTGCACACAATTAAGCCAAAACACTGTGGATCCCACCCTGATCGACGATTTAAGAATGGCCAATATTCGAAACAGTATCGCAAACAATTTTTATGCAAAACCTACAGTATTTACGGGGGGAGTAACCCAATATTTTGGCAAATGGAGCAAGCGACACTAGAGCAGTTCATGATACTGCAAGGCTTGAAAGATACTGAGGGGCAACTAAAATTAGCATGTTTTGAAATTCATTTGGGTGGTGCAGCATTAGAAAATTTTAAAAGTTTAGAAAATTCAGAAAACAAACCCCAAATGTATGAACAGTATAGAACTGCATTACAAGCATGTTTCCCCAACCACAGAGACACCGATTTACACCAACATTTTTTGCGGGAATGGAAACAAAAAAGATCGTAAACAGTACTTGAATTTTTGTTTGACTTTGAGCATCTAGCAACCCTTGCTTACCCCAATTTCAATTCAGATGCATGTGAGATGATAATCAAACCTCTTTTCATGGAAGGCATGCAAAATGAAATTAGAGAGGTACTGACGTACAGACGATTCACAACCCTAACAGAAATGTCTGACAAGGCAGCTTATGTCGAACAACAAATTTTCAGAAACAGATTGAAATCTAGCCCCATACCCCTCATATCCCCTGAATCGGAACCCATTTTTTCATTAGGCAATTACACTGAACAGCAGGGAATATTAGGAATATTACATAAGTTGGAACAACAAGTCACAGAGTTGCAATTGCAAATAATGCAAAATTCTCAAACCCAACCCCAGCATGATAACAGTAATTTGAGACACATCACATGTTTTCAATGCAATCAAGTCGGGCATTTCGCCAAAAATTGTGATTCCCCAGGTACTAAAAAGTCATGCCAAATTTGCTTTAAGACTAATCACATGACTCGAGACTGTGAAAGCAAATGCATTCACTGTTCTCAGACCGGTCACAGATCCAGCCATTGCATATCCAAAAGCTACTCAAATGTAGAATGTTTTATTTGTAAGCAGAGAGGTCACACAAGTAGATATTGCCCCAACCAAATGACCCCTAATGTCCAAAATTGCATTGAAGAGAGACTACCCCACCACAAATAAACATTGATGTCCCAGCCCTGTACTCCATATTGCCGACTGTCGAGCATCGCCCTCAACATGCTTCAAATACAGTTCTGCCCACCAGTCATAAGCAGTTTGACCCCCAGTACGTCCTTGACATACCCCTTCCTGATACAAGTGGCACTTCAAAAATTGCATCACCAAAAAGCAGTGACATGTTGAAATCAAAAACCCCCAGCCAAAAATTACACAGAAGCATAAACATCCTGGAACCAGTAAGACATCCAAATCTGAACCAGTATACAAAAAGGAACGCCCAATGTTTCCACAATTGCAGGGCCCCCCCACAGACCCCTACACATTCCCCAGGCGAAAAACTATTCTTCCTACCCCCAAAACACAAAAAAATCGTAAAATTCATTTTGCAGCTAGAATTTTCCAGAGTAAAAGTAGTGGTATCTGCAGTTCTAGCTCAAACCATGTCAGCAAGCCCCAAATCCCCCATCCTGATACATGCATCGCCCCTGTTTCTTGTCCCCTCCCAGCAACAAATTCAACCGCCCAATCTCATTTTCCCACCCAAAACAAACAGAAACGTCTTCATACATTCACATGGGTAAAAGGCAAAATAGATATGACCAAGAGTGACCAGAATGAAACGCAAAAAGCTGAATTAATCAATTTCTTATCCAAATATCAGCCCCTTCACAGTGAATCGAAAACGCATGTGAGTCACAGGCTACTTATCTCCCACAGCATTGGTACAAGTAATTATAAACACAGACACAGACTCCTTTTTCAAAAACCACCAAAAGCAAAACAAAGCATCAAACAAAAAGTTGAGCAACTTAAGAAAGCTGATGTTATCAATCAAAGCACTTCCCCTTCATGTAAAACAGGGGGCTCAAGTGTTCAGACAAAATCCCCATTCCCCCTCTATTCCTCCAAGTCTTCGAACCCAAAGCCCTCTCTCCCTCGACCCCCTTGAATGAAGACGTTCAACTTCAGAAGGAGGGAAATGTAACGTACATGCTAACCCAGTACTGTAAATATATAGTGTACACTATGTGGTATTCATTTATTAAATATAATTTCATTTTTTAATCTATCGTCTCAAGAGTGTCTGGGATTCACACCCAAACATTCCTGTAAAATTATGTGAAATACTTTATTTTGATCCTTCCACACCCCAGTAGCCGCTATTGATCCAATTAAGACGCCCCAATTAATTTGCACATCGGCAGCTGGTCCCCTAGAATCTACGCTAAAGTACAGATTCCACAGCTACTTTAATTTCTCATAAAAATTGTAAACACACCTGCATGCAGTGGAAAGTAGAATCGCCACCGGACACCAGTCTCAAGTGGAACAGTAGTGAGGGGTCCCACAAAACATGTATACAGAGAGGAAATAGATACAGGAGCATGCACAGAAGCACAGAGATGTGGCTAAGCCCACCATAGGAAGCAAGCATAAGGAAAGCACGAGAAGCATACAGTACCAGGAAAGCATTGGAAGGCATGACCAAACTAGTGAGACAACCGAAGCAAGAAGCAGCAATTGGCAGAAGAAGATTGACGGAAACAAGACCTCCCTTGACGCAAAAGGAGTGACCACGGAAGCCGTATATAAAGAGAAGCAAAACATGATTTTGTCAGATTTGTGATTCCAGTGTTCTTTTCTTTCGCAAGCATTTTATTGTAAAAGAGAGATGTTTCCAAAGCAGTTAAACCGAGTTTGTTATTTGCAAGCGATTGTTGTGTGTTATTTTGTCGATGAGCAAATGATCGTCCATTTCGCGTATTCCTTGTTGTTGTCCTACCGTATCCCGTGTCGTTGTATGTCGCCCCGTCCGTTCGTTAGGATCAAGTAAAGTATCATTAAGAACTGGTTGTTACAGTATCCATGATGCAAGCACACATTTCATACATAAGTCGAGTTTTATTCACAAAAAAATTAGACTCGTGGAGTGTATTCGAATCAGACCATACGGGATGACATCCATTGATCTATGTCATATCTGTAATTGGAGAGCGGTTGGGAGGGGACCCCCCACCATACATGCACGTGGGGGGGGGTTTGACCCCCAGCAGATTTTTATTGACCCCCAGCAGATTCTTGCTGATCCCCAGCAGATTTAACTTTCCTAGCAATGATTGAGAAGATGACGAAGGAAAATGAGCAAGAGGGAAGAGAAAGTCGTCATAATAATGGAAATGATGCTGTAGTTTCAAAATTTTTCTAAACAAATCATACTTCATTCCGAAAAAGTAACATGAAAACTTCAATAAGTGTTGTCTAAGCAGATAATTCCACATATCTAACTGATATAGGTTGAAGAATATGCTGCTTGGATGTCAGAAGACTTTGTGAGACCCTTCTTTTCGTTATCAAAAACGAAAATATTTTGTGTTCCACACCCAGTCCTGCCTGACCGCCAGCAGAATTTCTATGCTGTGCATGTATGATTACAATGATTGCTTTTGTAGACTCTGCAGAAGTCCCACAACTTTGTAGCTATCAAATATTTGAGTTTCTGCTGCATTCTAATCCACATGTCAAAGATGGGCAACGTGTTCTCAATAGTCTAGAACATAGAGATGCTGTAGTGAAGAGAAGAGATTTTTTGATCTTGTGCGCTTTATCTCCTGCATTTGGCTACTTTTTTGTGTATGAGTTTTCGCCCATCATCACATTTCTTGAGTAAAGCTCCATTTTAACTTTTCTGTAACACAAAACCCATTCGTCTTTGCTAGGTTGAGTCAAGTTGATCGGAGAGAGGTATCGACTCTCAGATTGGTAAGTTGGGCTATTCTAAAGTTTGACATTCAAAATTCATAGATGTTTAAGGGAAATCCCTTGGACATAGTGAGGTAGACATTCTCCTTTTAATGTGTTCTATATTTTGTTGGAGTAGCATGTTCTTATTGCTCAGGTTTTTGGTAAAAGTAAAGCTTGGCCAACGGCTTGAAACCAGGACCTTAAAGCTACCGTCCACATACTTCAACACTAACAGAGCCAACCGAGAATAGGTAAAGTGCTTTCGATTTGCAATAGATCATAGCTGAAGTGACTGTGGTGGCCGCAGTTGAGGTGGCTGCATGCCTTTGTCAAGAATTTATAACCATATGACATATGGGCAAAAAAACCAAATTAGTCCTATCATTATTAATAGAATTCGAATATCTAGTAATCCCAATTGGTATTTTCATAAGAAACGTCGATGGAATATACAGAACGAGTCCATTGATGTGAAGCCATATGATTATTTCTTTACAGAACCTGAATTCACTAAAAAACTGTATCTGCTGTAAGTTTCAACTGCATGTTCTGCAGCTCTTGTATCACATGCTCTTTATTTTTCTTCATGAACCTTGTTTACCCCGAGAGAACTAGTTTTTACCAATCATAGCCTCAGATTAAGATGTGCTATTTTATGATTCCATAGCCTGCTGAAGCATGAAAAATTGTCCAACATGTAGCACAAAAGTTCGCTGATCCACTAGAAATCCCAAATTTTGATGAAAAATGCCTTTTCTTGCCTTATAGATGCACGTCATGAGGATTTCTGAAGGAAGTTTTCGTTTTTTGCCACAAATGCAAAGGGAGGGAAACAGAGATTGGAAACTTTGTATTTTTTTAGCGTCCTATAAGCTGCTATTCGTGCAATTTTTCAGCAAATTCACAATGTAAGTTGTCCTGTGTGCATCTGAAATAAATAAAGTTGTGTGAGGCAGATGTGGTATTAGATGAGACTGACCTTTGGACAAAGGGAGGTGCAACAGTTACATCACTACCTAAAAAAAAATAAATGGATCAAACTGGAGTCACAAAGGCCAAACCTCGTAACTCCTCAAGCATGCAGTACAAATTGAAGTTAACAAGGAGATTCCTACCCAAGTCTCAATAACCTGACCTTAAAAAGACCTTCCAATATGCTCACAAAAAAACTAGTGACCATGTCAAACATACAATTTGGACGCCCAATCGTATACATAACCAAAATATAAAAACAAAGTAAGGATGGACTGGCTGGCAATAAGTCAGGAAATATGAAACACGGGCATTACAAAAATGTGTTATGTAAATTTATCAATTACCCATCTCTATCCTATTGCTGTCTTCACCTGCCCCCCAAGGCCGGAAGTAAAGTTAATCATGATACAGTATCTCCAAGAAATGAATTGAAAACAAAATTGCTGTGATCTCTGATTTTATATTTCTCCAGACCTGCTCAAAAATCACAGCCTGTTGTAACTCTAGGCTGCATAAATTTTGTTTATAGTCAGTTGATCAGTTGTTGCCATTCGAGAAAAGAAATCAAATCAACAATTATGATGAAATCAGCAAAGTTTTGACTTTATTTTTGAAGCATTAAATCATTATCAAAAAAATATATCCTGAATAATTGTAGCAATGAGATGGAAGCAACGACTCTTGGTGGATTTTGTATTGGTTTACTGACAATAGCAGCTGGAATAAAATATTGTTTGGGATTTTGGAAGTTCACATTAGCTACTTGTTCATCAATCAACTTTAATTTCCAACAGGAAGATACTCATTCAAAGTTAAATTTGTTTTTTATATCTACTCATGAAATAGATTTTCTACTTTTCCCTTCTGAAATTCACACCATAAATGAACATCTCCAATTGCCAAAAACCTGCAACTACTATGGTTAACTCCTCTGAAACCAAAATAAATTATTTACTTTACCTAAAACCTCCAAATAAAGCAGCTCAATTTTACAAATGTGATCCTAAATTTGCATTTTGCTGCATTCTTGCTCGAGTAAAATGTACACAGTAAATTATGGAATCCTTCCAAACGCACTTTGCACATATAGTGCTTGCTTTCAACTCTCTTCAGGAAGATTCCATTTGAAAACTTGCTCTACAAAAAATGCTATATGAGCATGTAGTGATTGATTGAATTGTTCAATAAGGTGCAGTTACAGTCTCCCTAGCAAAAAGACGAGTGAAGTAACAGTTTAATCAAATTGAACATAAAAATTTAGATTTTTATTGGATACATTTTCAGTTCTTTACTGTTTCAGTTTATTAAAGTGTTTCGTCCCAAAGATCTGTTGGTTGAACTGGGCTTTAAATCCACCAACTTGAGGTAATGCTATAAAAGATGAATTTTATAATTGAATGTAGTACTGATTTTTAGTATTTATAGCATCACATTCGAAAATGAGTTTCAATAAGGCGCATAGTTTGTTGAGTGACATAATTGTATAATGTATTCTGAAATATCTTTCAGCTACCAATGAAACTGAACCCCAACCATTGCCAATATGGAAGTTACAAGTGCCACAGAATGCAATGCACGTTTGGATTAATAGAATTGAAGATGGAAAAGTGATGGAACGTTTCGAATTGGGTGAAGAAGAGTTTGGGAACAAGACGATCACGACCTTTACAACTTCCTATCAAAAGATCATCGACATAACAGATAGAGGCCTAACGCCCGAAGAATGGTATTTGATATGCATGGACTTGAGCATCAGTTACAGTAAAGAGCCGAATAACACTCTCTGCCAGCATTGCACCCTATTGCGAGCAGCCACAGACGATGGTCGTCAGGTCGGCATTTCAGCTAGCCTAGCACCCTTGTATTCGACAGCAAATTCTGTAAGAATCAAATACCAAGTCGACGATATACCTTTCAATATGGCCATGATCGTAACGCAGGCTTATCCTTTTTTGGATGGTGGCTTTGAAAGATGCACAATGACCAACAAGACCACGAGTTCGATTCAAAGTACTGATCTGATCAGTCCGAGTGCAGTAGCTTTTGTCGATCTGGATGGTTTGTTGGACATTTATGCTTATCGCGTGATCACAAGCTTGCTGATTTCATTGGAAAAAAATCAAAAGATTGTCATCAATTTTTATTTGAATGGAGAGACCGGCCTGCAGATCACGAAATGTTCAGGCTATACATAATTCATGTGGAACAAGATTTGTTTTTCTGTGTAATGTTAGCATTTTTCGTGTGTGTCTTATGTTTTGTTAGAAAAATGCAGCTGATTTCATGCAAAAATGGAACGACGGTCAAGTTTGAAAAATAGGAGATATATTTACAAATAATACGAAAAACTCGAATTTTCAGAAGTTTGGTTTTTGCCAACTCCGGGTCACACCGGCACCAGCAAGGTTTTTTACACACGCCAACCGAATTTCGGGCTGTGCAAGTGCAACCAATGTTTTTCTGTCAGGTTGCACAGTGCAACTTGAAGCCTTACTGCTCTTTTGATTAGGATACAGTATGTCCAGTCTGGATATTCATTTTTATCCCTTATAAAATGATAAATGGTATTGAATTGAGACTTGGGTGTAAAAAAAATAAAAAAGGGTGTAAAAAAACACTCGCTAATTCATCTAATCAGGCCCAGACCTTGGATAGAACAAATCTGCAATAGTTCGGTCAGTCTCAAGTTCAACAAAAGATCAACTGCTTTCGTTCTAAAGAACTGCAGATGATCAGACAACTCTCTGAGCTCAAGTAACTCCCAATCACCGGACAAAACCAAGAAATCAGGCCGAGAATTGAGTCCTAAATGTACACTTGCACACAGGGTGGTACTCCTGAGATCCAGGGTCTAACCTGCATCCCCTCTGCTGCAAGTTCGAATATAAATGTCCAGGCGTCAGACTATGTATTTGGGTGACAAATCCACAAACACAATAATAAAATCAATATTAACAAATGATAAACTGGGCAGTCAGGCCCACTGATTTTTATTTCTAATATAAAAACAAACAAAAATGACCAAAAACATAAACGTTTGGGCCTTTTAAGTGTGACGTCTATGCAAATTGGCATCGACATAAAATGGGTGAACGTTGGCTATTTTTTCACAACCATGAGGTAGACTATGTCCATCCCTGACATTCCTCGAGCCTCAAAACTGACCAATGGGAGGTTAAAAAGATCCATAATACGCCATGATGAAACTCTCGCACCTTTTCAGGACCTATTTCAATCAATGCAGTTTTCTGAACCCTTTTGGTCATTCATGCCCCTGTGCAGAAAGCTTTCTGAATGACCACCCTCTTATGTCAAGTCTTTCTTACAGGCAAACCCGAATGTCCACAGGGCTGTCCGGGTGCACGGCCTCTTGGTCTGGATGCTGATGGATCGATGACTCTGCCTCAGCTTGACTTTGTTGGTGTGCCGCCGAATCCAATTTGACCTGCACCAGTGCTGAGGGTCTTCGGTTGCCTACCTTCCCATGACCTTTAAGTTTGGTTCTTGAGATTGATGCTGGAGACTGTCTATCTCTTTCCAGTTGCATGTTTGGCGGTGAAGTCTTCACCACCTTTCCAATGTTACCTTGGCCAAAATTTTCTATAAAATTCTAAATTATCCACATATTATGTACATTAGTATACAAATATCATAAAAAATCAAAAATTCCAGTGTTGTTGATTGAGCAAAAAAAAACAAAAAAAAAGAAAAAAAATAAGGCGAAATTAAACAGAGATCAAGTGAAAAAATAAATTTTTTACATGCCACTTTTGGGGATGCAAGGTACGAGAAGAAATAAAAACTTAAAGCATGCAATAATTGAGAAAGATTTTTTTTGTGTTTCATATTTTGTTTTTTTTTGTATTTTTGTGATTTTGGATTTAAAGGAAAATAAATGCGAAAAATGATATTTTTGGGCTAAAAACTTTTTGGGGCTATATTTTACTGTTGCCCCCTGCCGCCTCCTTGGGCCCCTCTATTGGCTCCTCTACGACCTCTGTAAGGTTTCCATACCCACTGGCCATGCTGGCCACCTCTACCCTGCACCTAGGGTGCAGCATCTCTGCCATGCACTGCTCCACGACCACCCTGGTTGGGGTTGTGGAACTGAAACTGGCCTCGGGCGGGGTTACTAATTTTTTGCACCTTTCCTTGTGTATTCAGTGTTAATTCTTGGCTTCCTTGGCCTTGACCTTGATCTTGGGGTCCGGGAACCTTCAAACTTTTGCCAGTTTTTATGTCTTGAGCTTTACTGAATTTAACAGAGCTTTGCAAGTCTGAACTGGCACTCCATTTTGAGGCCCATCACTCCGACCTGGTGATTGCTACTTAGCATCACTGATCGAAAGGTCATTTTGAATTCCACAGGGGTATCTTGGCTGTTATACATCCTCAACAGTCGGTTATTTGCCGCCACCATCGCCCTGGCATAAATGTTGCCAATATGCATCGGGGACAGGGGGGCACATTCCAACATGAGGAATAACATCATCACCAAGTACCTTATCAAGGAAAACACATCAGGTGCTCTTTCTCCTTTGAGCCACCTGGGAACGAAGTCATAAATGACTCTTTCCCAGAGTTCCTCAGGCAAATTAGTCTGATCATAGAGGAAAGCTCCCTGCATTCTCAACTTTTGTTCATAATTGCTGAAGATTTCCCTAACGGCATCATTTACTATGAGGAATACTCTTTCTGACTCAAATTGCTCGAAAGCAAAACAGTTGGCAACTGCACTTGTAAAAAATGAAATGGGTCCAGATTCTTTAGCTTTTGGCTGATAGACATCCCAGAAATCCAAGAGACTGTCCTCAAATTTTTTCACAGTCATTTCCAGCATTTCAGTTGCCTGAGCAGCCTGTCATGTGTCGCACGGCCGTACTTCACCCCTTCGTAAGTATCCCAACACTGGCTCGGTAGTTCAATCGGCAGAACGCTGCACTATAGTCAACGAGATTCGGGTTCGAATCCCAGTTGAGCATTATTTTTCAAAAACGGTGTTTGGCGATGGTTACGATGACAGCGCATTTACCCATTTACGTGCCATGGCGAGGCTTGGATTGGTCCCACAATGGTGGGCCACAGAACCTGCATCTTCAACGGACTAGGTCGTCTTTCTTTCAAGGGGGGGAATGTCACGTGTCACACGGCCGTACTTCACCCCTTCCTAACTATCCCAACACTGGCTCGGTAGTTCAATCGGCAGAATGCTGCACTATAGTCAACGAGATCCGGGTTCGAATTTGGGTCGAGCATTATTTTTCAGAAACGGTGTTTGGCGATGGTTACGATGACAACGCGCTTACCTATTTACGTGTCAAGCCTTTGCCTGTTTAATTTCCCCAGGAACAGTTGCTTGCACTTGACTAGCTGCCACTACTGGTTTTTGGTCCTTGCTGGGTTTTGCCCAGGGTTTTTTTTTTGACCTAGGAGTCACAAGCCAAGTGGCTTGTTGACCTAAAATTTTACAAGCCATTCCAAATTTTTACAAGCCAATTTTATATCAGTATATGTGAATAAATTCCAATGCTAGGTTATTTTTTAAAGAAATGTATATGTTGAGCATCATGGCAGTCGATCAAAAAAGAGATGTCATTCAACATTTATTCGATCATTAATTCATTAAAATTCAGCAAATTTTTGAGTTTGATCGAAGTCTAATCTACAAGCATTAAGGAACAAATTTTCCAGCAAACTATCCAAGAACATAATGACTTTGAATTACATGGAAAATCGATGGTTAAGTCCTCTAGGATGACAAGTGAGAGCCCAAAAAAGCTATTAATCTTTCCTGCCTGAAACGCCAGAAAAAATTTTTGGGTATTGACATTCTGCGATGCTGGAAAATCATTTTTCCAAACACTTATTTGAAGAATTAGATTCGAATTTCCTGTTCAAAGGTCGTAATTTCTAGAATTTTATGTTTGAAAAATTTTAAAACCATTAATTTATTCACACACTCTCATGAACTTGGCCGAAAAGATATGAGTAAGAAGAGTAGGAATTTCCGAAAACTACTTCCATGAAGCTTTTGGATTGATTTTACGTTAAGAAAGGAATAATCGCTTCAAAAAGTTTACAGACTTGACGTATTGATCTTTCTCAAAAAATGTGTCAAATGAAATATGTGAATCTTTATTAAATATCAAAATGAAAAATTGAAGATTACCAATTAAAACATGAGATAATACATTTAAGATGATTAAAACTATTAAAGATTAAATGATAAGTGAAGGTAGACATGTTAGAAGCAGCGCCGTAGCTAGAAAATAAATAATATTGCTTATTTAAGTTATAACTGGCGGAAAGCGCCGGAAAATTTTGAGATTATGACCTTCTAAAATGCACCAAAATGCTTCTTTTCTGTATCCGATATGATCAAATACATGATTCAAAAAATTCTGACAAGCCATTTCGGCTTGTTGGACTAAAATTCTACAAGCCATTTTGTCAGTCCAACAAGCCATGGCTTGTAAAATGCTAAAAAAAACTATGGTTTTGCCTGACCTTTGGGTATTGGTTTCCCCATCCCAAGACCTATTGTGCCTGAAGCTTGGCTAGTTTGTGATGTGCTATCTCTTGTTACAGTTGCCAATCAAGACCTAACTGCTGATGGCATTCCAGTGGAGGTAGAAGTAATTTGGGATGTGGGGGTGGCAGTAGAGGTAATCATGGAAGCAGAGGTAGATATGACGGATGAAGTTGCCATCTTGCTGTCTTCCTCTTTTGCTTCCGCTTTTGCTCCCTTACTACCCTTGTTCCTTTTTTCCTTCTCCTCCAGTCTCATCTTCTTTTTTCTTTAGCCATTAATAAAATATTTTCATCATTCCATCCTTTGTCCCTCATACTTTGGACAACCTTGGCTGAATATAACCCTGCAACTGCCTCATCAGTGGAAAAAGATATAACCTCCCTACAATCTGATATTTCCGAATCTGGCGTTTATGCTACATCCTCATCAATAACTAGTTTGTTGGTGGCAATATTGTCTTCCACTTTTATTGGTGATGAGGGCACCATCGCTTTCTGTTCTACAACAGGCATTACGTCTTCTTCCCTTTGGAATCTGATATCACGTTTCAACTGTTCCATTTTGGCCTTCATCCGGGCCATTCCTTCCTAGAATTTCCTTTGCATTTGCTCGCACTCAAGTCAGAGTTTTCGCTTCACTTCTTCCTCCATCCTCAAAATTTCCTCCAATTGATGTTGGGCCCCGAGTTTGGACTGTGTGTGAGCAATTTGAGCTTGCATCAGTTCCATTGCTGAAACCAATTGCTCTTGCTGCTGCTCTTCTTCCGACAATTCAGTCACATCCTCCTTAAGTTGCCTCTCTTGGGATTCATCTTCAGTAGGCAGTCCAACTGCATTGCTAAAAATTTTGCTTTCCAATGTTTGGAATTCTTGGCCTGAAAATATGGGAATATCAACTACACTCACTCTAGCCTGCTGTTTGTCTTCACCTCTCAGACTATCAGTCTTGGTGGGACTAATCTTGCCAGCTAGTTTGGAGACAGTACCTTCACCAGTGCTATACCTATAAGTATACTGAATTCTCGGTAAAAATGAGGCCAAGGGTCTATAGTCGAAGATCTTTGTAGGGAAGGATATATTATACTCCCTACTTTCCGCCATACAACCATAGACATCCCGAACCTTGTCAATTTTTGTTTTCCAGGTCAAACCATATCTCAATAAAGGCGTTCTGACTGCAAGCTTGATATGATAGAGCCTAACACAATAATTTAGATTTGAGCTATAGCTCTTACTGTCCATAGTTATTGTGTCAGGACTACCAGGTATCAGAGCACACATGTTCACATTTTTCAACAACCTCAACTGAATCTACATAAATCCAAAACAGTTTATCCAAACATATATTCCAGCACTCTTTTGAGGTGCCTCATACTCTATGTTTGGAAGCGTTTTTGCCAACAAAAGATATTGGGTCAACATATCCTTTGACCACCAAGCCATTTCTTCTTTCTTGCCCTGTAGCTCTGGGCTGAATGATGTAATGAACCTGTAACTGAACATTTCAGATATTACAAAATCCAGTTCTTTTCGGCTATGAGGCCAGATCATGTGGAGTGGAAGGCCAGTGGGACTGAAGTACAAGCCACTTGCAGTTCCGAGAACTGCTTTTCCTCAAATGCTTTAGCAAACTCCGCCAGCTGAGGCTTCCACTGATCTTTATCAAAGTACCCCATTCCAGGATTAATGTTAATAGGCACATGAACCAGATAGTTTTTTATGGCATCCAGTAGTGCTTGCTTTTGACAATCCTGGGGCAGTTTGATAACTTTTCTTGTGGTATCTATGAACCATACCAAGGACACGGGCTGCATGAGCTCCCAATACTGCTTTCCTTGTGCCATTTCCTCTACCAACTTCAGGCACAACCTCTCCTTGGTGGACAAGTGCCGTTCAGGCCTAGTCATTTCATCATCCTCAGGATCACTTGCCTCGTCGAAGGAATTGGGCTTTAATTTTTTACCCTAATGGTAAGCACTTGGGTAAATGCCTGATGACAGCAAGTTTTCTTTATGCTTCCAGGTTGCAAATGTCCTGGTGGCAACAAAATTTAGGCCCTATTTCTTGCACTTGTATGGCCCATGTTGTGTACATTTCCTGGCACATCATGTGGTAGGTCGCCTCTGGCTGCCTAACCACAATATCAGGTGTACCCACAAAGTTACCTAGTTTATAATCAGTAACTATATATGAGTAGAACTGATAGAATTTACATGAAAGCATTTCAATCTGAGCCAGATCCACTATATCCTGAGGAAAGTTAGCAACTCCCCCACATAGCTCATTCATGTACCCATAGTGAAATGCTCCCATAAAAATTGCCAGCAAAAAGTACACATCCATACTTGCGTACTGCAGTATCTCATGAGGTACTTTCTCCTTGGCCACACTTTGTCTTCATAAAAAACTAAAATCAGTCTGGTGAGGACCAATATCAGCCAAATACATTTCGGCAAAGAGGACTTTCAATTTTAATGTTTCGGGGCAGATTCCTGCCTTTCTGGATTTCGTAATCTCACTTCCCATGATATGCTTTGCGGTGATCATAGTATTTTCCCATATTTTTATCTTTGATACTAAACTTAATCGCATCAGGCAAATTGCGACCATCAGTGCTTTTTCCGCATCCTCAAACATTAACAATTGAAACAATGTCCTCTAAAATGGCATAGCTGACTAACAATGTCGCTGAGCATTAAAAGTGCAACAAAATGTCCCACTCTTGCTCTTGGAGCAACATTAAATCGACTACAAATGTTTTACCATTTAAGTGGGCAAAAGACACTAATGTTGCAAACTGGTTGCCTTTTTCATTATCCATCCCACACCTAAATAGTTTTTTCGCATCTTCCCCGTTCACTTTTTCCACATCAAACCCAACAATGTTCATGCCTCAGAAATATAATAATAATATAATAATATTTTATTCGATAGTCGATTGTAAAAAGAATACAAAAAATGGTTAGCAAAAAACAGTTAAGAGACAAAAACAATGTAATAGTGATTAATGAAGTGTAATAATCAACTATACAGGCAACTGAAGTTGAAAAAAAAGCCTAACACAGATGCCTGACAGGAAAGTGCTGCTTTCGAGATGTTTTACTATCCCTTGCACACTTCCCATAGGAACAGTTATTGGCTCCATTGGATTGGTTGGCCAGAACTCAAAAGTGGCAAAAAAACCATCTCTCCACAATTCAAATATCCACATTGCCCAACGGATGTTATAGTCTAAAAATTCAGAACTTTAGATTTCAACTCTAACACACTGTAATACTCTTTAATGTGCATTTTTGGGATCCTTTTTTATTCCTTTACCTAATTTTACCTGCTTATAGCATTTGATTTCAGGAACTCTAGCAATTTTTGTCCAAAACACCACAAAAATTTGAAACTTTTGAAATTTTGGAGCAGGAACTTGATATTTAGTCCTTCTGGCCATTGGGTGTCCCTTTATAGAAACCAAAATTGATAGGCAAAAGTATGTGAAATCAGGTGTTGTTCACTCTAACCCAACACATCTTTGCTGCTCGATCAGTGCCAATCACTCACAACCTTGATCTCTGCAGCTAATTCTTATCCCCTTCTTTCCTGCTTTGCGGGAACCAGATGGAGCAGGAATGACAAAACCTCCCCTAATCAGGTCACCTAATTCGACTGAAGTCTTTTTTGGATCACCTAGGTTTGGCCCTGCCATCCCCTCTTCCTAAATTTTTGTGTCATCAACTCCCACTCAGTCGCTCATCTGAGAACAAGCACAGAAAAAGCCCTGCAAAACACCCCTGATGAGCGTAACCTCCACTCATTGCTCTTTCTAATTATGTAGAAAAAAATGTTTATCTTACCATTGACCAAAAAATAGCGATTGTTTTGCCCCCAGTGCAGCATCCCGAACTGGACTTCATTGTTCGTCCCCTTGTATATATGTGTGCATTCATTTCGCGTACTTATATCTGTATTTTAGGCCTGTATGCTTTCCCAAAATATTTTTTTTTTAATTTTAAAACCAAATTTGTAGCTGTGATAAGTAGACAGATGTAAAAACCAAAAAAAGTGAAAATATGAGAGCAGGTGCAGGACAGGACTTTAAAAAAGATTTGAATGATTTGGAGTTGTTAACCAACAATGTGTAAAATGACAAATTTATGAAAACGGGTCATTCACTTTAAAAGCTTTTCCCCCACATCCTTGAAACATAAACCTATACATAAAAAATATTTAAAACAGATTTTTACCATTACAAAACGCATTTAGAATAAATATTTATTAAACATACAAAAGAAATACACGCAAATCAGCAGATTTTGCTGCTATGAAATTACCAATGGCGCAGCTCTATTTTGCGCTAATTTTGAGAGCACAGTAAGACCCTACGATTGATTTTTTGCGTAGTTCTGCCATCTTGTAGTCTCCTAGCAAAAAAATTTCAGCCTACTTGCTGAAACCTTTTGCCATAGCAAAAGATTATCATAACGTGTTATAGT
Source organism: Romanomermis culicivorax (assembly GCA_963922205.1). Lineage (NCBI taxonomy): Eukaryota > Metazoa > Nematoda > Enoplea > Mermithida > Mermithidae > Romanomermis > Romanomermis culicivorax. Next base: position 1,522,287 of record CAWUHX010000004.1, on the reverse strand, counting down.
GATCATATTATCCTCCAATCTCGAAACCTTGGTGATAATGTAGGCCCCTTCCCAAGTTAAGCCCAATTTCTTGTGCTTTTCAACTTAAAGAAGAACCCAATCATTTTCTTTGAAAACTGAGGTTTTCATTTTCTTGTCGAAATATCTTTTGCTAGTTTCTACTGCTTTCTGGATATTTTTGGCATTAATACTATAGAGCCTGGTTAAGTGGTCAGTTAGGATGAATTTGTACGCCTCATAATTTATGGGCATTACTATTTTGAGTGCTTTTGTCAAAATCACCCCAAACTTTGCCTCATGGCCCCGTAACAATGCAAATGGCAATGCTTTCATCACAGCATGTGGGGTTGCATTATAAGCAAAGACCACTGATTTGAGATATCTTGGCCAGCTGTCCAGTTCATGGATAGCTACTTTTCTCAGCTGTTTTATTAAAGTTTGGTTGAACCTCTCTACCATACCATTACCCTCAGGGTGGTAAGCAGTAGTAAAGATCTTCATACACTCTAATAAACCACAGACTGATTTCATTAAATCTGAAGCAAAACAAGATCCAATATCAATTAGGAGTTTCATCGGTTTTCCATGTCTAAATATTATAGCTTCTAAGAATGCATTCACAACTGAATTTGCTGACTGATCTGGGATCAGTTCAGCTTCAACCCTTTTAGTGGAATAGTCCTGAAGAACTATAACTAAGGCATTCTTTCTCCCATTGGCAAAATTCCTACTATATCTACAGATACAATGTCAAATGGACCTTGTGGCACAATAGGTATCAATGAAGGAATGGATGGCTTTCCTGCAGTTGCAGACAACGCAGTATTTTATCCATTCTCTGACATTTTTTTGTGTGCCAGGTCACCAATAATGCCTTTTCATGACACTCAGAGTTCTTTTGAAACCCTGATGTGTCATTATTGCAGCACCTCGATGCTGATGCAGCACAGAGTCCCTGAGGTTTGCGGGTGGGACCAATATGTCTTTGCTTTCTGCCTCAGTTTCCATGTACAATACACCATTTTCTTTGTAGAACCCATTGTGATATTTCCTGGTGCTATTTGCACCTAATCTATCCCAGATTGGCTTTAAGCTTTTGTCTGCTTTTTGCAGTTTGCTCATGAAGTCATCTGGGATCAGACCAATAGATATCTCTTTATCACCTGATGTTCCTGGTTTATCAAACTCTTCTTGTTTTGCAGGGTATAACCACTGCACATTGTCTTGTTCCTTGGGTATCGCAGATTTATCAGTTTCCTGATTCACTTTCTGCACTTTTTCCACAACACGAGCTTTGCTTCGGGTTACCACTGCTTCTACTCCTTTGGACTGCTCTCTTTTGTCTTCAGGACTAATTCGAGCATCTTCTCCTTTGTCTTCATCTTTGTGGGATTTATTCTCCTCCGAAGTGTTGCTCCTCTAGGCCACCAAGGAAATTTGTTGTTGTTGTTGTTCTTTTATTCCTTTGACATTAGAGGAAAGAACATCAGATTTGAACATACTCTCCCACTTTGGTGGTGATTTCACCACATCATTTGGCTCATCCTTTCTGGATAGTAAGTCTGATACAGCATTCTGTCTACCTGACACATAGTCTAACTCGTGGTTGTACTGATTAATGATCACATACCACCATTTAAACTTTTCACTTGTAGTGTTATTGACCTTCATTGACAACAGTCGTCTGTGATCAGTCTTAATCAGTATTTTCTGCCCCAATAAATAGTGCCAATAGATTTTAAGGCCATAGATAATCATGAGGCACTCCCTTTCGGTAGCACACCACTTTTTCTCATCCACCTTTAGCACTCGGCTATTATATGCTATGACCCAACAATCATCTCCAGACTCCTGATACAAAACAGCCCCTAATGCTGTTCCACTGGCATCGGTTTGTAGAATGATTTGGGCTGAGCCATCCATTACTGGGTACCTGAGAAATGGAACTGATACCAGTGCTTCTTTTAAAGCATTAAATGCTTTGTGATGATCCTCTGTGACAAGCCATTTATTCCTTTTCTTGGCTGTCAGCTTATACAAAGGGTCTGTGTGCTTTGCCAAATTTGGTATAAATTTTATAGGCCATTAGAGCATTCCAAGAAATCTCTGCATAGGCTTGACCCAGTCTGGGAATTCAAACTCTTTTATAGCTTGCACTTTTTTCTAATCAGGCAAAATTCCATTAGAATCCAAAATATGACCAAGAAAATAAACTTTCTTTGGAAGGAATTCACATTTTTCCACTTTAAGTGTAAGCTGGGCTCATATCAGAAAATTTAAGACCAATTTTAAATTTTCTGTGTGTTCCTCGAATGTATTCGAGAACACTATGATATCGTCTATGTACACTAGACATACCTTCCACACATAAGGATGTAGGATTCTTTCCATCATCCTCTGGAACTTGGCTTGTGCATTTTTCAGTCCAAAAGGCATCACCTTAAACTGAAACAACCCTTCTTGGCATAAAAAAACAGTCTTTTCCTTACTGCCCTCTTTCATTGGCACTTGCCAATAACCGGACTTGAGGTCAAGGGTCATATAAAGTTTTGCTCTCCCAAGGCAGTCCAGATAATCATCCATTCTGGGTATTGGATATCAATTGTCCATCAAGACCTCTTTCAAGCCTCTGAAATCCACAACAGGCCTGAGTGACCCATCTTTCTTCCCTACTAGGAATAATGGTGCTGCCCAAGGTGATCTGGATGGCTCTATGACCCCTTTATCCAGCATTTCCTGCACATGTTGTCTCATATATGGTCACCGTTCAATGGCAGCTCTGTAGTAATGTTTTGCCACTGGACTAGCATCACCTATATCAATTTTACAAGTTAGATGGGGAGTAGTTGTCAGAGGATCATGAGGTAGGCTGAATACATCCCGGTAATTCACCAGTTGCCGTATCCCCATCTCTTTCTGTTCCTCTAATATTGTAGCTTCTGAGGTCATTTTATACAATGCTTCCAGAAATACAACTCCATTGAATTTCAATTTCACGGCATCTAAAATACCCTCTAGGCCATTTTCTCCACAATTTACAGCCTGTAAAATTGATACATTTGATTCTCCCTAAATACAAAGTTACAGTAGCCAAGTACTTAATAAGGCTCTATCAGGCAACCGGAACCTGTATTATTGGAGATGATTAATACAAAGTCTTCCTTTGAGCCCTGGACTATAGTATCATCACAATTGTTCACGATGATTCGAAAAGAAATGTATGCTGAGAAAATTTAAATAACTCCAGAATTGTTCAGGAGATTCAAACTGATTCAATTTTTGACTACGAATATGAATATCTTACAGATATATACAGGGCCGTGCGCAGGATTTTTTCATGGGGGGGGCGGACTACATTTTTTTACTTAATAGCCCCAAAAAATGTTGATTTTACGCGATACACTGTGTGCATGCTGCTTCAATGTGGGGGGGGGGCGCCCCTCCTTGTGCACGGCCCTGGATATATACGTATATATTTAACAATGTAAAGACTAGAGGAAATAAAGTCGAGAATTGTGCTAGTTTTCGGTTGAAACATTGTACCATTACCAACGATATCGATTTCTCTATTATTCTATTTGAATCAATCAAACACAAAAAGTGAGAATTTCAGCTTTAAAATGAACAGAGAATATTCAAAATTTCTTTTCATTCATCAGTCGTTGACAATGACAGCCTATAGAGTTTGCTGCAAAGATACTAATACACTGCTCGAAGAGAAATCGTTCACGTTCAGGTCAAATATACGAATAGAAAATATTATATTCGTTGACTCGGCGCAAAGCGCCGAAAGTTTTTTGCATTTTCAGCCTCTAGAATGCCTAAAAATCAAGGAAATTTAATGTTTGAGCAGCCAAAAATTCTGTGCCAATTGGCACAAACGATCAAAATTTTTTGTGCCATTCCAAATTTTTTTTGTGCCAAAAACCATGTTTTGGAACGAAAAACACTGTTTAAAACTGAAATCCGTACTTCTTGTGCTTGATTCATTCAAATAGAAAATTCGATATCATTGTTGCGACCGAAAATTTACACAATTTTCGACTTTATTTTAACCAGTTTTCACATTGTTGAGGATCCACAGTCGAAAATTGAATCGATTTGAACTTCCTGAACAATTCTAGAATTATTTAAATATTCTCTGCATACCATTTCTTTTCGATTTGTCATGAACTACTTGCACAGTTTTTTCTTAATTTATTATCTCACTGATATGGTTAGCTGTAAATCAGGTTGGACCCGATTTTTACAAAAAAATTAAGTCGCTAAACGTTGACTTTTTATCGAAACTGTGGTCTAAAACCTTTCCGCAGTTTTCAGTATGTTTCTCGTAGAAAAAAATTTTTGTGCCATTGGCACAAATTTTTTTGGCCTCTTGGGCCAATTACAACAAATGTCCGCGCACAAAAAAAAACGCTGTTCTGCACACAGCAACCTAATTTCACAAAGAAATGCGGGCGGAGCGAGATCTGTCATCAGTTTGATTAGTCGAAAAGTTTTTTACCTTCAATTTGATTGGTCGAAAATTGTAGTCTACTCCTTAATCCTGAGTGTCCAAGCCTAAACCTAAGCCTATTAGAACAGCGTTTTTTTGTGCACGGCACGGACATTTGTGCCAATTGGCACAAAAGGTCAAAAAATTGTGCCAATGGCCCAAAAAATTTTTTCCAGCCTAAAAACATAACTGAATACCTTCAGAAAGTTTGATAAAAACATAACTAAAGACACTTTCGCCACACTATAATTTACATAAAAATCGTGCCAACTCTATTTTATCTAGGCATGTCAGGACGATAAGGAAAACTGATCGAGAAAGCAGTTTATACGATTCGAAAAGAAATCGGATGCTGAGAGAATTCAGATATTTTCATAGAATTTTTCAGGCATTTTATATTTTTCTTTAATTTTCGGCTATGAATTTCTTCTTAACACCGATGTAAATAAATTAAGGATGTCCACAATTGCTTTCTCCTGAAGAGAAAATAAGCCGACAGTCGCGTCTCGTAAATTTTTGGTTGAAACATTGTGCCAACAATGCAAATTTTTCGGCACTTATGGAGTTTAGGGGGTACGGAATTTTTTTCCAAAATTTTCCCAAATTTGCATATTTCCGACTTAAATGATGACACTTATTACGAATATGTTAATAATCTTCCATTAAATCGAATAATTCAACTTCAAACAGGGTATCATAAAAGTCTTTTTGCGAATTTCGCACATTTGTGACTTTAGTTATGGGCAAATCGACGACGCTGATTACGAATATGCCAGTAGTATTGAATGCAATCAAACAAAAAATTTCAAAAGACCGTGGTCTTGTGCCCATGTAATAGCTTCAGGAACTGTTACCGCGACCAAATATAAATTTTTGAGCCAAAAGATCGGGAAAATCACGAATAATATTGGCCATATTAAAAATTTGGCAAGAAAAGCTTCGAAATAATATACACTGCACTGACTCAAAGTTAAATATTGACTAGTGTAAACTATTTTTTGCGCGATAAACTGTAACGTTGATAAAATTCAAACCTCATTGTTAATGTTTTTTGATAAATATGTTTGATTGTATGTAATACTACTGGCATATTCGTAATCAGCGTCATCGATTTGCCCATAACTAAAGTCACAAATACGCAAAATTCACAAAAAGACTTTTGTGATATGATACCCTGTTTGCAGTTGAATTATTCAATTTTTCAAATCTATTAGCATATTCGTAATCAGCGTCATCATTATAATCGGAAATATGCAAATTTGGAAAAATTTTGGAAAAAGTGTCAATAATTGCCAATTTTCATGTTCGAATCAAACACCAAAAATTAAAATTTCGGTCTCCAATGAATGAACAGTGGAAGCTAACCGACCATTCCTATTCATTTAGCAGTCATTGACAATCTCAAAGTTTGCGGTCATACAACTATTATTCGAATGCAATTCTCTCAGGTTCTAGACAAATAAAAGTAACTAATTATTACACTTGCGCCGAGAAAATTTTGCGTTTTCAGCACCTAAAATGAATAAAAATAAAGGAAATTCAGCCTTCAACCAGTCGAAAAATTTGTGCCAAAAACCATGTTTTGGCACAAAAAAACACTGCCTAAGAGTAAGCCTAAGCCTCGGCCCGAAAATTTGCCAGAACAACTAGAAAAGTCAATAAATTTTTTCGACCAATCAAATTGATGACAGATGTCGCTCCGCAATGCTTTCTCCTAATTTCGGGCTGTGCAACCAAATTTTTTCTGCCAAGCACAGTGCAACTTGAGGTCTGACCTGACTGCTTTTTTGATTAGGTTATAGGGTTTTCTGTTCGGAGATGCATTATTATGCATTCTAAGATGCAAAGAAGTGAAAATTTTTTGGCGCTTGTGCCGGGTTTCATTCAGTTCACTTATAATTTTTTATATTATTGTAGTGTGTCATTCTCGTTAATGCTTATAGGCTCTTATAGACTTACATTATTTTACGATGGAGATATGAATGTGATAGAATTATGTATATGCTAATTAGGTGTAAACCAAGCGTGTTGGGACACCCCGTTTCACGTCGATGGCGTGAGTATCACATGATCTCATTTTTTACCCTAGGCGTATTTACTCTACAAAGCCGTGGATCTGCGGCGTATAATAGGATGCTGTCAATCGGCTGCTTAAATCACCCTCCTTCTATTAATGACAGTGTACAGTACGGGACAAATGGATCGCAACACTGGCGATAATTGGCGTTAACCCCTTTTTTGTTATAGGGCAAAAATGGCGGAGCAACGTTTTTCAACGAGCGACGATTAGCGACAGCTAAAGGTCGAGTTCGTACGCAATGTGTTGACGATTGATTTATGATGTTCAACAGGTGCGTACGACGAAAGAAGAACATAGGGACGATGCACAACCTATACGATATATCGGGTCGGTGCCACATCCGCTACCTAGTGCACATCCGCTACCTAGTGCACGTCCGCTAGCTTAGTCAGATCCGCTACCTAGTGCACATCCGCTACTTTTTGGAAAGGAATATATGTCACATTTACTATTGCATCGAATAACGTAGGCAAGATTCTATTATAAGTAAACATACAGTATGCATTTACAAATTATTAGGCTCATTTAAAACGACTGGCGATTTTTTACCAATTAGATGACGCATATGCCGTAAAAAATGATGAATTTCATTCATTAAAAATTGGAAAACTGCGGTTGCAAAACATTTGCATCAAAATTTTTTACTCGCCATATATTACCCGTATTTTTTGTGAAAGTGTTACATAAATTACGAATTCTATCGTCCAAAGCACTATATACTTCATCTCATTGCTTTGGCATGTATGCGCCATGCCTTAGATTTCTAACACGAATTTGGTCGCGATTATGCATTGGTTGAAGTAAATGCAAGAAGTTGCGTACTGCCAAATGCATGTCACGAACCTCTGCCAGATTCAGACGGTTATGATAACCCTCAGCATGATTTGTTGTTCTTGGCCCTGGGTTATCCCAATGACTCCACTGGACCCACGTTTGCTGAATATAATCAGAATGTGGACTGGTTTTTTCTGTGAAATGTGGACTTGTTTTTTCTGTGACCCGAGATGCTTGTGTGGTCACTTTGATAGGTTACTTATATTTTTTACTCGTTACAATGTGTCTGTGTGGTTATTTTGATGGTTTTATTACACTCCTTTACTCATTAGTGACTTATATTTCGGTAGACTAGCCCTAGTATTAGGTCTTTTCAACCATTTTTGCGCACAGTTCCATAAAAGTGACAAAAGAAATATTTGTCACAACACAGACTGCCTACCGTCATTCATGTTTTCGTTTTCTTTTAATGTTTTTTTCATTCGGAAAACCCTCATGAAAATGACGGCAAAATCTTTTTCATATTGTTTCATGTCTGGTAGCGGATGTGACTATGGTAGCGGTCGTGCACTAGGTAGCGGATGTCCACTAGGTAGCAGATGTGCACTAGGTAGCGGATCTGCTACCCAATCCGATATATCGTTCGGCCGGGACGAAAGGACAGAGGTCAATGAGGAAGAGTGGAAGAATTACCCGTTTGTTTATTTATGTTGTAAATTAATTCGCATGTTTTGATTATTTTTGAGTGTCTTTAATAAAGATTGGCTAACAACATATACTTCATATTACGATTTTTTGATATTTTAATATAGTGGTTGATAAATAAAATTGTTGGGAAAAAATTACTGCATGCCTTAATTGCCATAAACACTCAAAATTTCTTGTGCTTTCAAAAATTTCAAACAATTGGTTTAATTCACCATGACAAGGTGAATGTTACTGCATGGTACAGTAGATGTGGAGTGTATGATCGATGACCAATGATCTTAAGTAAATACGTACAAATCGTATTCAACAACCCTATTTGTGTAGAACTCACATAAAAGACGCAAATCGGTTAACGGATTATGCAGGGTTGGAGAATAGGAAAGTTTGTCGGTGCAAGTGTTACAAGTAAGTTAAGTAATCAATTTAGGCTAATTCTCTTTAAAATATCTCTGATTACTGTAACAGTGCGTAATGTTATTGTAAATTGAAGCCCGTCGCCGAGACCGTCGCTGACTTTTTGGTTGATTATAATAACGAATTGAAATTTAACAAACGGAAGGAAAAAATGAATGGCCCCAAAAAAAAGGAAATTTGACTAATGGGGAGAAAAAAAAAGAATAACCCCCAACTCAAAAAAATTTGACCCCAAAAATTTGAGCTATTGTCGAACAATTTTGAGATTTTTTCACAATATTGGTTAATGATGCCTTTATGTAGATGACACAAAAATTTATAGCGTATGTATGTCAATTCATGAGAATATGTATGGCAATTGATGGAAAAATGGCACTTATCTACTTTGGTCCACTTGCCGCAGCGTCAACCGTTGGCGTCTATAGTAATTGAGCAGCTATCCTGTGTACATCAGTAAAAGCATTAATTTGCTTACACAATCTTAGGCTTAATGGTGTAGCGATGCGATGCGCCCGAAGGGTACGGCGCTGCGCTGGCACCCTCGGTGCCTCGGCTTACGCCGCTGGCTCCGCTTCCTTGGTGTCTCTGATCTTTGTCGATTGTTGAATTGAATTGGGGATGCTCGAATGGAAATATGAACAGTTATAGTTTGTTTTTTATAAAATGCTTCCAGATTCAAAAGTGACACAAATCAGTACTGTCATCAAAATTCTTCACGTTAAGTTCTTACTGTAAAATTTTTCACTCGAAAAATCGCTAAAAAGGCCAGTCTGCTCACAAATTTCCAGCCCTACATGATATTTTGTTCATCAGAAAATCGCAAAAATCTGAAATACTACTTGCTTTCCACTTTCATTATTTGGAAGCATTTCAAGAAAAACAGACTATAGGTGCGCATTTCTGTTCAACAGGAATCGTCAGCGGACTTATTGTAGACGCCAGCGGTTGACGCCAAGGTACTAGGTGGACCATACCTGTAAGACCTCCGACCAGTTGGGGGGGGGGGGTAGGAAAAAGTCGAAATTTTTCCCAAAAAAGGCCAAAATACATACACTTTTTTAAAATTTTTTTAATTTTTTCCAAACTGGGGGGGGTTGGGGGGAAATGATTTTGGGTACAGGGTTGGCCGAGTTGGGGGGGTCCCCCCCCCAACCCCCCCAGGTACAGGTATGAGGTGGACCAAACTGGATAAGTACCGGAAAAATAAATGTTTCAAATTGTAAAATTAAAAAACGCGGGAAATTATAGTAAACGAAAAATGGCTCTCGAAACTGGAATAAAAATAATTACCTGAGAATGAAAATAATTTCCGAATAAAGAAAAAAGTTTATGATGCAGTTAGTATTGAATTAAATTGACTTAAATTTCATATTTCAGAATTTTTTGTACTGAGTGAGTGCATGTTCCTAATTTTGCCGTTGCACAATACTTACTTGTAATCAAATCAAGAAAAAGTATATAAGGATAATTATCACTGAAATTTCATCATTATTGATACAAATATTTTTACAAAATTTATTATGGTTTTCGCGAGAATTTCACTAACGGTGCAGTTCGTTTCCGACGATGGCCGCGGACGTGGCCGTGTCCGTGGGCGGCGAGGAGGTCGCGGGCGTCCTAGAGGACGCGGCGAGCCTCGCCGCCGTGGGAATGGCGCCGGAATCAACGATAATGTCGGTACTGTTCAAAAGAACGCGCATCAGTGTTTTATTTTTTCTATTATGTACAATCTTATAACATGCAGATGTTAAACGGGTGTCAACCAGCATACCTGTTAGAGGTCCGACCTGTTGGGGGGTAAACTTAAAATTTGGGGTTTGGGGGTCCCGAAATTACCAAAATTTTGGGGAGGGGGTCGAAAAGACCTCAAAAAAGTCGAAAAATTTAAAAAATTTCCTCAAGAAAGGCAAAAAAAGCATTTTTTCCTAGTTTTTTCCTACTTTGATGGGAGTTGGGTATAAGGTTGACCAAGTTGGGGGTGGGGATCCTAACGTTTGGATATAGGGTTCGACCAAGTTGGGGGTCCCCCCAATTACAGGTATGTCAACCAGCTCCATTAATACCCATATTTTGAAGTTATTTTGTTAGATAGAAAACGGAGCATCACTTCATGAACTGTTACAGTACCGATGTACGAGAAGAGTTTTTTGACACCACCTGAAAGTTATGAAAAAAAATTCTTTCGCGAAAATCAACACGCTGAAAATTAAATAAAGAATAAAACCAATAAATTTGAGTGTATTATTTTTGAAAAAGAACGCACTTTCGGTCGGAGAAAAAAAATTTATTCACAGTAAATCAATATTTTTAAAGATACGAACCTGTGAACGCGAAAAAAATTCCGTCCAGAATTACCCCACTCTGAGAGAATTTTGAAAAGTGGATTTTGCCACCTGTGATTCAAATATCGACTGTTCTAAAATTCATCTTCATGGAATTTTAAAGCACCGTTCAATGTGTATAATCATGTCATGCGATTACCATGCTACCTGCGATGCTAAAACTTATTATCCTCTAAAACTTTTTTCTTTTTAGAGATTTCCGCTCCGACCAGCTCGGCCATCATGAAGAAAATTGCTAAATGCATCGAAATTTCCAAAGATGTTTTCATGCCTATAATTGGCATCGGTACGTGGGAGTTGCGGAACAAGGACGTGTTGTTCAATGTTATCGACGCGGGTTTCGAAGCTGGTAAATTATTTTGAACGTTAGTGAAGTCGTTTTGTATTAGTGTCCAAAAAAATCTAAACAGTATCATACATGTAACGGAGCCTCTAGGGGATGGGTCGAGCGACTTTTTTGGGGCCGGGGGTTATTAATTCCCAAAATTTTGGGGAGAGGGGTCTCTCAAGGGAAAAAATCTATTTCTTTAGGAAAAAGTGCAAAAAATAGTAATTTTTCCCTGAAAAGACCGAAAAATGTATTCATGGCGCGAAGCGCCAAAAAAATTCACATTTTTTACCATTTTTCGTTCAAAAATTGACATTTTTCAGTATTTTTCCGACCAAAAGTGTGGGCGTCCCCAGGGCTACCATATGGCCAGCCATTGGATTGGAAAATCCTGGGGGGCGGTCGCCCAATGGCTAGCCGTATGGTCGACGATTCCTGGGGAGGGGGTCCCATAGAAATTCCCCCCCCCCCGTCAATCGTATGTATGTACAGTATACATCAACAAAGGGGTTAAATTATATTATTTTTTAACTTCTTTTTCCGTATCTACTTAAAACCTGGCATTTTTCTACACTACGGAAATATTTTTTCAAAATCATGTAAAAATGCGTAAAATGGCGGAAAATTGTGGATTCTTGGCAAAATCTCCAGACGTGTCTTTTTTTATTCAATAACATCGATTTAGAATTATTGTGCAAAAAACAATTGGCGCCATACATGTAATTGGGGGGGGGAGTGCTATGGGAACCCCCCAGAAATCGTCGACCAAATGGCTAGCCATTGGGCGACCGCCCCCAGGATTTTCCAATCATATGGCTAGCCATAGGGTAGCCCTAGGGATCCCCTTACTTTTGGTCGGAAAGATGTCAAATTTTTGATGAAAAATGTCAATTTTTTAACAAAAAATGGTCAAAACGTCAATTTTCTCGGCGCTTCGCGCCATTAATTAATTCTTTACCGTTTTTTAGACAAAAATTGCTATTTTTTGAACTGTTTTTCGGACATTCTTCGTGAAAAAATCGAATTTTTTTCCTTCAGAGACCTCTCCCCCCCAAAATTTTGGGAATTACTGACCCCCGGCCCAGGAAAATGGCTCAACCCCCCCCCCCCCCACAGACCTCGGAGCTCCGTTACATGTATGATTGGTGCTGACCTTTCAGTCATTAGGACTAGAGATTTGTAGATTTGGATTTGTGCTTTATTCCGGCGCTCAGTGCTAGAAAATTTTAGATATTGATATTCTAGATTGCTGGCAAACATACATGTAATTAGGGGGAGTCTTATAACCCCTCACCAGAAATCTTCGGCCACACGGCTAGCCATTGGACGACCCCATTCCCAGTGTTTTCCAATCCAATGGCTAGCCATATGGTAGTCATTGGGACCTCGATACTTATCGTTTGAAAAATACTGAAAAATGCCAATTTTTCATAAAAATGTCATTTTTTGGGCAAAAAGTGGTCAAAAATGCCAATTTTCTCGGTGCTCCGCACCATGTATACATTTTTTACTGTATTTTAGACAAAAATTACAGTTTTTTATCCGTTTTCGGACCTTTTTGGTAAAGAAATCAAATTTTTATTTCTTCAGGGACCCCCCGCTAAAATTCTGGGAATCGGTGACCCCACCTCCAAAAAAGTCGCCCGATCCTCCAGATCTCAGGGCCTCGTCACATGCATATGCTGGAAAATGAATTTTCTCAACATTGATCTCTAAACAAACCAAAATTTTAGTATTCAAGAATGATATCTTCACTTTAGGTTATCGTTTCATCGATACAGCCCACGTTTATCATAATGAAAAATTCATCGGTCCGATTTTGAAAGAATTAGTACCAAAACACAACTTAACTCGCGAAGATATTTTCATCACGTCACAAATGCCGACGTCTCATCACGGCGTTAAAGCGCGCGACGCGTTTCTATGTTCATTGAATGACCTTCAAACCGACTATATCGATTTGTATTTGGTTCATTTCCCGGGCGCCACCAGCGTCAGCGTAGCGGATCACGAACGTTTGAAAGAATTGAGGCGTCAAACCTGGTTAGAAATGGAAAAATTATACGGTAGGCAACATACTTAAAACGGGGCCCTGAGGTCTGGGGGGTGGGGGGAGGGTGAGGTGACTTTCTTGAGGCTGGGGGTCCCAGAATTTTTTGTCTCTGAAGAAAAAATTTCGATTTCTTGGGCTAAAACTCCGAAAAGCAGTTCAAGAAACAGTAATATTCGTCTAAAAAATGTATTCATGGCCAAAAATTGACATTTTTCATCAAAAAATTGACATTTTTCAGTATTTCTCCAGTCAAAAGTACGGGGTTCCCTATGACTACCATATGGATAGCCATAGGATTGGAAAATCCTTGGAGGAGGGTCGCCCAATGGCTAACCATATGACCGACGATTTTTCGGGGAGGGTTCTTGTAGCACTTCCCCCAATTAAATGTATGGTAGATACAGGAAAGTTCATGTTTTTTCGTTATAAGAGGCGGATTCTGACCATACCTGTAAGAGGTCTGACCAGTTGGGGAGACGTATACCCGAAATTTTTTTCAAAGGAGAGGTCGAAAATATCACAAAACAAGTCAAAAAAAGGTACGTTTTCCTAATTTTTATGAGTTTGAGGAGGTTGGGTATAGGGTTGACCAAGTTGTGGGCATGGATCCCTCCCCAACCATGATTCTGATATTGGGAAAAAAGTTTCATCGCCAATTTGATGACGCAATTTCAATTTTTGGTAGATTGAATTTCTTCTGTCTATTCTGTACTAAACCTTGATTCTTTGTCAGAGATGGTAGTGATCCATTTGTTTGACTACATCAGATCTGAATCCTAAAAAATTTTCCTGTTGGATCTGGATTCAGAAAACTGCAACAGTCGGCTTCGGATCCAGTCGTTAGTTCATATTATATGTTAAATATCCAAATGAGAAGCAAATTTGTTATGTTTATATCTCTCTGCTTAGATCTGAGGATGTCAGCAATATAACTCAAGTCCTATTGGCCTGTACCTAATCGACTACTGTAGGTCACTCAAAGGAGCTTCCTATTAGTAATCAACTAAACACAGTGCAACAGTTCTCAAGCAGAAATAAACACAACCTTCAGTTGCTATACAGCAACTGGAATCCAACAGCTTGCACCTGAAAAACTACCAGAATACTCCAGAGAACCTTACTCAATAGTTCTCGTAAAAGTCGGGGATGTGAGACGCTGCTGCAGAAAAATATATGGCCCAATATAAAAGTCGATAAATAAACACCACTTGGCCGCCCCACTTTACTGGCGTAAAAATAACAATAACAAAGGATGACGGATGGGCGGCTTGCACAAAATAAACATTAAATTATGAGAGAATGCTCATAACATATCACATATTGCCTTATAAAGGCAGTCATGCCCATGTAATGACGCCTTCTCGCCATTTTCACAATTTGCATGGATGGGATGCCTGCTACCGTAAGTGCATCCCCAACATCCCTCGGGCCTGGAAACTGACCAACGGGAGGTGAAGAAGGAAACACTGAGCAGGACTTTTACCTTTTACGGTGTGACGTACTACTGGATCCCAACTTTATGAAAAGATTATAATTTGACCCCGAAGGGTGTACAGGTCATAATCGTCCTGACCTGACCCCGAAGGGTGTACAGGTCAAGACCACCTCCAACGTCAAGTCTTTTACAAGGTTACCCAGGTATGTCCACTAAGATGCTGCAGCACAATCGATCATTGATCCAGCATCTGACGGATCCACGACTCTGCGCTGGCTTGACTTTCCCTGGCTCCGCCAGCATGCCTTGAGGCTCCTAGGTACCTTCCTCCATGGTGGATCGTTTCATCCCATTAAGTGATGTGGAGTGTCTTTGGTAGCAGGTCCATATATCCTGCATAATTGCGTCGTTATCGTCCTTTCCGCCAGTATAGTGGGTGACATTTTTGAGTTTAAAAAATCTAAATAAAATAGACATCAAATCACATGAAAAACAACAAAAGTATTTAAAATAATTTGAAATCAAGAATAAATGTGTGATGCACGCATAAATGAATTTTAAAAGATCAACAGCAAATCAAAAAGTGTTTTGAAATTAGGATTTGAAGATTTATGAATTTTGAATGAAAAGTTAATAAAATTGAATGAAAATTAGAATTTTTTGGCCAAAATAATTGCGGTTAAATTACTGCTGTTGTCCACCGCCTTTAAACTGCTACTGTATCCTGGTATCTGTGACCTTATTTTCAGCTTGGTTATGCCATTTCTAGCTCCATAGCCTATTTTCCGGTGTACACTTCAACCTTTCAACATGAGCAGTTTCTTCTCTTCCATGAATTCAAAATTCTATGTGATCCAGACTTCACTCCAAACATCGAGTTCCCTAAGCAACCATAGTTGCTATGCAGAGTCCTATTGGTTTGATGCGATCATCTGGTCACAGATGGGGTCATTGCTGCTTTGCAGGTATACCTGCAGTTACAGCTTGACTTACCACAAACATGAATAAGTATCATTTAGATTTGACTCAAATCTGTATGGACATATACACATCACTTTCCACCACGAACAACTTCAATGGGGGGGGGGAATTGTGATTGGTAGGTGCCATAGTCACAGAATTTGGTTGGCTAGTAAGACAATAAGGAGAATGCCACCTTTATGGATACCCACACTCGATCCAAACTCTTACCACTCGACTCTGCAGTGTCTCTGTCCAACATTCTATTGACAACTCCATGCCTCGGAATTCCAAAAATTGATTTAGATAGAACCCTTTCAGGTTCATTTTTGAAATGAAAAAATTTTAAACCAAGGGCTTTAAATATATAACATCAATGCAAATGGTTTGGTCAGTGACAAAATTTAAAGTTCTGGCATTTCTGCCGTGACTCTGTAATTTCATCTTGACTATTCCATAGCATACTCTATCTGATACACTTCGTTTCTCATTTGCCCTTTGGTCGCCCATTAAGCAGTATGAGCATGAAGTAATCATTCCCATAGCACCTAAAATGGACTGACTCTTCCCGCTGAAAAATTCAAAAAATAAACTCACCATCAGCATAGAAAAGAAAATTTGATTCATTGCCGATATCCTGGCTGACTTGCCTGATGCGCTCGTTCAATACAATTTTGATGATCGAGCAAATTGTTCACTCGTTTTTCAATTTGGAAAAAAAATCTAAATTTCTAATGACAACATTAAGGCAGTAAGGCGATCTTGAAAAAGAAGATGAAAAAATTTGATTCTGAGTGCAGAAATATTTAAAAATTTGAACTGTAACAATACAAAAATAAAATTCAAAAATACTATGCAGCTGTGTCAACTGCATGAACTGCCCTAAGGTGCTGTTCCTCCTTTCAGATGATTATGGCACCTTTGGCATTCATATCACTTTTCACCATCAAACGTCCTTTTGAACATGAATACCTCATTGACCTTGAGGTGATTTATTTCCAAATCACAATTCTCAGTTCTTTCAAAAATCATTTGGTCTCGTAACTTCTGAGGTTGTTTTACCATATTCAGGTGTTCAACTTCTTCTGTTTGAGTCCAATTTGACTTAAAGTGAACTTCGAATTTAGACTTCTCTTTCTCTAACAATTCCCCATTCACATTCTTCACCTTCACTTTAACACTCTGTGGCATTTGATCCTGTACAATGATGCTATTTATCACCTCTGGCTTCTTCTTTTCACCTTTGTCTTCTTTCTTAGCTATCACATTTTCACCACAATTTGCTTTCAGATCTGTCCCTAAAGACGTGACTGATTGCTTCTGAGGTTCAGATGAAAGCCTTCAAATAGGACTGATGAAATTAAGCTTTTGACTCACAGGTAGTGATTGCTGCATATGCTGAATATTGAGCTTCTCTCCTCTGATACATTCCTGAAAATTTGCAGGCCATTGATATTTATCTTGATTTGCAGTATTTCCAAGGTATCTGACTTGATTAACTCTCTCAACATTTGCTGCATTACTACCTACAGTGTGTCCAGACTGTAGACCACAACCAAATCTACTGTCTCTACCATATTCATTTTCCCACTTTGTCTTTTGTCTGTTCCTGATAAAATTCAGGCTTCGACAGTCCAATGTATCATGGGAGTAATTTCTATGGTAATTACAGTATGGCTTCTTGACCTTTCTACCTTGTAGATTCAGGATTTTTCCCTCCTCAACAGTTGCAGTCAAGTCTTTTAAAGCTTGGCTGTTAGCTATAGTCCTTTCACACAAACTCTTGAAACTTTGCATCATCTTGGCAAGCAAATCTTCAGTATGAGGGATTCACTATTAGGTTCATCTAAGTTTATTCCTGATCGAGGAATATGCTTTTGAATCCCCTGTATAGCGGTATTCTCATTCGAAGTATCAGTTGTAGCTTTTTGTAGATCAGTTTTTCTTCGATTTTGCCTTTTTCGGGCATAAATCGAAATGTTTCTGTCCACATTAGCTACACCTTCTTGCCTCTTCTCCTTTCCACACTTGAAACATTCTTTCCTTCATAAATTCTGGAAGCAATACTTTTCCGCTTCTCAATCTTATAAACTTCTTCTGCAAGATCATGCCAGCTTTCAAACTCATTACTTTGATCTTGCAACTCCATGTGTAACTCTTCTGAATGCTTATACATGAATGTCTCAATAATCAAGCCATTTCTAAACTCTTCTGACTCAGTAGCATAAATTACTTCTACCAACTCACTAATTCTCATGAGGAACTGAACTGGATGTTCATCAGGTTTCATTTCAATATTAGCTAGCTTTCTCTTCTGCATCCCGATATTATATCCTGGTGCATACACTTGAATGATTTTCTTTCTGGCAATACCCTAAGAAGTACAGTGTTTGATTATACTCTTTGGTACACCTTTGGAAAGTCTTTGTAGTGCTGCGATTTTGATCCTATCTGGGGTATTCAGCAGAAATTCTCCTTCTAGCTCATTGAGAAAACTGACTACTTGTGGCTCTGTCATGTCATCAAGAAGTAACTTTGGTTCAACAGCTCTAGCTATATCTGAAACAGTAAGCTCAAATCCATCAAATGAGGAATCAGATCCATCAGAATCTGATATATCTCTTTTGATCTTCCTGGATCTATGCTTTCTCTTCCTAGCTTTTTTGTTACTGACTTGATCACTGTCTGTTGCTGCATCACTTGTTTTATGAAAATTGTCTCTCACTGTATGACATTCAGCTTTTGGGCTGATTTGCCTTTTAGCTTGAGGTTTTTTCACAATAACAGTGGATGAAGCAGTATTAGACAATGCCATAACTTTTTGCACTGACTCATCCACTCTGGACTGCTGCAACTTTTGGTCATCAGCAATTGCCTTTGCAGACGTCATTGGCGAATTTCCTGCCACACTCCTGCCTTGCAGATCACCTTGACTCATAATTACTGATCTCAGATTTTCACCACTCACCATTGATTCCTGACATTTGTCGCCATTGATCTTGGACAATATAGCAAATAATGAATTGATCATCAATTGCATCTACTCCATATTTTGATCAATTTTCTGGCACCAATCGTAATCAAATCCATGGTAATTTGGCGAATCTCAATGGTGATAATAATCGTAATTTGATCACAGTTGATCACAATAATCGCACGGAATCTTTGCCATAAATGGATCGGCAATATCGTAATTGATCCCAAAATTGGGCACATTTTTCTTACTTGGCATCTCAACTTCCATTCTCTTTGAGAAACCTTCAGGCATATCAGAACTCTGGGTGACTCTGTGCTTTTCAATAATGCACCTGTTAGGGGCCACCACTTGTTATGTTTATATCTCTCTGCTTAGATCCGAGGATGTCAGCAATATAACTCAAGTCCTATTGGCTTCTACCTAATCGACTACTGTAGGTCACTCAAAGGAGCTTCCTATTAGTAATCAACTGAACACAGTGCAACAGTTCTCAAGCAGAAATAAACACAACCTTCAGTTGCTATACAGCAACTGGAATCTGACAGCTTGCACCTGAAAAACTACCAGAATACTCCAGAGAACCTTACCCAATAGTTCTCGTAAAAGTCGGGGATGTGAGACGCTGCTGCAGAAAAATATATGGCCCAATATAAAAGTCGATAAATAAACACCACTTGGCCGCCCCACTTTACTGGTGTAAAAATAACAATAACAAAGGATGACTAACGGGCGGCTCACACAAAATAAACATTAAATTATGAGAGAATGCTCATAACGTATCACATATTGCTTATAAAGGCAGTCATGCCCACGTAATGACGCCTTCTCGCCATTTTCACAATTTGCATGGATGGGATGCCTGCTACCGTAAGTGCATCCCCAACAAATTCAAGAAAAAATTTAAAATCTTT
The DNA here is from genome assembly GCA_963922205.1 of Romanomermis culicivorax. NCBI lineage: Eukaryota > Metazoa > Nematoda > Enoplea > Mermithida > Mermithidae > Romanomermis > Romanomermis culicivorax. The sequence continues at coordinate 1,502,810 of CAWUHX010000004.1, read as the reverse complement.
AGAGCAGGCTTTTTAGAAATGACCAAGAAAATTCTGCACTAAACAAGTTTCGCCTGTTTCAAGTAAATATAATCCTAAAAAATCACATTAATTATAGGATAGTTATATTTAGAACGTACAAATGGCCAGATGGAAAATCAAAAAGTATATGTTCAGTAGAGATATATGTATCAGGGACCGGAACCCGAAATTAGCCGACTATTTTGCTGGACCTGGGTCCGATTTTCAAAATTTTGGAATTTTTGCATCTCTAATGTTCAGCACAGTTCAGAACTGTGGAGGAAAAAAATGCAAACTCCTATTAATCCAGCGCATTGGAAAAATTTGTATATTCTTAATTTGCTAGAAAGTTCAGCATAAACACGGAAAACTTCGACAGCTTATTGTTCGAACGCTTCTGTTTTCTGCAGAAAATGCTCTTTTTGCATGGCCAAAAAATCTGTGATCTGTGCATAAAAAAGATTGATTTGGGATACTATTTCACGCAAGGAGTATGATAGCAAATGAAGACTTACGATTCAACCTGTTTTTTTGCCAACGAAAACTAATCATAGTTCACATTTGGTTGGGAAATTTCAAGGAAATTTATGCAAACTCACGTGAGTGTAATTCTCATCATGACTGGATTTTGAGCTTTGATAAGATCGGATCTCCATCAGAAAAATTACTCATCGGATCCAGATTAAGTCCAGGTCCATAAAAGATATAGGGCGGATATCCTTCTTATCAATAGTCTTTTCTGATTAGCTATTTTCGAGAACTTTTTCACGAAATTTTTTCTTTTCAAATTTTAATTTGCTCAGGCTATTCAGAGACATCTAATTATTTCTGATAAGACCTCATCATTTTGGACATGATTTTACTTGTTATGTCGCGCGAAATGTTTTAGTCAACTTCTGTTAATATCTGGGCACAGCCAAACAGATCTTATGCCGAGTTATTTGGCCTATGACATAGAAAAAATTCGAATTTGAAAATAAATTTTTTTGATATATTTAAAATTTCAAATAATTTCGGTAAATGAAAATTACAGGAAATAATGTTCCAAAATTTAACTACAAATGGATCAAAACTAAAAATCGAAATCTGGAAATTTTTCTACCCGTTGTGCTGATGAATTGTGGAATAATAGCATCATCGAATTTTAAGGGTCATAATACGGTCATACCATAATATGTGGCAGGCCGATTGGTAAACCCTAAAGATTTGCCGATCATTTGGCTGAAATTGGCTAGGCATAGGAGCTCCATGATAGAAAATAGTTGCGGTTTGTGCCTTTGTTGAACCATACCTGTACTTGGGGGGGACCCCCCCCAACTTGGCCAACCCTGTACCCAAAATCATTCCCCCCGCCCAGTTTGGAAAAAATTGAAAAAATTTGCAAAAAAGTGTATGTTTTTTGGCCTTTTTGGGAAAAATTTCGACTTTTTTCTACCCCCCCCCCAACTGGTCGGAGGTCTTACAGGTATATGTTGAACTATACATATAACGGGACCCCGAGGTCTGGGTGGGTGTTGGTTGAGCAGCCTTTTTGTCCCGGAGGTCAGTGATTCTTCAAAATTTAAGCGAAAGGATTCGCTGAAGGAAAAAAGATCGGTTTTTTGATCCGGCAAACGGTTCAAAAATAGTATTTTGTCACAATAATCCGTAAAAAATAAAGTCATGGCTCGAAGCATGGAAAAAATCGACGTTTTTGACCATTTTCTGTTCAAAAATTGACATTTTTCAATATTTTTTCGAGCAAAAGTTTAGGGTCCTATGACTACCATATGCCTATGCTTAGATATAAGACAGTATTGACGTACAAACGGAAAAATTGATCAATGCTTGACATACACTTGAAATCAGACACAAAATTAAGTAATGAAGATTCTATGTGTTGTTTGTTTGGCACGACAGTCATAGTTATCTTATATTTTCGGCGTGAATACTTTGTACAGAAACCGGACTCAGGCAGCGCGGCTGCTGGGTTTTTAGAACCGGAATCGAAGCCAGCTCCGAAACCCATACCGTGGAAAAACTGGAACTGTTTCATTTCGAATTCAGGTACCCGGACCCGAAACAAAATTAGACATTACTCGATCAGTTTGCTGGGCCCTGACACGGACTTCTTGAAATTTAGGACCCGGACCTGAACCTGATATTTTCTAAATATGCTACCTGATACTAGAGATGTATCTGGTACCCGGAATCGCAACATGACCCGAAATTATCCCTGGACCCGGACCCGATTTCCTTGAAATTTTGGATTCGAATCCCAACCGGATATTCTCAAAATTTTGCATCCGGACCCGATATTTTCAAAATAAATGTTACATCAGTTTTTTACTCATGTCCTCATCCCATTTCAGATGAGGGAAAAGTAAAAGCCCTCGGCGTTTCGAATTACATGATCAAACATTTAGAAGAAATGGACGAATACGCCAAAATTAAGCCGGTTGTCAATCAATGTGAATTTCGTCCACACAATACGTGTCCGGATCTCTTAAATTATTGTAAAAAGCACGACATCCATTTCCAAGCCTACAGTTCTTTAGGATCGGCTCATTCGAGTGCGGCGTTGTTCAAAGAACCGCTCGTCGTCGAAATGTGCAAAAAATATAAATGCGAGGCGGCTCAATTATTACTAGCTTGGGCTATTAACCAAAATGTAAGCGTTTTGCCTAAAACGAGGAGCGTCGAACGCGTTAAAAGCAATTTCGAATCCATTGATATCATGATGACAGAATCGGATATAGAATTATTGAGTAATCTCAAAACTTCGAAACGTTATTGTTGGGATCCCACAACTGTAGCTTGAGTCTCAATTGAATTTACGGGTTTGTGTCGAGCTGTCTTTAATTCAAAGTTTTTATTCGTTAAGTAACAGTTCGTTTGTAATTTTCTCACGACAATAAAAATGAATAGTTTCGTATAGTCCTCCGTAGAGTATTTTTTTGCAATAGGAAACTCGTCTATCTGACCTCACATGCAAACTGTAACCCGAATAATCCGCTTCGAAGGGCTCTCGTATTTATAAAAACAGGAGGCGGGGCAATTCGCCTCTAACTACATTTACACCCTTTTATGTGCCGCCCATCGTGATTCTTTTTCGAGATGACATTTTGATTTTAAAAGATTATTTTAAAAAAAGTGTGATGCACTTATGAAAGTCGTAAATCTTGATTTTTTTTGCAATGTATCTTGAAATTTTTGCGATACACCTTGCGCATTATGTTTTGAAATAAACGATCTTTTGTTAGTGGTTACAAATTTTTTCGACTGGTAACAATTTTTGCAAGTGGCTCTTCTCATTATCCCGGCATGATCATACTTGTGTTCTTCTGCTCCGTTTTCTATGATTATTCATTTCTTTGCTTTATATTTTCTTTTCTTCTCTCCGTTTCTTTTTTTCCCGTTTTTTTTCTCATCATTTTTTCTCCTGCCCTCAAGGTACGAAGGTTCACTCAAAACGGCGCGCTCAACGACCTGTTTACTGTCAATGCAGACGATTATGGTCACACCAGGGTTGGCAAGGCTTTGGTTTTTTGGTTTTTAGTTTTTTAAAAAAACCAAAAAATTGGAAAATCTCTAGTTTTTTGGTTTTTTTTTCCAAAATCACTAGGAAACTGTTTTTTTATAAAATGCCTCCAAATAGAAAAGTGACACGAATCAGTACTATGGTCCAAATCGTTTACGTAATGCTCTTACCGTGAAATTTTTCACTCGAAAAATTGTTGAAGGCGAGGTCAGTATGCTGTCAAATTTACATTCCTACATGATATATTGTTTAACAGAAAATCGTGAAAATCTGAAATACTACTTGCTTCCCACTTTCATTATTTAGATGCATTTCAAGAAAAACAGACTATAGGAAACTGTTTTTCACATTATTCGATCTTCTAGGCGTATATTGGTATCTATCTTAATCAATAAAACATTTAGTTGAACTGACTTCACTACAACCTAGAAAAAAGTCGTATTTTTATGATACATTTCGTACACAAAAGTTGTACATAAATCAATCGATATTCTATGTATCCATGATGCAAGCACACATTTCGTACATAAATCGAGTTTTCTTCACTCACAAAAAAATTAGACTCGTGGAGTGTGTCACATTAAATAAAATTTGGAGGCATGTCACATTAGACGAAATTGTGGCCAATCACATTGATGGGAAAACCCATGCCATATTGATAGAAAATACGGCCACGTCACCGTGAGTGGCATGCTGTGACCCCATCGGGTGGCTCACTTGGTTTTATTTCAGGAACCTGACCCGGCTAGTACTGGCTATAGGAAGGCCTACAGGGTACTTTGGTGCTGTCCCGGGGTTCTGCTGTAGAGTAATGGACAATGCCGCAATATGAAAGATGGACAAGGTCACTCGTAGAATTACCTAATATAGGAGACCCGATTGTAAACCTAAATCCCCTTTTTAGCCCTAACCCAAGAGGGACAAGGGCTCTTCTAACTGAGGGAAATCTCAAGGGAAAACCGACTTAGGAAAGGGTTCCCCAAAATACACCCTCAACAACAATAATCCCCTGAGAAGACTTACCTAGTCCTGCTTCTCAAATATGATTCGACGAAGGGCGCAATGGGTCCCTGGTGGCTTCCGATAGCAATTGGCCAATGGGGAAAATGCTCCACTCAGTTCGGGGATGAGTAACTTGGGTGGTCAAGAGGCGACACTTTAGTATTTAATCAGATGGATGAGGGGGTGACCAGGCACTACATGGGCAATAGGTATGTTCCGATACCAGTTGGGCGGTGGATGCAGTGAGATGTAAGAATATGCAAATTTATTGGAGTACTGTAGGGTGGTGGACGCAATACAATATAATAAAAATATGTGTAAATTCGACAGCAACGGACATGGAGCTAAGACAAAAGACAAAGTTGGAGGGCCCAAAAATGAGTACAAAACCAATGAAACAGGCCCTTTTGAGGACCTCATGCCTTCAGTATGGCCTGGGTGGAGCTTATGATGCCCAAGCTAACTTCCGCAGCGGAAATCAGTGCAGAAGATGCCAATGGTCACATAGACATTTTTTAGTTCAAATACATTTAGCATTGGGGACGAGTTACATCCCCATGCTAAACATATGAACGTCTTTTAATGAGAACTTCCAAACTAGTTGTTTCATGTTGCAAAACATCGCTAGTTTTTACTGATAAGAGGTGCACGTGATGCTCCAATTATGTTCATGAGCCCAATAGAGCTTATCTGGCCGAAATTCTGATTAAAGGGGTCATACTGTAGCCTATGTGCAGAACGGAAACAACAAAAATGCAACAAAATGACACACAAAATGCATGTAAAACAAAATGAACGAAACAAAATAAAAGTAAGTAACTGTCAAACAAAAAGTGGCGAAAAACATAAAGTATCAAGATGATGTAAATCATGTGACATTGGGCAAAATTAATCGGCATGTGACAAGTGTATTTGGATCTGACCATATGGGATGACATCCATTGATCTATATCATACCTGTAAATGGGGGTGGGTTGGGGGGGGGACCCCCCAACTTGGCCAAACATTTACTCAACCCCCCCCCCCCAGTTTGGGAAAAATTAGAAAAAATTGGCAAAAAAGTATATGTTTTTGGCCTTTTTCGGGAAAAATTTCGACTTTTTTCGACCTCCTCCCAAAAAATTTTGGATTTACCCCCCCCAAACTGGTCGGAGCTCTTACAGATATAATCCATATCATCATCGAAATTTTATAAAATATGATTGAGTTCAATATTCTGAATTTATTGTTACAGTAAGCTTTTTAATTTTCTTAGCTCTAAATTTGGAAATATAAATAAGACAACAATAATGAAATTTTATACAGACCAATTAAGCTTGATTGAGCCCTATATGTTCAATATTTTCAATGACTGCACACTCTAAGTTGACAGATAGAAGAGATTTTGAGTGGCTCATTTTTATATGACTTGACGCAGCTACCGAGTAGAAAAAAATCGTGCACAAAATATGTATAAATCAATGGATAGGCTATGCATCCATCATGAGAGCGACACAAATGTATATAATAAGTCCCATTTGCAGTAGTTATAGTTCGTGGACAGGTTTGAAAAATAAAACTTTGGAAACATCTAAAATCTTTATGAGTGACTTTCAACTGCAGTTTGTATGTTAACCTATCAATTTAAAACCCTCTCATCAAAAACGATATATACTTAAAAGTTTTGTCATTTCAGCTTTCCTGTCCATATGTATATATGTAATGCATTTTATGAGTTTTGTTTATGTATGTGCATTACATATTGTTTTTTTTGTCAATTTTCTTCTTTTTTCTTGAATTTCCCCTTTTCATCATGTCCCATGCTCTCGTCTATTTTTACTTCTCTTATGTTCTTCACTCATCGTTCCTTTTTTATGTACCCGCTATTACTGTATTTCTATTGTTATAATATGGATTTTCTTTAGCATAAAGTAATGACACTTTGGATAAGATTAATACTTCTAACTGCCATTTTAAGGCTCCCTAACTAGTCTTAGGTGATAGAGGGAGCTTCCATCAGTTTTTTACATAGTTATTTCAACGTACCAAACATTCTGGAGAATTAAACCAGAAAAAACCACTAAAAACCATTGAAAAACCAAAAAAACATTAAAGAACCATAAAAAAAACCAAAAAGTCGAAATTTCAAAAGTTTGGTTTTTGCCAACCCTGGGTCACACCAGCACCAGCAAGGCTTTTTACATGCACCAACTGAATTTCGGGCTGTTCAAGTGCAACCGATGTTTTTCTGTCAGGTTGCACAGTGCAACTTGGAGCCTTACCGCTCTTTTGATTAGAATACAGTATGTCCAGTCTGGATATTCATTTTTATCCATTATAAAATGATACATGGTATTGAAATGAGACTTGGGTGTAAATAAAGAAATATATAAATAGATTAGAATTGAAAACAGATCTACACTCGCTAATTCGTCTAATCAGGCCCAGACCTTGGGTAGAATAAGTCTGCAATAGTTCAGTCAGTCTCAAGTTCAACAAAAGATCAACTGCTTTCGTTCCAAAGAACTGCAGATGATCAGACAACTCTCTGAGCTCAAGTGACTTCCTATCACCGGACAAAACCGAGAAATCAGGCAGAGAACTGAGTCGTAAATGTACACTCGCGCACAGGGTGGTACTCCTGAGATCCAGGGTCTGGACCTTTTGTAGTAGTTCACCACCACTATTTTTTTTAGGCTTAGGCTTAGGCTTAGGCTTAGGCTTAGGCTTAGGCTTAGGCTTAGGTTTAGGCTTAGGCTTAGGCTTAGGCTTAGGATAATGAAAATAATAAATGGGAATTAAAAGGTTGATTTTTAACTGAGTGTTTGGCTCAGTGGTAACGCACTCGAGTTTTTGAATCAAAAGGTTGCAGGTTCGATACCTACCTGATGACAAAAAAAATCGCCGAAAAACTAAAAGAATGAAAAAAATAGTGGTGGCGAACTACTACAAAAGGTCCCATGGTCTAACCTGCATTCCCTCCACTGCAAGATCGAATATAAATGTCCAGGCGTCCGACTTTAAATCTGGGTGACGAATCCACAAACACAATAATAAAATCAATATTAACCAATAATAAATCGGCCAGTCAGGCCCACGGATTTTTCTTTCTAATATAAAAACAAACAAGAATGACCAAAAACATAAATGTTCCGGCCTTTTATGTGCGACGTCTATGCAAATCGGCATCCACACAAAATGCATCCACTTTGGCTATTTCTTTGCAACCATGGGATGGACTATGTCCATCCCTGTGCCTGGTCGCTACTCATCTTATAACCCGTGTAATACAAAAGATGCAAAAAGTACTTAGAGTAACTGGTTATGATGTGTGACTTTAGGCAACAGTACGAACCTGGCTCATGCTTCTGCTTAGGCTCAGGGGTCATTTATACTTGCCTTTTTTGATGGAACGGAATGCAATCGACACAACTTTACTGAACAAAAGGGAAATTTTTGTTCTGTTAGGTTCAGTTGGAGGATACCGTGGGTCATTTTCTACAAAATTGCAGTTATCCTTTCCCATCGGAAGTGCATTTTCAGGCTAAACGTCTCAAGCTGTTTGCGATCCATTCCATTCTGTTCCGCCGAGAAATTAAGTATAAATTAGCGTTTAGGCGCCCTATCCAGGAGTGGAAAATCATAGGATTTTCTGTCAACGACAGTCGGCACCTCTATGGAATGAATAGGCAATGTACAGAAAGCCCAATTTAGAAGTGAAAAAATCCTAGAATTTTTTTTCCAAGTTTTCCAGCAGCAGTAAACTGTGACTTGGCTCAAGAAAGCTGCAGCGTAATGCACCAAATTTTGAGATTTCAACTTTCCAAAGCACACCACTCCTCAATTTTTGAAGCTAAATGAGAACCATGTTCAAATTTTTTTCTCAATTCTAACTTTTTTCAAAAAAATACTCTTTAACACCGTCAAACTCCAATTGCCTCATTTTTGTCTTAATACAGTATAGGCGCGGCAATTGAACAAGCAAATTATACTTTACTTGATTTTTTCGGTTAGGAGCATTTAAAAAACCTGTGGAAGAATGAAAGTCCTAAATCACATTGTCATGTTTAAAATATCTTTTTGAAAAACTTGTTTGTCGTTGGAAGACTTCCTTTTCTACGTCATCATGCAATCGACCACCAGATCAGGAAATAACTTGAAACCAAAAGTGGTACCGAAAAACCGAAAAAAGTGGTGCCAAGATTTGAAACAAAACTCTCATTGTTTTTGTCAGTAACAATCGGGTATTTAAAACTTTAGTGAAAAAAATTGACTTCGGACAAATGTAGATTCATTATAGGGTTTTTGCCATGCACTGCAAAATATAAAAGTCTGATATGAAATTTGGAATTTGTATGATTCATGTGTCTACCGCCCACTATTAGCTTTTTTCTTTATTTTTCTAATGTTCTTCATTGACATCCCTTATTGTTTTTCTGTTTATTGCATCATTCTTATTCGCAAAAAAAGTTCTCTTTTTGTTTAGATACAGTTAGAATCTCTACCGAACGCTATATCAATATGGACGACGTCCATGTTATTACGCAGATCTTGAAATATTTCGATTTTGAAGAATTATGTATAGCGGAGCGAATAAACTCATATTTCAAAAGTTGCGTCGAATCGGAATTGTATCGATTAAGATATGTCGATTTTGATCGAATATTTACTGGTTCCTGGATGAAAGTTATGGAAAAAATTCGAAGATATTGTTTCAGCCTGCGTCGTTTAAAAAATTTAAGCAACCCGGCATCTAGTTTGTTTGTAGCAAAAACGTGGCTTTTTTCGCCTGATCTATTTAAGGATTTTATGGATAATTTCTTTATCATTCTTTCTGGTTTACAGAAACTGACATGTTTGGAAATTGATTCAGATTTTATTAGAATATTCGGATGGGAAAAGGCGTTGAGTTTTGTGGAAAATTCTCGCAATTTGCGGCAAATAAGTGTATATATAAATGGGTGTTACAAATGCAACAATGAATTACAAGAGAGAATAAATAAAGTTATTATTGGTCACTGCGGCTTGATGAAATTGGAAATTTGTCGAGGTGATGATTTATGGATTGACTTATCATCGTGTCGAAATCTGACTCATCTCACAATAGAGTCTATTCGAAGAATGAAGATTTCAGAATATGAACAATTGTACACATTTCTCGATATTAATTTGAATTTAGAAAGTTTGAATATCGGTAAGGTATCACATAATAAACTACAACTGATCGAGAAGTTGATGAGGTTGCCAAAATTGAAAAGATTGTCATTGGACATTTGTCAGTCCGACACCGACGTCGATGAAGATCCCGATTTATCCTATCACAGAATTATTCCTGATTTATATTTCGTTTCTTTGCAAAATATTCGGGTTGACTGCGGAAACCTCGAAAGTCACACAAAATTCGTCGGCTTTCTATTAGCTCGTAGTCCCCTGTTGAAAGAATTTATTTTGGAAGCAGTTCATAGTGATTTGGCGTTTTACTACATCCTTTTCGACAAATTTCCTCTTTACAATCAACTCGAAATTTTCGGAATTTTCTTTAAGCTGGCATATGAATTACAGTGCTTTATTTATGACGAATTATCGAAGATGGTGAATTTAAAGTACTTCGAGTTAAGGACCCGCCATGTTGTCACCGATGATGTTCGGAAAATCAGCAAACTGAAGAAATTAAAATTGTAAGTTTCATTTTTAGCGATAACATGAGTGGTTGCTTAAATTTACAAAACAGCTAAACTTTTTACAGACAAAGTTCTGAATAAACTCATAGTTGGAATTAGTTTTCATTCAATGATTCCAGTGTACTGTTCTCAAGTTCAAGAAACATTTTGCATTTCATGGTTTTCCAATGAATCTACATTTTATCACTGTTTTCTTCTTCTTCATCTTCTTCAGTTCATAGCAGGCGTTTGGGGAGGTGATCATCCTCTTAACCAAAACACTGCTGTCAGTGCCCCTGGACTTCTCAAACCATTCACGATCCGCTTCCAATCTTTCTCATCAGTTGTGATGATGTTCCTGGCTTTGCTGATAGTCAGTCTTTGATTCTTGAGGTCTTCTTCTACATGCTTCAACCAAGTCATCTTTGGTACTGTTCTTTGAATCCTCCAGTCGCACAGACGCTCTCACCAGAGGAGTTTCCATGGGAGGCGATTGTCATTCATTCGCCTGACATGCCCAAACCATCATAGTCTTCGTTGTTGAATTTGCGCTTCAATGAGTGGCTGGTTATTGCACCTAGCTCAAATGTCCTCTCCTCATTTTCCATCAAGAAGTAAAACCCAGATAATCTGCCTCAAGCATCGCATTTGAAAGACCTCGAGCTTGTTGATGACCCATTGAAGTAGCATCCACATTTCTGATCTGTATGTGAGAATTGGTAGTATAAGTAACGAATTTTGGTCTTTGCAGAAATGTTTGCCTTCTTCCAAATGCACCATTTGAGAGAAGCAAATTTTGATGGTCAACCTTCTTTTCTTGCACCAGCAATCCCAGGTATTTGAACTCTTGTACCTGCCCAATTTGGATGCCATCCAGGTGCACGCTGGCCAGGGATTCATCAGTCATGAGGACTTTGGTGTCATCTGCATTGATTCTTAATCCATATGATTGAGTGTTCTGAGTGAAGTCGTAAAGAATATCGGTTACTTCGGCATCAGTATTTATGAAGATGGCCTTGTCGTCTGCAAACATCAAATCAGTTGGAGAATTTGTATCTTCATACCACACACCACTTCTTCCTCTGAAGACTTTTTGCATTAGCGCATCAATCACAATGTCGAAAAGTAGCAGCAGGCAATGCATCCCTCCCCAACTCCAGTTTGAATCAGGAACTCGTCCGATGAGTCAGTTTGGATATGGACGCAGCTGGTTGAGCCATCATAAGCTGCTCATAAAACCTGAATGATTTCAAATGACATGTGTTCCATTTCCAACACTGACCACAGGGCGGGCCAATGAATACAATCGAATACGGATTTGAAATCAATGAAGATGATAACCGTTTACTGGCTACATCAAATCCATTGAGTACAATCAAAACTACAATCAAAACCATGAAGTGCAAATATTTAATCAATGCAGCCATAGTGTTACTCGAATTCTGCTTACTCTCTCGACTGGCCTACTCCCGATGTTTTTGTAGCTTTCTTTGAATGATCTTCATGAATACTTTTTGAACAATCGATAGAAGACTGATGCTGTGATAGTTGTCACATTCTTCAGTACCAGAACGATGAGCACTTCCTTCCACGTCGAGGGAATGCACTCTGCCTGCCAAATGCACAGCAGGAGGATGTGGAGCTGCTGTAGTAACACATTCCCACCAGGCATTACCCAAATGATACACTAAACTACCAGTAGCAGGTTATATCGGCTAACAATCACCTCATGCATATTGGCCAAAGTACACTGAGGGAACAACCAGCGCTTTCTTCCACGTCAAGGGAATGCACATCACCCTGCCAAATGTGCAGCAGGAGGATGTGGAGCCCCTGTAGTAACGTGTTCCCACCATCCTTGACCATCTCGACAGTGATTTGATTGACACCTAGTGCCTTCCCGTTCTTCAGTGACTTTATTGCCACTTTCATTTTGTTGATTGTTGGTTCCCCATCGGGAAATGTAACCTCCGGTTGTTCAATTGGCAGTGACTCTGGCACTGGTTCTTGTGGTGATGCGTGATTATTCAGCTGGTGAAAGAATTCCCTTTACCAGTGTAGATGTTCATTTGGCTAACTCACAGACGTTCCATTCAGTTTCTTGATGTTATCATTCATCGATTTGGTTTTGCCGCTCAACCGCCGAACGGTCTGGTACAGCGTCTGATATTGGTGTCTCGATGCCGCTTCTTCCATATTGGTGACAACTTTGTTCCAATGAGCTTCACATTCTGCTTTCATCTTCTGTCACACGCATACATGCACATAGGGGGGTAGGGGGGTAAAATCCCATACCTGAGATCCTGGCCCCCTGGCCAAAAAAATCGTCTAACACCCCTACCTGAACTTTTTCCAAGGCTGTTTTTTTCATGATTTTTGTGCATATTTTGTATAAAAAAACAGGCTTGCAGAACTTTTTTTTTGTTTTTTTTGCTCACCCACCCCCTACCCCCAGGGAAAAAATTTCATGAACCCTCCATCCTGGAAAATTCTTACTGTGTATGTCTGGTCACACATCTTTGTTCAGTCGCCGGTACTGTCCCAAATTGATATGCTTAGCTCGTTTCCTCTGCTCAATGATGTCCAGACACTCGTCCGATATCCATTGCTGTGTTCTGCGGCAAACGGGGAGACACAGCTCAGCTGCGGATTCCATGACAAATACGGAAGGTTGCTTTTCCTCTTGGTTGATATAGTCTGATGGCTTTAGCATGGCGAATTGGTTCGATAAGGCAATTTGGAATTCGCTTCTGATATTTGGATCTCGGAAACACGTCCAGTTCCACTTGGCTGGTGGTAGTGCATTCGTGTTTGCTCTTTGTAATTTGAGTTTCAGTTTGGCCTGGACAAGATAATGAGCAGATCCAAAATCTGGTCCATGCATCAGACATATATCATTGAGCATTGACCAGAATCTGATGTTGACTAAAATATAATCCAATATTGCCGAGTCATCACCCGCCAGGTTTTGCCATGCGAGCTTATGTTGATGGGAGCTGTTGCCAATGAACAAGTTGTTCCCCACGACAAATGATAGAAGCTGCAACCTGTTGTCATTTATCTCACCATGTCCAAAATTGCTCAATGTTTCTTCCCAACCAGTCCGATCTGTACCCGTGTGTGCGTTCAAGTCACCCGCAAGCACAATTAATTTAGTTTGTGGGATCCTGTCTAGTGCGTGTTGAAGCTGGTCACTATTTTACATGCTGGCAGTGATAGTTGCACTATTTTAGAATGAAAACTACTCAATATCCTTATAATTATTTGAGAAGTCCCATTTAACGTGGAACCTATCAGAAAATCATACACATATGACACAGCAGTTTTGTGTTTGTTTCATTTTTATTCTGCTGAAGCATTTCAGCTAAATTTTGTGATTAAAACGAATCAACTGGTTGAATATACTCAAACATGTTTAGAATTAGAGCCAATAATGTTTTTATAGAAACTCGAGACTTTTTCGGTGATTTCCATCACATAAAATCCATTTTCGTGCTTAAAAACACTGGAACACCAATGTTTTGCCAGTATTCATATTAGAAATAACACTTCAAAACCATGCATCTTGCCTGAAAATAGTATCAGAGTTTTTAGGTTAACCATACCGTTCGTTCTCTACTATATGGAGAAATGTGCGAAAAATTTATGCTTTAGAAAAACAGGCGAAAATCTTTATTTTTCTAGTGTTTTGTAGAACGATTTGTACTGACAAGAAGACTCGGCATTAAAAGCAATGACGCTGCATTTTTAAAATGTCTACTCACATCCAGTCTTTGTACTTCAATTTTTGATGTTTTTTTTCTGACTTGAGTGTCGTTTTTTGATAACTGAATTTAACTCTCAAATTTCCTTTCAGTCTGCAATGGTCAGATCAGAATGCTGCGAGTTTGAAAATGATCCATTCTAGCTCTTCGTTGCAAGGTTTAGATTTGTACTGTAACGCAATGATGAGTCCCTCAGCAACCGACCTCATCTTGGATCAATGTCCAAATTTACGTTTTTTCTCCGTCAGCTTCCTGAATGGCGAACAAATGCGAAAATTGCCCATCAGAGCGCCCAAGCTGGAATATTTACGATTATGTAACATCATTCCATTTCCCTTCATGCAGAATCCTTCCCCGATCATTGACGATTTAACCAACCTGGTAGAAAATTTGCCAAATTTACATCAATTATGTGTGGATCAGCAAATCTACAATTTATTGTTACGAAATGAGCCGATAAAGCATTTGTTTAGGCGAAAAAGATTATTGGTTTTGGGTACTAAAGCCAACTTGATGAGTAAATGGATTCAACTTTGCTGCCAAGAAGACCCATCCACGTGAATTCGTGCAACATTGAGCTGTATTTTCTGTAGAATCTGATTTTTTCTCCTTAGTTTAGTACACACTTCTCTTGGCCACTCATCTTAAGGGTCATTTATACTTGTTTTTTTCGACGAAACGGAACGGAATCGATCGCCAACAGCCTGAAACGTTCAGCCTGAAAATCAACTTTTGATCGCAAACGAAACTTTAATTTTCTAGAAAATGACCGACGGTAATCTCCAACCGAACGGAACGAAAATTTCTCTCGTTCGGTAACGTTGTGTCGATTGCATTCGTTTCCGTTCCGTTCCGCCGAAAAAAGCAATTATAAATGACCCTCATTTGTTATGTGGGGGAGCATATTCTGTTGCTATGTACAGCCATGTATTAGTTTGACTCCGCGTTTAATTGAGTTTACTGTGTGATGGAATTCATGCATCTGATTTGACGAATCATTAGGGAGCGAGAACTGTCATCAATTTGATTGGTGGAAAAATTTGATATCTCCAATTTGATTAGTCGAAAAGTTGTAGTCTACTCCTTCCTAACCGTGAGTCCAAGCTTAAGCCCAGACCTAGGCCTAAAGCCTGCGCCTAAGCCTAAACCTAAGATTAAACCTAATCCGTCTAGGCCTATGCAAGCCTAAGCCTAACCTAACCTGAGTCTAAGCCCAAGCCAGAAAATTTGCCAGAAACAACTGTAAAAATCGGTAAATTTTTTCGACCAATCAAAATGATGACAGATCTCGCTTCGCAATGCTTTCTAGTTTTGATTTGACGGAGAGGAGAAGAACAGTGTTTTTTTGTGCCAAAATTGGAACAGCACAAAAATTTTTGGGCGTTTGTGCATACCTGTACTTGGGGGTGGGTTGGGGGGGGGGGAGGGTCCCCCCCAAGTACAGGTATGCCCCTCAGTTTGGAAAAAATTAAAAAAATTTGCCAAATGTTTTTTGGCCTTTTTTGGGAAAAATTTCGACTTTTTTCTACCCCCCGCCCAAAATTTCGGATTTACCCCCCCCCCAACTGGTCGGAGGTCTTACAGGTATGCGTTTGTGCCAATTGGCACAAAATTTTTGGCTGGTCAAACATTAAATTTTTTAGGTAAATTACGGATGGCAGTGGCCGCCGCAAATTTTTTTTGTGCCAAAAACCATGTTTTGGCACAAAAAACACTGATTAGGGACGCGCTTTATTGTCGAAAGTCAACGAATTTGGAAATCTAATTTGAGTTTATTTTTCCTTTAAAATTTTCCTTAGGCTTAGGCTTAGAGTACAGCAGCTGCGCCCTAAGGGCGCAGCGCTGTTGAGGCTCTTCCAAATTTCGGTGCTTTTCCCATGCATAATTTCACTTGTTCTTTCTTCCCTTCATCATGAAAACCCCCAAAAACCGGCGTCAGAGAAATTTCGGCGTGGCCACCACCATCCGTAAAAATTCTAATTTTTTTAATTTTTAGACGTTTTGGTGGCTGAAAATGCAAAAAATTTTCGGCGCTTCGCGCCAAGTCAATGACATACCTGTAATTGGGATCACCGTTTTTTTTCCTCGAAGACTTTTTCCACATGAGAACCGGACCCACAATTTTTTTCCCCATTCTCCAAAAATTTTCCTCATTTTTAAAAACGTTTATAATATTGCCACAGATGCTTTTTTATGCATTTTAGGAGCATACCCAAGCATTTTGTTGTATTTGTAGTCAGAAACCTGCAAAAATGAGGAAAAAAATTGAGAAAATTCTGGTTACGTTAGTCAAAAAGTGCTCATGAAGGATATATTGGTGTTCTATAGGAGCGGATAAAGCAAGTTAACGATAGAGTTCTCATGAATTTATCCGCTATCAACATTTCTGTGATTCCGATTAGAATCATTTAATTTTATTTAGTTCTTGGTCCGGCGCGGAGCGCCGGAAAAATTTTCGGATTTTCACTTTTTAAAACGCTGGAAAATGAACCTTCATAACGTTGGGAAATAAATTAAAATCAGATGGAAGAAGTCTAATTTGCTCCCCATTCCGGCGCGGAGCGCCGGAAAAATTTTCGGGTTTTTATATTCTAAAATGCTGAAAAATAAATCTCTCCTACTGATAATTCGTGAACAAAAGTTTTAAAATCGCAGTCTAGAATGATGTCTTCAATTTCCACTTTCCATAAACGCAAAAGTTCAGATTGCAAACGTTTAAAAAATTCCAATCATCGAGAGAAAAAATTGAGAGAATTGAGGAAAAATCTCTCGGCGCGAAGCGCCGGAAAATTTTGAGATTTTGACCTTTTAAGTGCACCAAAACGCATCTTTTCGGTTTAGAGTTCCCTAAAATTTTTTCCACAATGAGAACCATACCCAAAATTTTTTTCCTCATTTCGAAATTTTTTTTCTCAAAAGACCCCATTTGAGGAAAAAAATGGTGATTGGGATGGGGTTGGGGGGTTTGCCAACAATATACCCAACCCCCCCCCCCCCCAGTTTGGAAAAAATTAAAAAAATTTGCAAAAAAGTGTATTACGTTTTTTGGTCTTTTTTGAGAAAAATTTCGACTTTTTCGACCCCCCCCCCCAAATTTTGGATTTACCTCCCCCCCCAACTGGTTGGACCTCTTACAGGTATGGTCAATGAATGTTATATTTCCCATTCGTATATTTGAATTTGACCCGAACGCGAACGATTTCTCTTCGAACAGTGTATCAGTATTGTTGCAGCAATCTTTATAGGCTGTCAATGACTGATAAATGAAAAGAAATTCTGAATATTCTCTGTTCATTCGGTCAGATTCAGATTCATAACTGAATTTCTTACTTTTTGTGTTTGATTGATTCAAATAAAAAGTTGATATCGTTGGTAATGGTACAATGTTTTGATCGAAAACTCGCCAAATTTTCGACTTTACTTTCTCTAGTCTTTACATTGTTGTTGGAAATATAATATAGATATTTGTAGTCGAAAATTGAATCAATTTGAACTTCCTAAACAATTCTGGAGTTATTTAAATTTTCTCAGATACTATTTCTTCTGGAGACGTCGTCAACTATTTTCTTGCACATTATTCTCTTATCTCACTGACATGGTTAGCTGAAAAATAGGTTGGGCACGATTTTTACAAAAAATCAATGCGTTAAACGCTAACTTTTTATTAAGCTTTTGGCCTAAAACTTTTCCGCAGTTTTCAGTATTTTTCTAGTAGAAAAAAATTTTTCGTGCCATTGGCACAAATTTTTTTGGCGTCTTGTGCTAATTGACACAAAGGTCCGTGCACAAAAAAAACGCTGACCGAGAAGCAGTGTTTTTTTGGTGCCAAGACATGGTTTTTGGCACAAAAAAATTGGAATGGCACAACAAATTTTGAGTGTTTGTGCCAATTGGCACAAAATTTTTGGATGGTCAAGCATTAAATTTCCCTGATTTTAGACCTTTTAAGGGCTGAAAATGCAAAAAAATTTCGGTGCTTCGCGCCGATTCCATGAATATAGTATTTCCTACTTGTTTATTTGACTCGAACGCGTACGATTTCTCTTCGTACAGTGTATAAGTATCGTTGCAGCAAATTTTATAGGCTATAAATGACTGACGAAAGAAAAAATCGGAATACTTCTCTGTTCATTCAGTTAGATTTGGATTCAAAAGTGAAATTCTTACTTTTTGTGTTTGATTGATTCAAATAGAAAAATCAATATTGTTGATAATGGTACAATGTTTCGACCAAAAATTTACAGAATTCTCGACTTTATTTTCTCTAGTCTTTACATTGTTGCTAAATAGATATATTCGTATAGTCGAAAATTGTATCAATTTGAACTTCATGAACAATTCTAGAATTATATAGATTTTCTCATGATTACATTTCTTTTTGAGTCGTCGTGAACTTTTTTCCTGCACAGATTTTTCTTATCTCACTTACATGATTAGGTAAAAAATAGATTGGGCACGATTTTTACTAAAACTTAATGCGGTAAGCGTTTATTTTTTGTCAAACTTTTGTTCTACAACCTTTCCGCAGTATTCAGTAAATTTTTTTGTGCCATTGGCACACATTTTTTTGGCCTCTTGTGCCCATTGGCACAAATGTCCGTGCACAAAAAAAAAACGCTGCCGAGAAGCATTATCACTGCTTTTTTCGCTAAAGATCGCGCTATACAACAAAAATCATTTTTAAAAGTTTTCAATTTCAAATGAATTTGTCTTTTGCCGTCATTACAGTCGTGGAATCAAAAAGTAAAAACGAAATCTACAGAAATGACAAAAATTTAACCCGGCTAAATTTTTTTCCGTGTTTGAAGAAGGAGCCGATTTGCACAGTATAGTTCGATCGGGCTTTTTTTGCTTTGAAAATGGTAAGCCAAAAGGCTCCTAGGCTTACATTTTTAGATGCCGAATTCAAACCTTTGTAGCTGAAAATTTTTTATTGAAGAATATCGAAAAATATGCTCATAACACGCTACCATACATGTGATTGGTTGGGAACGGCTATGGGAACCCCCCTCCCAGAATTCGCTGACCATATGGCTAGCCATTGAGCGACCCCCTCCCCAGGATTTTTCAATCCTATGGCTAGCCATATGGTAGCTGTAGGGATCCCCATTTTTTCGGTCGGGAAAATACTGAAAAATGTCAATTTTTGAACACAAAATGGACCAAAACGTCAATCTTCTCGGCGCTTCGTGCCATGAATACATTTTTTCGGTCTTTTTCGAAAAAATTACTTTTTTTTCAACTATTCCTTAGACTTTTCTGTGAAAGAATCGATTTTTTTCTTCCACAGACCCCTCCCACCAAGAAAGTGGCCCGACCCCCCTGCTCGCAGACCTCGGGGCCCCGGTACATGTATGCTACCTTGTACATGGATGTTGAATCAGTTGATACATGTTCAAGAGAACTACAGCTCAAAACTTCATTTCCAACCAATGTTTTGCTAGTTCAAGCCTCTTTTTGCATGTATACTATGATCAGCCATACAAAGAAAATCCTTTTGTATGCAAAAAACACGATATTTTGTGTATTTTTGCAGAAACCTTCTTCGAAGATGAGTTAATGCCCCTCTGGCACAATAGTATAAGACCCTGAAAAATTCAGCTTTATACCTGTAATTGAGGTTGGGGGTACCGCAAACTTGGTGGAACCATATACCCAAATGTCAGAACTTCTTCCCCACCCAATATGTCAACCATATACCCAACCCCCTAAACTCTCCAAAGTTAGAAAAAATTGGGGGAAAATTACCTTTTTTGGATTTTTTAGGGGAAAATTTTGGAAATTTTTCGACTTTTTTTGCGATTCTTCGACCCTCCACTCAAAATTTTGTAAATTTTGGAACCCCTTTACCCAAATTTTGGGGATATTTCTCCTGGAACGGGTCGGACCTCTAAGCGGTATGTGCAGCTTCTGTTCTTTTTCCTTTCGTTGTCTCCTAATCCATCCCACCGAAAAATTTTCAGATTCTGACATCCTAAACTGTTGGAAAATCAGTTTAATGATAACTTATAAGCATGAGGTTCAGATTTTTTGTGTAAACACATGTCTTTATCATTATAGAGTTTGAAAAACTCATACTTTCATATGTTTGGATTTCTGGAAATCACTTCCGTGATGAATATGAATTCGAACGTTTAAAATCATAGTTGCAAAAACTGTTGGAAAAAGTGAGATTTTTATCTCCGAAATGCCCCGAAATTCATCTTTTTCATGTCGAACTTCCATATTTTTTAATTTTCCAAAATTCTTTTCCCCTAAAAATTGATTTGTGAGAAAAAAGTGGATAGACCGATATGCGAAGAATTTTTGAATAAAGTCCGGCCACAAGCATCAGAAACTTTTCTGTGTTTCCTGATTCTAGAGCCGCAAAACGGCTACTTGGAATCTTAAATTGAATCAAAGTAACAATAATTCACTGAAATATAAATAAGTATAAATCAAAATTTTAGGAGCTAAAATGGCTCCTAGACCTTAATTTATAGGAGCCATTCACAAATTTTTAGGGTCCCAAATCCCTAAAATGAGTGCGATTGTAGAAGAGAACAGTTTGTTTTCGTAATCGGTAATTATATATTTGTTTTCCACTAGCCAGCAATGATACATTTGTTTTCTAGGACCTCATTATTTGAACGATGTCGAAGATTATTAAAACTATCGAAATCGGAAAAAATATCCTAATGCCCATTATGGGAATCGGAACCTGGGAAATGCGGGATAAGACCGTTTTGGAAAATGTTCTCGATACTGGCTTCGCTGCAGGTAAATTAAATTATAATTTTTTTATAATCTTGAATTCTAAAAATTGTCTACTTCAATTCCGAATTGGTGGTAGTATTTTTACTGTAAACTGCGCTAAAAATGTGGAAATTTCAATCAATTTCAAAATTGTAAGAAAAATTTCAATTTCAAAATTTCACTTTACAGTATTTTTTCACCTCTTCACTTCAGGATATCGCCTCATCGATACCGGTTACATTTATCAAAACGAAGATCATATCGGTTCGATATTGAAAAATTTACTCCCCAAACATAACATCAAACGTAGCGATGTTTTTATCACGTCCAAAATGCCCATGTCGCATCACGGTGGCAAAGTTCGGGAAGCTTTTTCGACCTCGTTATCTAAATTGCAAAGCGATCATATCGATTTGTATTTGGTGCATTTTCCGGGCTCGTCCAGCGTTAAACCGTCGGACGGCGAACGTTTGAAAGAATTGAGGCGTCAAACTTGGGCCCAGATGGAAAAACTATATGGTAATTATGGCATGATGTTTCGACCAGAATTATTACCTAGCAGAGGTCCTCAAGGTCAGATTTTTCAGGTAGGGGTAAAGTTGAAGATTTTTAGGGGTAGCGTAGTTAAATTTCCATTAAAAACTTTATTTTATCTCAAAATTAGGCTTTCAGTGATCAGTTTTTAGGAATTTTTGGTAGGGGCAATACCCCGATCATACCCCTCTCTATCATACATGTAACGGGGACCCGAGGTCTGGGGGGGGGGGGTCAGTAATTCCCAAAATTTTGGGGGGAGGGGTCTCAAGGAAAAAAATTTTGATTTTTTCACGAAAAAAGTCCGAAAAATAGTCCAATTTTTTTCTAAAAAGACCGAAAAATGTATTCATGGCGCGAAGCGCCAAGAAAATTCACATTTTTTACAATTTTTTGTTCAAAAATTGTCATTTTTCATCAAAAAATTGACATTTTTCAGTATTTTTGCTGCCAAAAGTATGGGGGTCCCTACGACTACCATATGGCTAGCCATTGGTTTGGAAAATCCTGAGGGGGCGGTCGCCCAATGGCTAGCCATATGGTCGACGATTTCTGGGGGGGGGGGGGGTTCCGATAGCACTTCCCCCCAATTACATTGCTCTCTCTCTCTATGAGGTTGTCTGTTACCTACTTATCGTCCGGAGGTCCAATTTTTCTTCCGACTGATCTCTAATACAACCCCTCAAAATTTCAAGTTTTCGATTTACCAAAAAGTGCCATTTCGAACTGAAACTCAGAATTAGCTGATGCATATATCAATTTGATTAGTAATCAATTTCTCAATATCAAATTTATGTGTAGAATCGTAGAACATTATATCTTAAAAAACATTCCATGCGTGAGTCTCGCTCTCTGAAGAATCTAATCGAAATTCGTGTTCAAGCTCGAACTATAAGATGTTTTTTTCGTGAAAAAAATTGGGCGACAAGATTCTGAAATACTGTGCCTGTCGAAGCTTGAATGAGAAGCATTTTTACATGATATTTTGATCTCTATTTGTTCATCGATTTTATGCCACTTTTTGTGGTGACTTCGAGCTTGTCCATGCAAGTTTAAATAGGGATCTTTTTTTTTGTTTACGCTGAATATCACAGCGACATTCATTCAAAATGAAAATCAAAATTCGTTAAAGCTTCGATAACCAAGAGCTTAAAATTTTTCACTGTTTTAGAATTTTTTGGGCCTTAGTTGAATATTCATCATGTTCGGAAGAATATGCTCCACCATTTAGCGTTAAAAAGATTATTCTCTAGAAATAATATATTTCGAGAAATTTTGAAGCAGAAAAAACCAGACAAAAAATGTCCAAAATGTCAATTAAGGTGCCATTATCCTATAGGAATCTATAAGATTTTTCCCTAGCTCTGCAGCTATTCTGATAAAAAATATAATCTTAAAGTTTCAATTAGATTTTCCTTTCCTTTGATGCACTATTAGGCTTTGGTAATTTGATTCAAAATGTTGACAATTGCTATCAAATCTGCTGTTAGATACTGGAAATACTTAATGCATTCCACATAGGAAAATATCAAGAAAAGATGTGATTGACATGTTTAATCATTTGTTGTTCAAAATTGACTATTTTCTACTAAGAGAATTACCTTTTTCAGTATTTTTCGATCAAAAAACGAGTGTTCCTACGACTAGCATTTCTATATGTATGTGTCATTTAAATTTTTAGTTCTAATGAAATCTTTAGAATCTCGGGAGATGAGAAGAAAAAAACACTTTTTTTGTAGTCACAATAATTTGAAAGTTGAACACGACTCGTTCAGAAATTAGAATATCTATTCTCCAAAAAGTTGCAAAATCTAGAAATCAGGCCATTTTTAAAACTCAAAAACATTTGTAAAAAATTTTAAAAAAGCAGAAAACGAAATTTTTTTATTTGTTCTAATAAAAGCTACTTTTTTGATTCATATTTTGATCCATTATATCCAAAAAACAACCTGATTTCATCCAACATGTAACGGGGCTCCGACGTCTAAGTGGGTCGGGCGACTTCTTTGGGGCCACATGTCACTGATTCTCCAAGATTTTAGGCGAGGTGTCTCTGCAGGAAAAAAATTCGATTTTTTGACCAGAAACGTCCGAACAACGGTTTAAAAATAGTAATTTTTGCCTTAAAAAAACTGTAAAAATGCATTCATGCCACGTAGCGCCAAGAACATTGACATTTTTGACCATTTTTTGTTCAAAAATTGATATTTTTCGTCAAAAAATTGACATTTTTTAGTATTCTTCCAACGAAAAGTATAGTGGTCCCCATGACTACCATATGGTTAGTCATAGGGTTGGTGAATCCTGGAGGATTCGTCCAAAGGCCATATTCCGACGTTTTTAGGGGGGGGGGCTCCTATAGTTCTCCACTCCCCAATTACATGTATGGTTTGGGGACCCTCCTCTCCAGCTCGATTGGACTTAATACCCAGATGCAGACAACCCCACGGGGAGGGGTATGAGGGGGGTATTACCCGTACCTAAAGTCCTAAAAATTCATCACTGGGTGCCTAATTTGGCTTTCTACTCATTCTCTCTTCTGCGCAACTACTTATGGAAGGTCAATTTATTCGAAATGGACGTGAATAAATACAAAATCACATGATAATATCACACGCATTCCTTTCATTCATTCCACATAGAATCTGTATGAGCGCGTTTAGCGCGTTTTTAAATATTCGAAAAATTTGTACTCATCGCTTTGCTCACAATCATTAAATAGTTAGAATTTATTTAACAAAATTAAAAATTAATGTTAGTTGAAATATATCAAAATTATTAGTTTTAATTTTTACAAAGTTTTGGAGGACCGTTGTCTTCCGTTTCTAAGATTGTCGATGCGGTACGAGGCATGTATGGCTTTACGCGAGAAAGTGAGACTTTCTGAGATTGTCCGGGACAATCTAGACTATCGATCGTTATGACGTTTTTCGAGATTTCGGAATTTTCGACCACTACGAAGGGTCCGATATAGTCTTTGTCGATTTTAGTTGCTTTTTTGTTATTAAGCAACAGTATGAGATCGTTTAGATCGTATTTTTGGTCTTTCGCTTTCTTATCGAAGTATCGTTTATGCGATTCGGACGCGTTTTTTAAGTTTTCGGAAACTTCGTTGTATAGCGTTAGTTGCGCTTGCGTGAAGATGTACTGATACGCATCGTAGTTTAGCGGTAGTGTTAGACTTTTTGCGCAGTCGAAATCTATAGCGATTCTGGGTTCGTACCCTCGCAAAAGTCGAAACGGAGAGAAGTGAGTAGCTGTGTGAGGAACAGCGTTATAGGCGAATGTCGCGAAAGGTAGATATCGTTCCCAATTATCGGGGTCTTCCGCGGTGAATTTTTTGAGTTGCGAAATCAGCGTTTGATTGAATCTTTCTACCATTCCATTACATTGCGGGTGATACGCAGTGGTATTAATTTTCTGAACTTTTAGAAGTTTCGCGATGTCTTTCATCAAGTTTGAAGTGAATCCTGAACCCTGATCTGATAGTAGATGTTTCGGACTGCCATGAACCAATACTACATTGTTTACGAAACTTTCAACTATAGTTGCTGCTTTTTGATCCGGAATCAAATGAGCCCTTACCCATTTAGTGAAGTAGTCTTGAAATACGATGACGTATGATCTTTTCTCACCCAGAGGGGAAATGTTTACTATGTCGGTCGCGACGATTTCAAATGGATATTTTGGTTGTATCGGCATCAACGGAGGAGGTTTCGGCAACTGAGAAGTTGTTTGTTGACATGTTTTACATGTTTTGATCCATTTTATTATCGATTCTTCCATTTTCGGCCACCAGAAATGCTGACGAATCATCGCTGTAGTGCGTCTATGACCTTGATGGCTCAAAATCTTCGCGCCGTGAAATTGATACAAAACGCTTTCAATCAAAGTAGTCGGAACTACTATCGCGGAAGCTGTGTTAGCTTGTTTTGATGTTCGGTACACTATTTCATTTTCGGTGTGAAAAGCAGATGAAATCGTAGAGATTTGGTTTTGTTCTAGGACTTTTATCAACTTCGCGATGTACAGATCTTTTCTTTGAGCTTCTCGGATTTCTTCCGGTGATTCTATAGTTACTAGCCGTTTCTCAGGCTGTTGAAAGTCTTCTTCGAACTTCGGCACTTTATTTCTTTCTTCTTTTTGCGTCATTGACCTTGTTATGGCCGCAACAACAGTCTTTTTTGCTTCGCGAAACGTCGGTCTGAATATTTCATTCGTTACTTCTTCGCTAGTCTTTGGCTTTACTTTAGCTCGAGGTTCATTTCGTGACAGAAAATCAGCACAAGCATTTTCTTTGCCTTTTACATATTCAACACGATAGTCGTAGTCTTGTAGCTTTATTGCGAAGTTTTGAAGTTGTGAATTTCGATGTTTTTCTTCTTTAATCCACTGCAAAGGTTTATGATCAGTTCTGACCGTTACTTTTTGACCATAGACATAGTGTCTGTACCACCGAAAAGCTTCTACAATTGCGAGACATTCGCGCTCAGTCGTACTGTAGCCAGTTTCTACGTCAGACAGAACTCTACTGTTGTAAGCGATGACCCATTGATCAGTTTCATTTTCTTGATACAAAATCGCTCCGATAGCAGTTGTGCTAGCATCAGTTTGAATGATGAATTTCGATTTTTCGTCGTTATAGACAGGATATCGCAAGAAAGGAGTCGAGGTTAGAGATGTTTTAATCTCGTTAAACGCTGTACGATGTTCTTCGCTTATCTCATATTTCGCGTTTTTTCGTAGAAGTTGATAGAGTGGTCGCGAAAGAGTGGCAAGATTCGGTATGAATCGTCTACACCATTGGACAAGGCCCAAAAAACTTTGAAGATCTTTGACCGTTTTTGGCATTTCATAGTTTACGATCGCGGAGACCTTTTCGGGATCAGGCGAGATTCCATTTTCGCTTAGCAAATGACCAAGAAACTTTACTTGTTTCGGCACGAAATCGCATTTATCTGGTCTTAGCGTTAGATTTGCATCTCGAAGAGCATCAAAGATCAGTTGGATATGTGCTAGATGATCGTTATACGTTTGTGAAAAGACTATGATATCGTCAATATAGACCAAACAGATTTTCCAGATGTATAGATGCAGGATCCGTTCCATTAATCTTTGAAATTCAGCGGGAGCATTTTTCAAACCAAAAGGTAGAACTTTGAAATGAAACAAGCCTTCTTGACTGACGAAAGTAGTTTTATCACGTGAAGCGATGTCTAAAGGGATTTTCCAGTACCCTGCTTTCAAGTCTAGAGTTGAGAAAAATCTTGCATTGCCTAAAGCATCTAGATAGTCATCGATTCTCGGGATCGGAAACTTATCGCTAGGAGTAACTTCATTTATACCTCTATAGTCGACTACGGGTCGCCAACTTCAATTTTTTTTCGTTACCAGAAACATAGGTGCAGCCCACGGTGATCGCGAAGGTTCAATGAGGCCTTTTTCTAGCATTTCTTGGATTTTCTGACGAACCATTGGTCTTTGCTCAATCGGCGCACGATAGTAGTGTTTTGCGACTGGTTTTGCATCACCGGTGTCTATAGAGACCGTTAACTCGTGAGTGAGAGTAGGCTGATCTCCAGGGAGACTGAAAACATCACGATACTGCTTGAAGACTTCGATAGCGATTTTTCTATCTTCAACGTCGATATTTGACTTTTCGGTCATTTTTTCGAGAGCGTGTTGAAGTTTTTCTTCTTCCGACATAGTTGAGTGGGCTTTAACCAACGTCGCTGGCTCATAGTCTTCTTCATGATCGCTTAGCGACGCGACGGTCATTTTCGATTCTTCGAGTTTGAATTTAACCTCAGCGATGAGCTGGTTAGGTTGCAGATGAATACCGTTCGCACTATTATTGACGAATAATAGTGGACATTTGCCCTCGGTTATGTTGATTATCGCTAGTTCGATCGGATATTCACAATTTTCTTTTCCGAAGTTCACGGGTTGAACTATGACGCTTTTGAAGCTTTCGTTTGTGAAAGGAAAGATTTTTCCGTTAACCCAGGTTTGACAGTTCGGTTCTACGTAGCATGACGAGATATTCAAAATCGGTAGCGATCTGTCCATTTTTACGATTTGCGTTTGACTTTGTCCCGTAGAAGTATTTGAAAATACTTTGTCATAGGACGCTTTTTCGATCGGTTTCAAAACTAGGTTTAGTTCTTGTTGAACATCTCCGATTCTGATGAAATTTTCGCGAAAATTTATTACGGCTCGAACGCTCGGATGCACTAGGAAATCGGTTCCTAGGAGGCATTGCTCTCCTGTAGTAGGTAGAATCCAGCATCGTACTAGATGCGTTCCGAAAGATGAACTGATTTTGAAGATTATCGGACCTCTGGCATCGACGATAGCACCGTCGGCTACTTTTATCTGCGCGGATGTTTCTAACGTATCATAGTCAATCCCCAAAGAGCGTTGAGCTAGACATGAGGAAATGACTGAACATTGAGCGCCAGTATCGATTAACGCTTTCGTTTTGGTTTTTCCGATTTCAGCATCGATATGAAAAGCACGAGTAGGAGCGTATAAGCTCAGAAGTTTGATATCTTTTTGCGAACATTCTTTGATTGGACACACGCTAGATCTCGCGATCCACGGTTCAGTAGGTTTTTCGATTGTGAAATCTGTGATTCCGGGAGCGACGAAGAAGTTTGTAGCTTTAGAAGCTTCTGTCGGTTCAAGCATATTAGCTGTACTAGTTGTCGGTTTCATCGGTACAAAAGGTTTAGGTGAGTTGGACACCGTTTTGGTTTCTGATGGCAAAACTTGTTGCGAAGATTTCAGAGAAGTTAGCTGAGTCTGTATAGACTGTGAGTTGTTCATCGGATAGTAGTAGTGCTTTTCGGTTATCTTTTCTTGTCGGGATTCGGAATCGCAGAGAGAAATGTTTGCAACATCTCTCTGATAGTTTCGGTTATCGTGATTGAAGAATCGGTTATTTCGATCAAAATTTTGATTCTGATTGAGCGTGTAGTTACGCGTATTTTGTTGAAAACGAGGACGCGAATTGTGGTTATTTTGCCATTGATGATTTGGTTGCTGTTGCTGAGGCTGAGAAGCCTGTGGTTTCAATTGATAGCATTCAGAGCTGTCGTGTTTACATTGACCATGATAGGTGCAATATTTCACCGGTCGTTCACGTGACTGATTTCGTTGAAAGTACGATTCTGAGAGAAATCCCGTATAGGAATGTTTTCTCTATTCCGAAAGTTCGGACTCGTCCCGCAATCGAATCGGGATCTTCGATTTTCAAAATTATTAGCGTTTTGCGAATTTTCTCGGATTCCGAACTTTTCTAGGACTCGTTTTATGCTTTCTTCCAATTCTTTCGTTTTCGCTAGAGTCGAATTTTCTTGAAACCTCACGCTATTTCGCTGTCTAGAGTCGTCTCTGTTTCGGGATTGAGAGTTATCTCTGAAACGAGGTTTCGAATTATCTCTGAAACGCAACTGAGCTGGTTGCTCTTCCGACCGATTTTCGAGTGTATTAACCAGTATAGGTTGTTCTACTCTAACAGTTGACTGTTTATTCGCTCGCTGGATTTTCTGAACTTTCGCGACGGCTATAGCTAAGTCAGTGATCGTTTCTAGAGTACTCGCGTCAATCGAGACTCTGTAAATTTCCGGCATTTTCCAAAGAAAAGTTGTGATAACTTTTCTATGGCGATACTGAGCACTTCTGTCATAGTACAGTAGATGTACGTAGGTACTGATTCGATTTAAGAAAGCTGACGGATCTTCGGTTTCAAACGGAGCGATAGACTGGAGCTCGCATTGGAGCGTATCTTGGTCGCAATTCGGAGCATTCATACACATCAAAATCTGTTTCGCTTCATCATAGGATCGGACATCTCGTATGGTGTTTAGAGCACCATCGCAAGTCAAGCGACGCAACGTGTGAAGTTTTACGTACTCAGACGCATCAAGGCCGAACTCGTTTTCGAGCGCAATGAAGAATTTCAAAACTTGTTGATTTCGGGTCGAATTATCTAGTTTTTGCGGCGCTATCTTTTTACAGATAGTCTTAATTCTCGTTTCGTCATCGGCGAAAGATCTATGCACCTGAGTTGGTGGGATAGACGGAAAATTTATCTGAGCGTTTAGCGCGTTAGAGCGGTCAAACGTTTGAGTGTGGATGATCAGATCATCATCGTCATCGATTATACTACGAAAACTAAGTTGACTTTTTCGATCGTTAGTGGCGTTTTTCGGTTTATTCGATTTCTGAGACTGAGCGTAAGAGCTCGTAGGTCTCGAGATATTTTCGATTTCAGGAACATTCGGTTTCAATAGCTCTTCTTTCTGAGCTCTCATCGCTTCGATTTCGGTTTTAAACTCATCGAGAAGTTTTCGCTGTTGAGTCGCGATAGTCACGATTTCGCTTAACGCGTTAGTAGCGTCGCCACGAAAATTTATCATTTCTGCATCGCATTTTTGCATTACGTCCATATACGCGTCATTATCGAAGATTTTTCGAGTTTCGGTCTCCTTCGGTTTCGATTTTAGAAAGTTGAATTTTCGATTTTCGACGATTTTCGGAGATAGAGATCACGAGGTTTTTCGCGTTTTTAACGGAGCGGACGTTTCTGGTAAGTCCACATTACGCTTATCTGCTTCGTAGAGAAGCGGTAGATTCGCGTTTTCGCAGTCGAAATTTTCGATTTCTAGATTATCGGGATTCGCTAGTTTCTTATAGAAACCTTTTTCGTAACCGAGCGCAGTAGAGCGACGCGTGCGGTTTTCTTCCATTTTTCGGATTTTCGATTTTTCGCAAATTTCGGCGTTTCCTCAACCTTTAGACGAGCTGGTACGGTCACCAAATTATGTCGTGCGTGAAAAATTGAGATGATAGATGACGACGCAAAGCTGTGTAGCTCGACGATTTATCGCGCGTTTTAGAAGAGACGTACGGAACGTAGAGGAGCGTGCAGAACGCTATAGACGAAACACTCGGAGTGTTTTACGGAATTAACGCAACGATAGTCGAACACAGGAGATTGACGGGCTCGTAGAGAGCGCTGTGTCAATTTTATCCAGGGATCTTCGCTCAGGTCGCCAAAGGTTTTCGGATGCCGAAACTCGCGTCGCGCTAACTTAATCGCTTAGGAGTTTCACTCGCTTATTCAAACTATTTTCCAAATAGTTTGACTCAATCTAGAACACACTTTTCGCACAATTTACTATTGTACAAAACAGCCGCCACACACCTTTTCAGACAAACACCAAAACACAACCGTTTGGCTACAGTACAACGCAATCTAATGAAAAACACTTTCATAATTTCTTCACGTTGTAGCCACGCCTCTTCGGTGGTCTCGTCACGATCTTTCCTATTCAAACTTGCCGATCTTTTTCGCAAACGACACGAGCTTTACGAATACGCCAAATCGCTCCACAACAAACAGTAGCTGCATTTTCCAATACCCTGCATTTTTGTGCTATATGTGAAAGACATGAACTTGAGTGCTATCCTGGAAGAAAGTTTGTGAAAAATACAGGAAAAATCGTGGTTTTTTGCTCAAAATTTTTTTCCTCCAAAGTTTTTTTGACAAATCTTTATATCAGGTACAAAGAAGCTTGTAGAAAAAAACGCTGGTTGGAAATAAAGCTTTGAAAAGTCATTATTCTTTACAAACCTATTTTCGGATATCCATCAAATACAGCTTTTTGGCACCTGAAATTCGAGTTTCGCTCCTGAAAATGTAGGCTCAGGAGCCATTTGGGACATGATTTTCAAACCAAGAAGCCTGTTTTATTATGCTCACGCGTGTTTTATACGTGTCTGCAGCCTCCGATACATACTGCCATTTTATGTATGATTTTTTTCTGGAAAAATCCAGGAAATTTTGAAAAAATGATCTAGAAAATCTAAAAATGTTGGGGAATTTGATTTTAAAATACTATTTGGACGCCCTCATTCCAGACATACACGGAAAGAATTTTCCAGGGGCGAAGGTCCTTGGATTTTTTATCCAAGGGGGTAGAGGGTGGGTTAGACAAAAAACAAAAGAAGTTCTGAAAGCTTGTTTAGATACAAAATGTGCACAAAAATTATCAAAAAAAGCTGTCTTGAAAAAAGTTCAGTGGAAGATGTTTGACGATTTTTTTGGGCCAGAGTGGGGTGGCCAGGGTATCAGGTAAGGGTGTTTACCCCCTCCCTACCCCCCCTATGTGCGTGTACGCCTGATTCCCTGTTTTGTGCTAAATTTTCTGTTTCTTTTATTTTAGAAGAAGGAAAAGCCAAAGCTATAGGCGTTTCCAATTACATGGTCAAACATTTACGCGAATTCGACGACTACGCCAAAATCAAACCGGCCGTCAATCAATGCGAATTTCATCCGCACAACACCTGTCCCGACTTGTTGAATTACTGTTCGGAACGTAACATCCATTTCCAAGCTTACAGTTCGTTGGGTTCGCCCCGTAGTCGACAAGCGTTGTTCAAAGAACCGTCGGTTTTAGAAATGTGTCGAAAATACGATTGCCAACCGGCTCAATTATTATTAGCTTGGGCCATAAATCAAAATGTGAGCGTTTTACCCAAAACGGTCAATTTAGATCATTTGAAAAGTAACGTAAAAGCGGCCAATATTTCTATACAAAAATCCGATATCGATTTGTTGAAAAATTTGAAAACGGTCAAACGTTATTGTTGGGATCCGACCGCGGTTGCGTAATCCGAAAAAAATTTTTTTTTACGATTCGCTATTTTAAACTGCCGTTTTTTATATAGATTTTTTGATATTTTAGTTATTTTTGTATTCTATCTCATTTTATTTTACCTATAGATTATTTAGTTGGGAATCTAGAAAATAAAATTTTGTAGCGGTTTTGCTACTTTTTTTCTATGTAAGTCAATGACTTATTGTCTTTTTTCTTGAAATTCAAGCAGAAAACACGCTCCAAACTGTAGGTCACATAGGGCTGAAAATCAATGGACAAGTTGAAAAATTTTGTAGTCAAAAGTTCGTGTACACGACTTTAACTACAGTGCTAATTTTGGTCAATGTCACTTCACAAAAATTTTGTAAAGACAAGTCTTTTGCTTATAAAATTCTTGTCTACATTGATTAAAATTATAGTCTTTTTAATAAAATGACCAAAATTAGCACGAAGTTTCCACATTAGCATATTTCAGTCGAAAAATTGTTAAAGTTCAATTGTCTATGCTTTCAAATTTTCAGTCTTGATTTAGTGGAAAAAATGTGAGTATCTGCCTTTAGGGATGTCCCAGGTGTCATTGCATCTGACACCAGTAATTAATTTGAATATTATATAAATTTTGATGAACATACATAAATACATACAAAATGATGTTGAAATTGATTCATTTCCATCATAATTCTTAATCAACTTTCACAATGCTCGATTTTTTTTGGAACAAATACACTAATATTTCAAGCTTCTGGGGCGAGCAAACGTTGTTCTAGGTGGTGCCACTCGTACTGAATGGGGTATTCTCATGAGTGATTCCCAATTGGCGTGTCCACAATACAGCGAAACTTAAAATAGCGAGACTCAAAACAGCGAAGTCTCCATAAAGCCTTTCTCAAAACAGCGATACCCAAAAGAGCGAATACCAATACAGCAAATAGTAAAAAGTTTTGTGCATTACAGTAAACGTGCACATCATTTTTATGATAAATTATGCAAATTAGGCGAATTGAAATCGTTTTTGATAGATGAGAGTTTATTTTTAGTTGCATTTGGCCATCTAAGTTTTACATGCTTTTGTGCTGCAGTTGCGGTGGTATGCACGAGCGAATCGTTCCCAAAGCACAAAAAATATCTCTCAGGAAAACGTTTGAAGGATTGTTTTGTTTGCAGAAAAATTGAATTAATGAAATGAATAAAATAATTAAGCAGAAAATGCAGAACAAAAACCAAAAATTTCGAAACGAAAAGAAAAATAATGTAATAAAAAGTAGGTAAAAAATAGAACAAAAGTACACGACCTGCATAAATTAAACAAAAAGAACAAAAAGGCTCATAAAAGAAGAATATAAAAAGGAATAAGTCAATAAAGGAAAAAAGAAACAAAACAGAATAAAAAGCTGTAATGTGAAAACACATGCTACAGAGCCATAATGTCACAAATCTGGTGATTCGTGCTAAAATGTGTGACAACCAGCTTCCACCAGATCGAAATGGAGGACCAAATAGGTCTATTTGGCTAAAATGTCTACCCCGCCCAATCACTCCGAAGATGACTTTTTTGAAAATTCGCAATTTTGATGATCTGTTCTGAGACTTCGCTGAATTGAGAATCGCCGTTTTGAGACATCGCTGTTTCGAGAATCGCTGTATTGAGTTTCGCTGTTTTGAGTATCGCTGTTGTGTGTTTCGCTGAATAGGGGTGAAACCGGACCACTACCTTTATTTTTCAAGTAGAAAAATTTTGTAGTCAAAAGTTTGTTCACACGGCTACAACCTCGGTGCTAATTTTTGTCAATTTTCACTTTACTAACATTTTGTAAAAAACAAGTCCTTTGTCTATAAAATCCTTGTTTACATTGATTAAATTACAGTCGTTTTGATGAAAAGGCAAAATTAGCGCCAAGCTTTTTACATTAGCATTTTTCAGTCGAAAAATTGTTGATGGTCAGTTGTGTATGCTTTCAAATTTTTAATCTTGATTTAGTGGAAAAAATTTGAAGTAGCACCTGCTTTTAGGGATGTCCCAGGTACAAGGAAAAAAACAAAAGAAGATCCACAAGCATGTTTTTCATTGAAAATATGCATAGAAATCGCCAAAAATACAATCTTCAAAGAAATTCACGATCAGTGTTGGACGATTTTTTCAGGTCAGGGATGTGTCTAGGGCATACATGTAATTGGGGGCGGGGGAGGAAGTGCTATGGGACCCCCCCCCAGAAATCGTCGACCATATGGCTAGCCATTGGGCGACCGCCCCCAGGATTTTCCAACCCAATGGCTAGCTCTATGGTAGCCGTAGGGACCCCATACTTTTGGTCGGAAAAATACTGAAAAATGTCAATTTTTTGATGAAAAATGTCAATTTTAGAACAAAAAATGATAAAAAAATGTGAATTTTCCTGGCGCTTCGCGCCACGAATACATTTTTTCGGTCTTTTTTGAAAAAAATGATTATTTTTTTAATCATTTTTCGGGCTTTTTTGGTGAAAAAATCTATTTTTTTCCTTGAGAGACCCCTCCCGCCAAAATTTTGGGAATTACTGACCTCCGGCCCAAAAAAAGTCGTTCAACTCCCCCCAGACCTCGGGACCCCGTTACATGTATGGTCCAGAGTCTCAGGTAGGAGGGTTTAGCCCCTACCCCTATGTGCATGTATGTATGATTGATTCTCTTATTACATGGTTGATTGATGCATTGTTCATGTTTCAAACATTCTATGTTCAAATATTTTCCTGTCAGCATTTGTCATCTATCCTTGTTTACTCTATACTTCCCATCTATACATTCCTTCCAAACGTACACAAATTAGTAAACAAACAAAATGGTCATGCAAAACCTGAACAATTCCCTTATAATTTCTAAATTTTCGGCCGTAAACCTTTTGCGTAGTTTATTTACTGTATTTTCAGCAACAATGGCCGACGACACAACGAAAATTCCTAAGAATGTAGAAATCGCTCCAGGCGTTTTCATGCCCATGATCGGCATCGGCACTTGGGAGATCAAGAAAAAGGAAGTTCTACGGGACGTTTTGGACGCCGGTTTTGCTGCAGGTATTTTTGAGTCATTTCATATTCAGGATAGACTTTTTCAACTTGAGCTGACATGCAAAAATGAGTAAAATTTGATATTGATCGGTAGATGTCGTTGAGATCTACTCAAAAACGTAACTTGAAATATTGTGTCTCAATTTTTGATTGAGTTATGGGCTGTTAAAGTTTTGCGAAAATCGTCTTGAAATCTGGCAGATTTTGATTCTCTGGTATCGAACATGCATCATGTCCACAATATGGAATTCAAATTCATAATCAGATCCGAAATATAACGTTAGTTATTCAAATCCAAATCGGACTTGTATCCAAAAATCAGTTTATTTTAATTAGACTATGAGAGGATGAATCTTGATCATACACGAACATAGGGGAGTAGCGGGTAAACTCTCCCACCTGAGACTTTGGGCATCCTCGAACGATTTTTTGATGATTTTTTATGCATATTTTGCATGAAAAACAAGCTTGAGGAACTTTGCATGTCTGATCTTGATCGAGAGGACTTGAAGAGTTTAATGATGATTAGTTTCTGTATCAGTCATGAGTTGTCCAAATACCCATGATCAAGATGTTCAAATTTCACTACTTTTCAAAAGTTGTATGGGTATGGATAGATTGATGTTATTCAGTTAATTTTTTGATCAGAAACTTTCACCTTCTCACATAATCAAAGATTCGAGTGCCACAGTTTTTTGAAGTGATCGTCGGTTACTGTATTAGATATGATCTGTCTGAATTTTCTCGTCTCATGTTTGGACTCATGATCAAAAGCTTACACTTGCACTACTCTTTGAAATCATTACAAGCTAGGTAATGGATTTGTTATTGATTAAATTTTTGGATTATAATCTTTTACTGGAATAAGAATCTTGATGAAGAGTAAGATTCTCTGGAATAATCTGAGATTCGAGCGACACAGTTTTGAGATATGGCTAGATATTGGGGCTCGCAATGCTCGCATTTCTGAAGAGGATGTAATGTATTTTATTTGTTATAATATATCTTATAACATACAAAATATGGCATAAAATATATTATATATGTATGACTTATTCTTATTCTCAATCAGGCTGCTATATTTTGTGTGTTGTGAAAAATATAACATAACATATGTTATAACATAGGATACGCTAAAACATATGTGATGACATGTTATATGACATGTTATAACATTGAGTATTTTATAACACATATATCCTCTAATGTGGTATAAGTTACGATGTGGGACATGTCATAACATGAGATATGTTATAACACATCCTATGTTGTTGCATATCCCATCCCATGATATAACATACACCACGTTATAAAACACCCCATGTTATAACATACCTTGTGTGAGTGATAACATACCCTGTGTTATAACATAATTCCTCATGTTATAGCATACCTCGTGTTATACCATCCTCCCATGTTATGCTATACCCTATGTTATAACATCCCCTAGTTTTAAACATAGGATATGTTATGACATGGTATATTTTATAACATATACCGTTGTATATGACATATGTAAGATTGTATACGTTGCAAAATGGGGTATATTATAACATAGGATATTCCATAACATGGGAATGCTATAACATGTCTATATGTTATGACACGTCGAAAAATGAAAAAATTATGTGTTATAAGCTATGTTATAACATAGAATTACGTTGTAACATACTAGTATGTTATGGTGTGTCGAAAAAAGAAAAAAATTTGTATGTTATAGGACATTGGACTATGTTGTGACATGTCGAACAATGAAAAATTTTTTTTGTGCCTTATGACATAGGCCATGTTATAACATACTAGGTTACGTTATAACATGAGGCTATGTTTGTAACATATGGGCTTGAAAAGGATTGAAAAAAAATTTATGTTATAATATAGGCTCACGTTAAAACGTAGCCCTGTGCTATAACATAGACTCATAGTATATCATATGGCATCATTCTATTTCTCTATATGGTGCTGAGTTGAGTCGTTTATATCAGACATGCACGGCAAGAATTTTCCAGGGGGAAGAGTCCTTGGACTTTTCGTCCAGGGGGTAGGGGGTCGGGTGAGCAAAAAAACAAAAAAAAGTTCTGAAAGCTTGTTTTTCTTACAAAATATGCACAAAAATCATCAAAAAAGCTGTCTTGTAAAAAGTTCAGGGGGATGTTTATGACGATTTTTTGGGCCAGGGGGTGGCCAGGGTCTCAGGTATGGGGGTTTACCCTCCCTACCGCCCCTATGTGCATGTATGGTTTATATTCTTTTAAAAAAGTATATCTTATAACATGCTATATCCTTATAGATTGTTGATTACTGTGCCAAGCATTAATTCTCCTAATTTTGTCATCACATGTCTAAAATCATCAAAATTTTCCGATTGAATTTTCCGAATCAAAAGCATTACGAGTTTGGTATGCATGGATTGATGTTTTTGAGTTAATTTTGATCAGAACCTTCATTTACTAGGATAAGAATCGTGATCGAGGATCGAGAGCTGTCTAACGTAATCTGATATCCGAATAACAGTTTCTGGAAATGATTGATGATTACTGTATCAAACATGAGTTGTCCTGATTTTCTCGTGTCATGTCTAAAACTCATGATTGGGATTCTCAAATTTTCATAAGTTTCCATGAATTGACATTATTCAGCCGATTCTCCGATTCTTTTTCTATCTTTCTCATCACTTATTCATTATTATGCAGTGACGGATCAAAATTTGACATTTCTACATGATCTAAATAATTTTGTTTTCATCTTCAGGCTATCGTTTTATCGACACGGCTTATTTATACGGAAACGAAAAAGTGATCGGCGAACTTTTAGAGGATCTTCTACCTAAATATCAATTGAAACGTCGTGACATTTTTCTAACGTCCAAATTACCGACGTCGCATTTCGGCTCTAAATTGGCCCTGGAAGCCTTCAAAGAATCGTTGGAAAATTTGAAAACCGATTATTTAGATTTATATTTGATACACTTCCCGCGAGCGAATAATGTCGATCATTCGGATCACGAACGTTTAAAAAAATTGAGGGCAGAAACTTGGCTGGCGTTGGAGAAATTGAAGGGTAACTTTCAGGATAGAGTACAAAAAACTTTTAGCGAAAATTACCATAGAAAATGAGCGACAATCAAGAAAAATTGAATTTTCACAAGAGGGATCCTTTTTCAAATTTGGCTCCAAGCTAACATTTACAGACTTTTCATTATTCTGGCTGTATCGATCAGTCCGAAAATTTGGTTGCTCGATGCATCCAGAGACTCATTTGCATAAAATATATTCATATCCCAATACTGAACAGAAAAAATGGAGCATCCTTAAGAATCGAACCTGATCCAGCAGCCTATAGATCTGAAGTCCGTACCCAGTGTTTTTTTGCACGAGCTGTTTTGCACGGTGCAAAAAAATCGCCAAAAAAGTTTTTCACGCCCAAAAATGTTTTTGTACTATAAACAGAGGTTTTTTTGCACATGACCCATTTGCACATGTACAAACAGCAGCCAATATTTCATTTGTACAATTTGTATATAGCAAAAATAGGTGTAAATAAGTAACCTGTGTT
The DNA here is from genome assembly GCA_963922205.1 of Romanomermis culicivorax. Lineage (NCBI taxonomy): Eukaryota > Metazoa > Nematoda > Enoplea > Mermithida > Mermithidae > Romanomermis > Romanomermis culicivorax. Next base: position 1,464,353 of record CAWUHX010000004.1, on the reverse strand, counting down.
ATTCTACGTCAAGGCCAAAGACTAATAACCAAATCAGTGTAATTTTCAAATTTTATTTATAACTAACAAACATTAAAATTGAGCAAAAAAACTGAAATTTTCCAGTTTCAAGTCCAATTTACAACCGTTGTGGAACAAATTTTCTAGAAAACTGTCCAATAGCATAATGAATTTGCATTAGATGATAAAGATGGTTAAGTCCTCTATGATGACAAGTAAAAGCCCGAAAAAGATGTTTTCGCTCCGGAAATTTTTCGTCTGTTGACATTCAGCGACGCAGCAAAATCAATTTTCCAAACATTTAATTAAGGAATTAGATTCAAATTTTTTGTTCCAAAGTCGTAATTTTTAGAGTTCTATTATTTGCAAAATTTTGAGGTTATGACGTTCCAAAATGCACCAAATTGGTGTGCTGATCTTTCTCAAAAAATGTATAGAGGAAAAATTGGGATCTTCATTAAATATAATGATATAATATTGAAGATCACCAATTAGACATGAAGTAATATGTTCAAGGCGATGAAAACTATTAAAAATTAGTGATAAGTGAAGGTAGACATGCTAAAAGCCGCGCCTGAGCTTGACAATAAATAATGATTATTAAAGTTATAACCCGCACGAAGCACCGGAAAATTTTGAAATTTAGACCTACTAAAATGCACCAAAATGCATCTTTTCTGTATCCGACATGATCAAACACATGGCTCAAAAAAATCTGCACCAATGCAGAAATCACCAAAAAAATTCTGCACGAAGGCTAAAAAGTCTGCACTGTGCAGAAAAAAATAGTGAGTGGAAGAGTAGAAATTTCCGAAAACTACTTCCACGAAGCTTCCGAATTGATTTTATGCTAAGGAAGAAATAATTGCTTCAGAAAGTTTACAGACTTGACCTATTGATCTTTCTCAAGAAATGTTCCAATGAAAAACTGGGAATCTTCATTAAATATCAAGATAAAATATAGAAGATTACCAATTAAAACATGAGATAATACGTTTGAGATGATGAAAACTATTATACTTTAAATGACAGGTGAGGGTAGACATTCTGAAAGCCGCATCTGAGCTAGGTAATACATAATAATGATTATTAAAGTTATAACCGGTGCGAAGCGCTGGAAAATTTTGAGATTTGGACCAACTAAAGTGCACCAAAATGCTTCTTTTCTGTATGAAAACACCAAATTTTTTTCCACATTTGATGCAAAAGACCTGAAAAAAAAGTTTTACACGACCGGAAAAAGTTTTGCACAATGCAAAAAAACACTGCCCCTACCACATCTCCAATTACAGAATATGTTACATACAGAGCTTGAAAAGCGCTGCAGTGCCTTCTTGAGACACGAAAATTAATGGAGCAGCAACACAGTAGAACTGCACAATCAGAATCTAGCTGGCAAAACCTGCTGATTTCTTTGCATTGTCAGGATGTCATTGTCATTACATGACACGCAAGTATATATCAGAAAATATTTAAAGGCATGTGATCAATATATAATATAAATAAGTATTGAATTTCATAAATTTCCATTGATTTTCTATGTCGAATTCTCACCCCGAACCACGTCCATTTTTCCCCCCGGTACAATTCAAACGTTAATTTGCAAGCTCTTTCAGTAAATTTTAGAGGCGGGTTGTTGGTCCGCAGCTGGGAACCCACTTTAAAATTTATCCTAAAGAATAATGGGCAATGTAGAACTTGAAGATGGTCCAGTTTCACTTTTTTGGGTTTTATGGTTTTGGTTTAGAAATTTTTGTATCAAGAGTTTCGGTTTCACTGTGTTGAAAAAAGATACATACGATGTATTTCTTGAAGGAAAATAAGTGTTTGAATATGACAACAAATGTTAAGATACATTTTTTTATGTGAATCTGCTACATAATGAAAAACAGTTGTCACGTTGAATAACATCAACACTGCATATATACATGCACAGCTGTGCTACACAAAAATAATTTTTTGGTCGTAAAGCAAAATGATCTGTACCAAGGTTGTGCCTTAGGGGATGTGCTTCAATATTAGCATTCAAACTTACACTTGAGAATCAACCGTTTCTTTATTATTCAAAAATGTGCATTTTGGGCTATGCTAATGCCCCCTCCCAGAAATTTCAGCAACAATAATTATTGGAGAGACTCAATTTTATATATATATGTCAAAGTAAATATTTTCTTTAAATAACGAAGGAGTGGTTGATTCTCAAGTGTAAGTTTATCTGCTAATATGTACGCACATCCCCTCTGCCAGACAGAGCATGACTTGTTCGGGTATCTACCCATAAATGAAATAGGCTCACATCCTCGTCTGTCGCCCCTTACCACCAAGAAGCTAATTGGGCTGAGTGGACCATTCCCAGCTTGCCTACACAATTTATCTATCCCGAAAGAATAAGCAGCTGTGTGTGCCGAGGCCAGATACTAGAAAAATCTGGGTGACACCCGAAATTAAAACCTGGTTCCGGAGACTAGTTGTTGGAGGTGTTGTAGGTTAGATTAAGATGGCCTAATCAAAAGTTGGTACAATGTGCTCGACGGATAGGATTCCTTAGCTGTGAAATGTAGAATCAAAAAGTTCAATGCTAATTTGATAAGCAGTATAATTGGTGAAGAAATTGCAGAAATCAATATAAAACCTATTTTCTAGTTTCAAAAATTGTCCAAAAAGTAAGCAATAAAATTCACTGATGTATACTTTCCTTGCCATGAAAGTAGGTTCAAACACAGAAAAAGTGGTAAAGCATACTGTAATAAATGAAAAAATTTTTTGTGCATGAGAGTTAAACGGAGTGGATGGAAATTTTATTCTATAACCTCGTTATATAACACTCAGGTGCAGTGTTTTTTTTCACTGTGCAAAACCTTTTCCGCTCGTGCAAAACTTTTTCCGCTCGTGCAAAACTTTTTTTCAGATTTTTTGCACCATACAAAAAAACTTATTAAATGTGAAGAAAAATGTTTTCATATAGAAAAGATGCTTTTTGGTGCATTTTAGTATAGTACTGTCACATTAAACGAAATTGGAGCCATGTCACATTAAACGAAAACTGGACAATCACATTGATGGGAAGAAACCCATGCCATATTAACAAAATATGGCCATGTCACTGTGAGTGACTCACTGTGACCCCGTTGGGTGGCTCGCTTATATATTCGTTTCGGGAACCTAACCCAGCTGGTATTGACTACAGGAAAACCTATAGTGTACCTCGATACTGTCCTTGGGTTCTGCTGTAGAGTAATGGACAATGCAGCAGGGTCAGGGGTGGCAATCCCTAGTCCCATTCAATGAGAATGAAGGACAATGCCATTCATGGAATGGCCTACTGTAGGGGACCCGACTGTAAACCTAAATCCCCTTTTTGGCCCTAACCCAAAGGGTTCAAGGGCTACTCTAACTGAGGGAACTCTCAAAAGGAAACTGGCTTAGGGAAGGGTTCCCACAAATATACCCTCAACAACAATAACCCCTGAGAAGACTCACCTAGTCCTCTTCTCGGCTACGACTTGGTGTGGGGCGACAGGGTCAAGGGTTCACAGATCTGAGGATGAGGGTGATGGGTGATGGCGATCCAATTCGGGTTCGGCGTGGGGTGTGTACTGTACGCAGGTTGGCGAGTGAGGCAAAAGGTTCCACGAATGGAGCAATGGGTGATTCCTGATTGAAGGGCGATGGGTAACTACTAGGCATGGGATACAGTAACCTAATGCAGTGGAGGGCACCAAGTAATATGCAAATTTATTAGGATATCGGCAGCGGATGCAGTATATATGTAAATTAATAAAATATAAATCGGCGGATGCAACGACCTAAGCTATACACAAGGGAAAACGATTAAGGCCCAAAAATGAGTACAAGACTAAAGAAACAGGCCCTTTTAAAGGGCCTCGTAGATCTACAGTATGCCCTGGGCGGAGCTAACAACACCCAAGCTAACTTCTGCAGCCAAAATTGCTGCAGAAGATGCCTATGGTCACATAGACATTTTCTAGTTTGAATACCTTAAGCATTGGGGCGAGTTTCACTCTCCATGCTAAACATATGAACATCATTTAGAGAGAGTCTTCAAACTAGTTGTTTCGCGTTGTGAAACGTCACTAGTTTTTACTGATAAGAGGTGCACGTAATGCTCCAATTATGGCCATGAGCTCGTAGAGCTTATCTTTGGCGGAAATGCTAACTAACGGGTCACAAACCGTAGTCTACATGCGCAATGGCAAAATAGCAGAACGCAATGGAAATGAAAACACAAAATGAAACAGAAACGAAACACAAAAGTACACACAGAATGCATGAAAAATATAATAAACAAAATGCAAAAATACGAGTAAGTGACTGTAAAACAGAAAGTGGCGAAAAACATAAAGTAAAAACATGATGTGAATCACGTGACGTTGGGCAAAATCCATCAGCATGTGACAGTACGTACAAAAAATTTTTTGGCGTGCAAAACTTTTTTCGTGATTTTTTTGCACTGTGCAAAACAGCTCATGCAAGACAAAAAACACTGCTCAGGTGTCAAACAAAAATTTAAAGTGGATTATGTAGCATTGTGTGATCTTTCTATGATTTTGGCCTTCCTACTGTGACGGAAAAATTTGACATTTTTCTACAGTATAAAGTTTTCCAATCCATGCTAATTGTCTTACAAATTAAGCCTAATTTTTTGGGTCTTGTTATGATGCGCACATAGTGCCATCATGCGTTTTCCTCTGAACCTGTAGACTTGATCTTTCCCACCCAAGTCACGGCCCCAGACCTGAATTTTTGTGACGGGCACTGCTGCAGTCGCACCAGGCGATGCAGGGCTGCGCAGTCCGTGGTAGAGTAGCACTACCACCCAGTGTGTGAGAACCGTTACACTGTCGCGATTAGAAAAGTTGTTATGGGAAGGGCTCGTTATGCCCCAGCTTGTATACGCCTAAAAAAGACTTCTGGACCTGCAGAATAGAAAAACTCGTGAATATCTTTTGGTTTGAAGTATATTTACATGAATACTCAATATTTGCAGTCGTGTGAAACCCTGTTTCGAGTTAAGAAATGTTTCTAAAGCCCAATTTAGAAGTGAAATTCGTGACAATTTTATCAACGACTGTTCTCGATTTTATTAGTTCAGGAGTGAAAAAATCCTAGGATTTTTGTCTCCAACACTCGCTGATTGTTTACGACTGTCGCCGATTTCATGGGAATTTCATCAGTGACTGTTCCCGATTTTACCAATTCAGAAATGAAAAAAATCTTAGGATTTTTGTCGCCGATTAAATCCTAGGAATCGGCGACAGTCGGTGAATTCATTTCTCAGTTGGGCTTTAAGAATCGGCGTCTGTCGCCGACCTTATCCAGTGTAAGAATCGGCGAATATCGCCAATTTCACTTTTATTCATATCTTAATGTACTGATCTTCTTTCTGACAGAGCAAGGAGCAATTCGCGCTATCGGCGTTTCGAATTACATGATCAATCATTTGGAAGAAATGAGGGAATCCGACGCTTCTATCAAACCGGCCGTCAATCAATGCGAATTTCACCCGCATTGCAATACGCGCGACGTTTTGGATTATTGTCGCAAGAACGGCATTCACTTCCAGGCCTATAGTTCGTTGGGCGGCGCCCATTCGCACGGCGCTTTGTTGCGCGAGCCGTTAATTTTGGACCTGAGCAACAAGTACGCCTGCCAGCCGGCACAACTATTGCTGGCTTGGGCTTTGAACCAAAAGGTGAGCGTTTTGCCTAAAACGACCAACGCCAGCAGGGTGTCCGCCAATTTCGCCAGTCTGGATTTGGTGTTGGACGAGGGCGATTTGGAGAAGATTGGCAATTTGAGCACGGGTACCAGATATTGTTGGGATCCGACTACTGTAGCGTAATAATAAAAATATGATTTTTGATATAAGATCTGTTTCAACAAATTTTTAGCTTATTTAGAAAAGTAGTCTGTCGTGCTTCTAAATAATAAAATGGGGAGTCGAATTATATCTCATTCGCTGTGCAGTGGCGGATTCAGCGATTTCACCCCTAATCAGCGAAATACACAACAGCGAAACTCAAAATAATGCGAGGCTCAATACATAGATTCTCAGAACAGCAATGTCTCAAAACAGTGATTATCAATAGAGCCAAGTCTCAATACAGCGATTCTCAAAACGGCGAAATCCTAGAACAGATTCTCACTCAAAATAACGAATTTTAAAAAAAGTTATCTTTAGAATACAAAAATGACGATTGGGCGGGGTAGACGTTTTGGCGCATGGCCTATTTGGTTCTTCATTTCGATCTAATGGACGCCTGTTCTCACACATTTTGGCACGAATCACCAAATTTCTGACATTATGGCTTTATGCATGTGTTTTCACGACATTATGCTGTTTTTTATTCTGATTTCTTTATTATTAAGATATGTTTCTTGTTCCTTTTTTCCTTTTTTTTCCTTATTCCCTTTTATACTCTCCATATTTTGAGCCACTTTTCGTTTAAATTTTTCAGGTTGTGTACTTTTGCTCTATTTTTCACGTTTGCCTACTTTTCATTACATTATTTCACTTTTCATTTATTTCTTATTTGTTTTTTGACCTGCCTTTACTGCTTAATTATTCTATTCATTTCATTTTGTTTTATTTATTTCATTAATTTAATTTTTGTGTAAATAAGCTCCGTTCAAAACAATTTTAATCGGCATTTCTTTTTTGTTTTTGTTTTTTTTCAAACTTTTTGCAAAAATGTATTTCTGACATATCTTGTGATTTTGGAATGGCGCATTCGTGTATGCCTACCGCAGCTGCAGCACAAAAGCGTATGAAACTTAGATGGCCAAATGCAACTAAAATTAGACCATCTCAACTAGCAAAAACGGTTTACTTAATTTGTGAATTTATTACATAAATGATGTGTGCGTTTACTCGTTTACTCTAATGCATGGAACTTTTTAATATTCGCTGTATTGATTTGCTATTTTGAGAATTACTGTTCTGAGACTTCGCTGATTTGAGAGTCGCTGTTTTGAGACCTCACTGTTTTGAGAATCGTTGGATTGAGATTTCGCTGTATTGAGAATCGCTGTAGTGATACTTCGCTGCAATGAGAATCGCTGTTTTGAGAAACATTGTTTTGAGTGTCGCTATTTTGATTTTCGCTGTTGTGTGTTTCGCAATATTGGGGACACGCCTAGGGGTCCCCAAAAACGTCGACAAAATTTCGAAAATTTTTCCAAAAAGAGAAAAAAAACTACTTTTTCCCCAATTTTTCCGAATTCGAGGGGTCGACATTTGGGTAGGTTCAACCAGTTAAGGGACCAAACTGAGGGTCCCCAGCCCATCCCCAATTACAGGTGTGATAGGAACCCCCAGAAATTGTCGGCCATATGGCTAGCCATTGGTTGACCCCCGCGGGATTATGCAATCCTATGTACGGCAGCCATGTGTTAGTCGTAGGGACCCCGTCGTAGGGACCCCTGTACTTTTGGTCGGAAAGGTACTGAAAAATGTCAATTTTTTGATGAAAAATATCAATTTTTGAACAAAAATGGTCAAAGAAACGCCCATTTTCTCAGCACTTTCCGGCGTTAATACATTTTTTAAGTTTTTTAGACAAAAATAACTCTTTCTTGAACCGTTTTTCATACTTTTTTTGGTGAAAAAAATCTATCTTTTTTTCTTTCAGATATGCCTCCCCCAAAAACTTTGGGCAATCAGTGATCCTCGGCCCAAAAAGGTCACCTGACCCCTCCCCTAACATCGATGCCCTGTTACATGTTTGATTGTAACCTTTAGGTACCGTTCTACATCCTACAAATTTTGATTTATATATTTATAGTGAATTGTCGTTATTTCCATTCAAGTTTAAATTCCAAGTATGCATTGCGCAGGTTTTAAAATCAGAAAACGCCGAAAAAGTTGAGGTTTCTAGTTCGATTTCATTTTATCTCCGGATTGGTCTATTCAATGTTTATTCACAAAGCAAATTTTTTAGGAAAAAATACGCCAAATTTCATGGAAAAAATGAAAGCTTGGCATATTTTAGATGTCAAAATCTTAATTTTTCCAAGTTTTTCGTAAAATTTTCAACATGAAGCTGAGTTTGAGTTCGAAAGTATCATATTTTTGTTATTTCCTCTGTCAATTCGTATGGGACTGAAAGTTTTTGAGCTTCAATAACAAATCAGTGTCATTTTTTGGTAAAAAATCTTATAGTAGAAGCTTTGTGTAAACCAATTTTAGGGCGCTAACAGACAACACATGTTACAACATCAGAGAGAAATATCATGGCATTGTGAGTAGAATGCAATTAAAACTGCCCAACAGTAAATTTTATACCCATTACAAAAGATAAAAAAATACAATAATACTCTGAAAATCAGTAATCACATATTCAGGGGCATCGATCCTTGACAATCTTTCAAAATGAGACGTTTCAACATTTTTCGAATGTCTTTCGAAAAAATGACCGGTATGATCGGTATACCGTACTGGCAGCACAAAGAAAATACTGTATTAATTACGGTATACAAAATATCGTTGTTGATCAAAGGTAGTAAACGGGAGCCTAGAAATTGTGTAATGCCAGTCATTTTATTATTATATAGTCTGTTTTTGTAAAATGCTTTTAAATTTGAAAATTGACCAAAATCAGATTTGTGGTCAGAATCGTGAAGACAAATCTTTTACAGTAAGATTTTTTTACTAAAAAATTTTAAATGTTACTTGAAGTCATGGTTCATGATTTTAGCAGAGAATTCTAAAAATATGAAATGCTGCTCACTTTCCAGTTTCATTATTCATAAGCATTTCAGGAAAAACAGAAGATTACTGTACATGCATGCACATAGGGGGTAGGTGGGGTGAACCCCCTTACCTGAGACCCTGGCCACCGCCCGGCCCAAAAAAATCGTCAAACGCCCCCACTGTACTCTTTCCAAAACAGCTTTTTTGACGATTTCTGTGCATATTTTGTATGAAAAACAGGCTTGCAGAACTTTTTTTTTGCTCACCCGCTGCCCTACCCCCCTGGAAAAAAGTCCAAAAACCCTCCTACCTGGAAAATTCATGCCGTGCATGTCTGTTACTGTAATTTCTGAAATTGTAACTCACTCGTCAAAGAAGTTACCAGCGACAACCAAATTAGCAAAGCATGCCAAAAAACTTGAACTTGCTTGTTGAATAAAGAATTGGCCACGTTCCGATCGACAACCTGTCGTCTTTGACGTTTCAAACGTCGTAAGCAATGTATGTAGAAGACGAAGGTACCGTAGGTACAAAAGTAGCAATAAATAAGATGCGGCGATAATGCAGAAATCATATTGGAACAGTGAAAGGTCAGAAATAAGCTGGCCTCGGAAAACCTGCAAAATTTAATGTTTGAAATTTAAAGAAGATCAGATCAAAATAAATAGATTGTATCAATTCCTACTGCATTCGTCTATTTGGGATATTCCCATATGACCGATTCCCAATTGAGCGAATTCCTAAATAAGCCAGGCGATTCCAAACGAGCGATCGGGAATCACTTTCTTCATATTTTCCTTCTTTACCTTATATGTTTTTTTGTATGTATTTCTTATTTTGTGTGTATTGCTAATGTTTTTGTTCACGTATGTTTTCACGTTTTCATCCTTTGTCTCTGTTTTCTTTTATTTTCGTTTTTCTGTTTATCTGCCTTCTTCCTTTTTGCTCATGAAACAACAAACTACAACTTCTCATTGTCAATCAGCTTAGTCTCCCGAATAGTTCTTATACAGTTTGGCACGCTCTATTTTCTACATAATTTTATCCATTGTGATTTTTTCTTTTTTCGCATTTCTTTTTTGTTTCTTGCTGCTTTCTCTATCTTTGCTTCTTCTTTCTTGTCACTGATTTTTTTTATCTTCTTTATCTTTTTTTTTATCTTTTTTTTTATCTTCTTTCTCTTATTCTTTTGTATTTTTCACTTATTTTTTTACATTTTTCACTTTTCGTCCATTTCCGCTCGAATTTCAATGGAGTGGATTGAAGGGAAAGCAGGCCTTCGGCCTGCATTTTAAGCTGCGCCAGCGCTTGTTTTTCGCCACTGTAATGTTCATCATACCTTGACTACGGAATTTTTTTTAAAGGACAATTGTCATTAGAAAAACTATATAAGGAAAAAGTTGGAATTTTTATAGTTTGAGTGTAAAGTTGGTTCAAGTGTGCTTGAAAAATTAAGCTCGAAACAGAATTTTTTGGGATTTTGAAGGATTACTGTAGGTTTACACTATATCGAAATTTTTTCTATAGAATAAGTAGAGGACTTCAACGCAAGCTCAAATCTTTTTTCCGTTTTCAAAAATGTGAATTTTTGAAGGAATTGTCACTATTCAAAGATTTGAGGTTATAACATGTGGGTATAGTGGATTGCGAAAGCATTTGCTAATATTGTATGATACAACATTGATTCGAATCTCGGTTCATTTCTAAATTTAAGCTTACCACAAATCATGATCATATGTCAAATTTCAATGTCCAAATGCCGTCCAATGTCTGGGAATTGAGTATTGTAAAATTGCGAAACTTAACATCCTATATGCTTAATCACACAAACTTCCAAAATGAAATAACTCTGTCAATTTCGGTCCAATTTCAAAAATCTAAAATGTTTTCTACTCCTATTTTAGAGGTCTTCAAGCCTACAGAAAGAAAATTTACAAAATCACATTTCACTTTACACTTTGCAAAAAGCTCGTTTTTGACCAACTTTGACTATGCGTTTCTCGATGGATTTTTTTTCAAATGACTTCAAACTTTAAGGGGTTGTATTCCAAGTGTTAGAGATGCTATTCATAAAAAGCTGTAAAGTTTACACTAATATCAAAGGAATTAGATTTTCACCCTATTCATCACTCTGTGACGTGGAATAGCAAATAACTTTTTCTATGCGAATGTGGAATATGTCCGTCTTGTTGAGCTGTACAACATATCAAAAAATCAAGGCACCTTAACCGTGGCGTTTTTGAACTACGGCAAAAAACGTGATTTTACAAAACGAAATTTTCTATTGGTTTACACCGAATTTTAATTTTTCCATTTCAATTTCAATCAAGATTTGTCAACCATCCACAAGGCTTGCTTAGCACAGTTAGCTCATCTGTTTGATGCAGAAGGTTTAGAGTTCGAGTCCTTCACCAAGCATTATTTTTTGGACAGGCCGACCATATGGATTTGGGCGCACAGCACAACATTGCTCACTATCCAGGGCCCTTCCTCCTCAAAGATGGGAGGGGTCCACGTGTTCATTACAGAGTGTGCCCTGCACTCACCACCACCACTACAAGCACAATTTCCGAACCATCCACGTGGCTTTGTTAGCACTGTCTGCCTTGTTTGCAGAAGGTCGCGGGTTCGAGCCCATCACTGAGCCATATTTTCCTGATGCGCCAGTCGCATGGGATCCAGGCATACAACACACTCCCACGTGGGGGGGGGTTGACCCCCAGCAGACTTTTATTTCCCCCCTCCCCTAGCAGATTCTTGCTGACCCCCAGCAGATTTGAATTTTCCAGCAATTATTGAGAAGATGACGAAGAAAAATGAGCAAGAGAGAAGAGAAAGTCGAGATAAAAATGGAGATGCTGTAGTGTGACATTCTAAACAAATCATACTTGATTTAAAAAAAGTAACATGAAAACTTGGAATAGTGCTGTCTAAGCAAGTAATTTAACATATGTGACTAATATACGTTGAAAAATATGCTGCTTGGATGTTAGAAGACTTTCTGAGACCTTTCAGCAAGAACGAAAAAAATTTTGTATACCACCCCTTGTCCTGGCTGACCCCCAGTAGAATTTCTGTGCTGTGCATGTATGCTCACCACCAGTGTTTTTTTTTGTACTCTCGGTCCATTTGTACTGATACAAACGACCTCTCAAAAACCGTTTGTACTCCAAAATTTGCCTAAAATTGCTGAAAAAGGATTCATTGTTTAAAATGCAATAAACATGCTGTGAAATATGAATACGTTGGCTATTTCCACGAGACGCATAATAAGCCTACAAATTCAGACACATAAAACACTTGATCATGAGGCACCATAACATGCACTAGTGAAATACTCCACAAAAAGCTTTTATTATTATGCCACAGCTGCTAGTTTCTCGTTTTCGATGTGGACGCATAACAAATGACACATAATGGGTAAATGGGTTGCCATCATAACCATCACCAAACACTGTTCGAAAAATAATGCTCGACCGGGATTCAAACCCGGGTCTCTGTGACTATAGTGCAGCGTTCTTCCGATTGAACTACCAAGCCAGTGCTGCGATTGTTACGAAGGGGTGATGTACGGCCGTGCGACAGGTGACATTCCCCCCCCCTTGAAAGAAGGACAACCTCATCCGTTGAAGATGCAGGTTCCTGCGGCCCACCAATGTGGGACCATCCAAGCCTCGCCATGACACCTAATGGGTAAACGCGTTGTTATCATAACCATCACCAAACACTGTTCGAAAAATAATGCTCGACCGGGATTCGAACCCAGGTCTCTGTGACTATAGTGCAGCGTTCTTCCGATTGAACTACTGAGCCAGTGCTGTGATTGTTAGGAAGGGGTGATGTACGGCCGTGCGACATGTGACACAAACAAGTCCTACAAAGTTGATTGATACTGAATACTGACAGCTGTTGAGTAAAAAAAAATTTTTTTGTCCAAAAATTTTCGTTTGTACTGATGATACTAACGAAGCCCAAATTTTCGTTTGTACTCTGGACCATTTGGTTTGTAAAGTACAAAAAAAACACTGCTCACCACTATCACTACAACTACAATGTCGGAACCACCCATGTGGCTTGATCAGCACAGTTAGATAGCGTGTCTGCCGTGCATGCAGAAGGTCGAAGGTTCGAGCTCCCCCACTGAGCATTATTTTTCTGACGCCCCAGCCATGTGGATTCAGGAGCACGACAAGAAGTGCATTTACTTTCTAGAATTGCACTTTCCATTGAACCTCACTTGGAAAAGCACTGCAATGCTACAAAAGTGCTACAAAAGTGAACCCGATCAACCACGCCAATACTGCGTAAATTCGTGTTCTCTTTTCTGTGAACATTTTGTTGTTATATTGAGTCCAACAAAGCGACGTGTAACGATTTATCGATATGATCAGAATGTTGGTCGTCAAACAGATGAACGATATGGTGCTGAAAAGTTGGAGTTAAGGAACGAGTAAAAGTAGGGACCATAACAGCCGGATCCCTGCTTCTGATCGTGAGAAAATATTGTTGGTTGAGGGTAGTCAGGTCCATCTTGTCAAAAATTTCAACTCAAGCAAAATTGAAAAAATTGCAAATGCGTCGACGTTCATTGACGCATATGAAAACACGTTGCATTCACACACGTCGATGCAGGTTGGCATGCGTCGATGCATATGGACGTGTATTGATACACGTTGGTGCACCTGATGCACGTTGACGTGCAGAACGCGCGTTGACGTGGGTATGGTCCAAAACAAAGCATATGCGTCAATGTGAGCTGGAGAAAAGATGAGGCTCAACCATTCAAGATTTTGAGCACTGGATTTCTTAGAAATTGATTTCTCGCCACCAGTCTCATCATCATCTATATTATCGAATTCTGCAGTAAAGCTATGCATTTTATGACCAATCAGATTTTTTTACACATAAAAAAGATCAAGCCTAGGCCAAAGCCCAAAGCTAAGCCTAAGCGAATGGCTAAGGCTAAAGCTGAGGCTGGCTAGGTATAAGCCTAAGGCTAAGCCTAAGCCTCAGCCTCATCGTTAGCCTAAGCCTAAGCCTTAGCTCAGGGCTAGGCCTAAGCCTAAACCTATGCCTCATAGTTAGCCTAAGCCTAAGCCTTAGCTCAGGGCTTGGCCTAAGCCTAGACCTATGCTTAAGCCCGAGACTAAGCCTTAGCTTAAGCCCAATGTGTGTCATCATGCATAAAAAACTTGAAAAAAATTCGACAGGCCATGAAGTGCATAAGTGCCCTAATTTTTCCACCAACCTGCCGCTGCCCAATAATAATGCTCCTTCATCGCAAAAAATGTTCTGACATGTAAACATATGCGGAACGATTGCAATCAAATCGAAAACGAACGAAATAAAATCCGAAATTAATAAATTTGTCAACAATAAATAAAATGAAGTTCGAACATCGGACGAGGTTTTTCTAATCATCGTAGCTGCCATAGCCACCAAAGTACATTCCATCATGTTCACGGAATACATAATGGTATACCAAAAGGCTGTATAGGGTTCCAAAACGCATCGGATCGGGGTAACATTCACAGAAATGTTCATAGTTGACTGGATATTTCTTCGACGAGTTTTTCCTCCTATTTATAACATATGAAAATTGAGTCTGATGCTATTTGAAGCAAAACATCGAATTGGCGCATATTGCATAATGTTTATGATGATTCGGTCGTCTTCGTCTAATTAGTGGTGAAGAGCATTCGTGGCTTCTGGATGATGAACAACATTTGGCATCTGAGAATCTAAGGTCGGTTTGAGGCCTACTGCAACTCAAATCAGAGATGCCCATATTCTCTAGATCATTAAAAAATGTCGCTCAGAAACGACAATAGTTCACATATTTTCCCAATTATTGAATTACCCTTGAAAACTTATAATAAATGATACCATTCTTGTATATGTGACCTAATTTTGACGAGAGAACATCCATAACTACGCTACTTTCTCATCACTCGTATGCATGGGTATCTAAAGGTTTGACCCCTATTCAGCGAAACACACAACAGCTCAATACAGTGATTCTCAATACAGCGAAGTCTCAGAACAGATTCTCAAAATGTTGAATTTTTAAAATAGTTGTCTTTAGAATAGGAAAATAGAGATTGGGTAGGGTAGACGTCTTGGCACGTGGCCCATTTGATTCCCCATTTCGATCTGGTAGATGCTGTTTGTCACACATTTTTTCACCAATCGCCAGATTTATGACATTATGGCTTTATAGCATGCTTTTTCACGACATTACAACTTTTTATTTTGGTTTGTTTATTATTAACATATCTACATTCATGTTTTTAGTTTCTTTTTCTCTTATTGACTTATCCTCTTTTATATCCTTCTTATTTTGAGCCACTTTTAGTTCGTTTTGTTTAATTTTTGGAGGTCCTGTACTTTTGTTCTATTATTTATCTAACTTTTGTTCTATTTTTTACCTACTTTTTATTACATTATTTTACTTTTCGTTTCTTTATTTTTGGTTTTTGCTCTCTGCCTTTACTGCTTAATTATTTTATTAATTTCATTTCATTAATTTAAATTTTTTTGCAATTAAGCTCCATTCAAAACAGTTTTAATCGGGAATCCTTATGATATTTTTCTGTTTTTGTTTTCTTTCAAACGTTTTGCAAAAATTTGCGATTTTTGGAATGATTCGTTCGTGCATATGTGCCTACCGTAAATGCAGCACAGAAGCATGTAAAACTTAGATGGCCAAATGAAACTAAAAATAGACAATATCAACTAGCAAAAACGATTTCAATAAACCTAATTTGCATATTTATTATGAAAATGATGTGCGCTATGCATAAAACTTTTTGGGATTCGCTCTTTTGAGAATCGCTGATTTGAGACTTCACTGTTTTGAGAAACGCTGTTTTGAGTCTCGCTATTTTGAGTTTCGCTGTTGTGTCTTTCGCTGTATTGGGGACACACCGATCTAAAAACGTTAATCACAGTAGAGTAGATCATAAAATTCGAGCTCTGTTGTATCAATGTGTCAAAACTAGAATGGTTTTGCTTGTCATGCTATTCATTTTGAAGACTCTTATATTTCCTGTCGTTTTTTTGAAAAATCTAAGGAATTACAGAGTTAGAAACAAGTCAATAAACAAAATGTCTGAAGAAGTATAAAAGGAATGATAAAAAGCTTAAATGAAAACTGTTACGAACAAAAATACAAATAAGATTTCTTGATTGCGGTTATGCGCTCTCCAATGATTGTAGAAAAAACTTTCTATGGAATCATTAATCCATTTTCCCCATATAAGCCTATGGCGAGCAAAAAATATTATTTATGAAAATAATTCACATTAAGCCTGCTTCTGGCACAGATTCGTAATCTGGTCAGTGCCCTAAAATGGCATAAATTTCGGCTCATTCAGCGCGCCATGATGCAAGCAGCAAGAATATTGTAGACACATGCATGAGCACCAATCAGGAGTTCGAACCTCATTTGCATAATAATTATGCAAATTGCTCTAATGCCAAAAAAAACAGTCCCAAACACTAAAATAGGCACTCTTATACCACTTTCCACGTTTGCAGCAACTTGGAGAGTCAAACGAGCCCAAATTTAGAGCCAAACCACACAATAATTCACACTTATCTATGTTAGCAAGTTGCAGTACTCGTCCACCAACTCACCAATTGCCCATTTCTTCCACCAGCGAATTTCTGCATATATGTTGCCAACTGTACTAGCTGAGCCACATGCATTATTCGAATTTGTTATTATCATAGTGGTGGTATCTGTTGGGGTTACTGTAGGTGCATCTGTTCGACTTTCAGTGTCCCTGCCAGCGAAAAATGGCAGAAGTTCGAAATTTGCATAGATTTATGTTATCATTGTTTTGCGTGTTTTTGGTTACTTTTCATTATGTATTTTTGGTTTTGATTGGCGGCACCCATCACTTTTAAACATATTTTGTTATTTATTTTTTATTGTCATCATATTATCACCCAATACAAGCTCAACACAATAACTTGCATTGTTTTGCGAGCATAGGGGAGCTTCGTCACGGTGATCTGTCTGAGACATAGGGAGCTTTTTGGTGAGGTATCTGTGCATCTGGCGAGAGTTTCGAAGTATTTGTGTTTTGTTAGGCTGTGATTGAACTGTTGCAACATCCTTTGTGTAAACTTGAAGGTCAGTCCCATCATCCAACAACCACAGCAGCCTAACATAACTCTTGAACAGGCTGTAGATGCACCAGTATGATTAATGCACTGGTATGGAAATGTGGGGAGGAACTAAGACCCCTTTCTGAGCAGTGTCTTAGGGTATACATGTGTGACATAACTTTTGGGTGTTAAATCTATTTCTTAGGACATAGAAATATCTGAAGGCACTGTTTAGAAATGGGCTTCTGTTGCACAAAGTAATCAGTTTTATTCAATGTATAAAAGACGATTAGTTCTTATACTTCATTCACAAAACTTACTCAATTCCCTATCATGTACAAAGTGAGTATTCAATGATACAATCCAAAACACAAAGAAACATGATGAAGAGACTTCCTATGGAGTGAAACTAGACAATACTGAATCATCACTTTGGACAGCTGCCATATCTTGATGATTTTTCTGGAAGATCATTATACCTGGTGCTGAAGATTGCAACCTGCTAATCAAGGCCGTCTTGGTCTGATGGTTATTGCCTCTGACTGCTAGTCTCAAGAACCAGGTTCGATTCCAGGTGTAACCGCGATTGAATTTCTGATAGCTGGCTGGGGCAGACACAGCCTTTCATCCTCTGGAGGTAGATAAATTGTGTAAGCAAGCTTGGAATGCTGCTTGCCGGGGTCTACTCAGCCCAGGTAGCATGTTGGCGAGTGCGACAAATGAGGAGGTGGGCCTATCCCATTATGAGGTAGGTAGTCGAACAAGTCTTGCTTGTCAGGCAGAGGCCAGTCTGTGGAATGTGGCCTCCACTGGGCAGTGAAAAAGACCGGAAGAGCGCCTCTCATATAAGATTGGCACTTATATGACTGTATAGCCCTGTAAAGCCTGCCTTTCGGGCTATAGGAAAATGGGTAGTTGTACCCATGAAAATCTAAAAAAAACCTGCTAATCAATCTTGAAAATGAAAATTTCAAAAAACCACCTTACTCCTAATGATGTCTTTGATCTTGATGTTCAGGTGTTGTTGATGACAACTGCTGGGACGACTGTTACAAGGAGGAACGTTATTAAAAGTTTGTTTTTAATCTTGTATATTGTCAATTATGTGATATGCAATACAATGAGCTCTAGAAAGTAGCAATGCTTACATTCTGATAACAGTGATCTATGTGTATTATTCCTTTTCCTTAATTTGGCTACTGCATTGGATGTTCTCAAAGTGGATTGCAAAATTGTTCATATAATTGCAACATAAGCTGCTCACTGCTTGTAAGGTAATGTGGATGATTTGAGTGTGTTTAAACATTGTAAAAGCAGTGAGTGAAAATTAGTCAAAAATATAAAACTTCTTATGTAGAGTAATATATGAAGTTTTGTAATTGTGAAATTTTGATGACAGCTGGGCCGCCCCCTGTTGGCTAACCTACCATTTTGTCTGAAATCCGAAATTCTGGCACATTCTGCCACAGTTGTTAACAACAAATAATCAATCGTGGCCTTGAGCTCAAAAAGAGTACTTGACCAAATCATGATCTGGGTGAGTCAACTCATAACAGTCTCTCACGGCTGTGAGCCAGGTAAAATGCGTCATCCTAATCACCTGTGCATCATCAATGACCACTAAAAATGAAGACCTAACCTGCACAAGGAGATTAAAGAATGATCCCAATTGAATAGAGAAGCAATATAAAAGGCATCAAAATTAGAATAGTTATTCATTGTGATGAAGCAACCAATACTACACATGATAATAGTACAACAATCACAAATGACCACTTGATGAGTCAAGAACAAAAAATGAGATTAAGGAAACAAACTAAATTTTTGATCCTATGCAACATTTAGAAATATGAAAAGATAAAGATTGAGAAAGGAAGCACTGAAGAAGATGAAAATAACAGGAAAAGGAAAGTCCAAAGGCTATCACATAAAGTTATTGAAGGTATGGAGAGTGAAAAAGAGAGGTTTTGATCCTTATGATTCTCACTTGGCAGGCATATTCACTTGGTCAGTGTGTTGACCTGGCCAGCATTGTCAGATGGCAAGCAACACATATAATGGCCAGAATGAGTACTATACAGTATTGCATACTGTATGTCAAATATTACTGATCACATCAAATGTGCATCTTCATGCTATATGTTTTTGTTGAAAAAACAAGTATATCTTCATGAATGTATTTTTTTCACCTATAATGACGTTTATTTTTCTACATCAACAAGAATTTGCATCTTATGAATGATTTGCAGAAGTTATTTTGCAAATATTTTTTTTTAATGATTTCAGTGTGTTATATGAAGTTGGAAAAAATACTGACTCATTTCCATCATACTAGTCAGTTGACAATGATGACAGAACACTGATCAAAAGTTACAGTAATGATCGAACAGGTAGCTCAGAAATCAAAGTAAAATTTTATGTCTCAGTCATTAATGTTGTTTCTTCATTGTAATTCTATCTGATCTATTGTTGGAGTCAAAATTTTTTACTCATTATCTGTTGTTTAGATCACAAACTGATTTTTTCAGTTTGAAGTTGCTATGTCTTTTTTGTGTAGGACCATGGTAGAAATCATTTTAATTTTCTCTGCTTCTTTGTTGTGGGTACTACATCATGAATTGACTATGTTCCCATTGTGTCTGGGGTCGCGTTATGCTACAGTGTGCCGACTATTATTAACACATTGGCTGGCTATGTCAACACACTAGGCCAAGTGAACTTTACACCATTTGGCATAAATATTTATGAAAAAGCTTCATTTTTGATTTTTCGTTACTGTAGTTTTTGTTTTGATATCCACAATGAGAAATATTCTTCAAAACATTTCAAAAAAGAAGATTGAAATTGTTCTAATGTCTGTTTGTCATAAAGTCTCTGCTGATGGAAATTAAAACACTCTGCATTCATGGACACTGTTTAGTTTCCTTGTTCATTAATTCATGAACAAAGTGAAAGCTTTGACCATATGCTAGCTTTTCAGATAAAAAGCATTGAAATGCCTTTTCCCATTTGATGAACTCAATGAATTTCCCTACTGGAATTTTGTTTATCCATGGCTTAATTTTTTCTACATTCACTTATGACAGAAATTTTACTAATTTTCTGCAATCAAGGCAGAGTAAGTTAAAGGTTGGAAATACAATGGAACTGATGACCATTTATTTTTTGTTCCACAAGGAAACATCCTCCAATTTGGGAAGGTCATCGATTGTGCACATGGTTACAATTTTCCACTGATTGTATCTTTTATTAAATATAATGGCTATGGATGCTACTGCGGCGTTGGTGGTTCTGGTGTTCCTGTGGATGATATTGACAGGTATAAAAATTGCTGTCACACAAAAGTGAAACTTGTTTGTTGTTAGTTGCTGTTGAATAGAGGAATTAAATTTTCAAATCAAGCATTAAAGTCCCTGCCTGCTCTTTGTAGCACACTACTTAAAACCGGCCAGAGATGCAATGATTGCTTGAACTTGAACCAAAAACAGAAAATTCCAACTTGTCTTATACCTCATACCTCAATGAATTCATTGATTGATGACAGTGATATTTTTCAAAATTCCACACTTAATGTACTTTAGACTTTGGCTGACTCCAACCAGCTTATTAGCCAAGAGTTTCCACATTCCCAAAATTCAAAAGTTTCTGCTTAACCTTGAATGGCCTCCTGGTTTGTGCCAAACCTTTCCTATCACTGGTCTAACTATGCAGACCATATGGATTTAGTGAAACATCAATTCTATGAGTGAAATGTGTATGTTATCATTAGGGTTGTCCCTGGCCAGATTTTTTCCTGCAGAGCACAGATGATTTTGAAGTCAAAGTGAAAATGTTTGGAGAGTTTTCCACATGGAACAGAAACCTTTTTATTGCTTTTCAGGCTTTTTAATGATATTGTGGAAATTTTTCTGGTCCATTTCTGCAAGATGGGGAATGGTTAGTCTGAAAATAAACTCTGTCCCAGGTTTCAGCACCAATGCTGGCACCAATCTATGTCTATGGTATTTCACACCAACAGGTACCACTAGATTTGGCTCTGGTAATTACTTTGGGTATTATATACATTTTTCATGAGAATAGTACACACATGGATACAAAATGACATTGAAATTGACTGACTTCCATTATAGTTCTTAATCAACTTTCAGAATCCTCAAATTTTTGAACAAATACACTAGCATTTCAAGCTTTTTGGGCAATGACCTTGTTCTAAATGGTGCCACTCATACTGGATAAAAGTTTACTAGATACACTTGTAAACAGGACTCATAAGAATAATTACCCAAGGTTCACAAGCAAACAATATCAATTCTTCCTTATTTTCCAACAGTTAAATGGATTCCTTCAGCAGTTTGCTCATCATTTCCTGATTTTCATGTACCATGTCAGCCAGCATAGACACTTGCTAATTGCTTTATTCCATCTTTCTGGCTA
Organism: Romanomermis culicivorax; assembly: GCA_963922205.1. Classification (NCBI taxonomy): domain Eukaryota; kingdom Metazoa; phylum Nematoda; class Enoplea; order Mermithida; family Mermithidae; genus Romanomermis; species Romanomermis culicivorax. The sequence goes on along the minus strand of CAWUHX010000004.1, from coordinate 1,443,091 downwards.
TGTTTATCATTCGAGGAATGGATCTTTAATCAAGGGTGAAGGAAAGTTGACATGCAACAACTGATTTTTGTGTTCCATGTCAGCTGGCATGTAATCAGTTGCTAAACGCTTTATTCAATTTTTATGGTTATTGTTGAAACAGATTTTGTACTGAGCGTCGAGCAAATCTGACACAAAATTTGTAATAAATGAGTGAAAATACATGAATGATTGGCACTGTCGCTAGCACCAGAAAAAAAGGTGTCACAGGGACATCCCTAGTTATCAAATAACATCCATACCCCTTGGAACAACAGGAGGGCCCCTGGAAGGATCACCAATGTTGAAAGGCTTTCATGGTAATGCCAAAGTTGTCCTACCTCTAACCAGTAATGTGGTATGTGTGTGACAGTTCTTGTGTAACAATGCACAAAGGATGCAATTGTGCACTTTTCTCTGTACCTGCAAACTGTAGACGCAAGACTGGCACTGCTGTAGTTGCACCACATAATGCAGGGCTGTGCAGTCAGTGGTAGAGCAGCTAACTCTAAATGAGTATGAACTACTACAGGTGTGATCATCCCAACCTGGATTCAACACAAATAATCAGGTTTGGAACCCATGGATTGGATGAAACCTACAGGTGAAATGTTGCATGTTACCATACAACACTTACATCAGAGACTTTCAGACATGTTCCTTTTCTGATAATTGCAGGCCTTCATCAGTGTTTTCATGGTGACAATAATTTCCCTAATATAAAATGTAAAATTTATAGTTTGGTTTTGGTTACTCGATGAGGCCATTTGAAGTTTGGTCTGATTGGGAGGTGCAGCCACAGTCTCCTAGCCAGACTTTGATTCCTGAAGAAATATTGATTGGCCAAACTAGGTTAGACCTAAAGACCTAGAATATAAGCAATTATATATGTCCACTAGTAAAGTTTAGAGAAATATCAGTATGCAATATGCTTTTCAATTTGAAATGTGCTAGAACTTTCTTGCTTTCTTTAGTGTGTATAATTATTGAAGGGGGTATAAGCATGATTGCAGCTTGTTTAAAATTTCAATTGTTAGTGTTTGCAGTATTTTTCTGCATTTTGACAAATTTAAAATTTCTTTCCACAAAAACGTATTTCATCTATTCAAACCTTCATGGTCGGTGCATTAGAAAATGGATCTTGAGGCCAAAAGTTTTTTTATTATCATTTTTTCACTCAAAAGCGTCGACAGATGTTTTATTAATAATTTGTGAGCTTGTTTGAAAATTCTACTTATCCTGGAGCGCTTGTAATTCACTGACAATTCAGAAAATTTACTTCTTCCTAATTCTAGTTCAAATGAAAATAACAATACATCATTTCACAAGATGGAACATAAGTGCTGGATGTGGATCTTACCATCAATTTCTCAGTCAATTTGATCATTTCCAGTTGTGCAAAATACAAAAATCTTATTAAAAACATGCAGCTAAAATTCAAAAAATCAAGCAAACAATAAAGTTGGAATTCTTTGAAAAGTCTTTTCATTGTCCATTGCTGATTATGTTTCAATTATTTTCCAACTTTCTATGAGTTTTGTGAATATGAACTTTTGGTCAATTCGAAACATTTTGGGAAAGTTTACATCCACAATGAAAAAATTTAGTGGTACCAAACCAACTTTTTTACTTGGCAGCAATTGAGTGGAAAATCCTGGCTTCAGCACACTTAGTTAATGGCATTTCAGCGCTGCAGCTCATACTATCACAGATTTATGACAAAGAATCAGTCCTTGAAAAGTTGAGGATTTTGTTTTTATAATAACAATTTCCTTTGATTTGGTGTCATATTTTGTTGAGGCAATTTATTCCTGGAACTCAGGTCTTCAGTAAAAAGACTTGAACCTGGGTCCTTGCAGCTATTATCTGCACCCTCTAACTAAGTGAGTCAACTGAGCAGTGGGAAAAGTGCTCTCTGAATTATAGACAACTTGCAAACATCTAAATTTGAGATGGTTGCTGTGGCCACTTTCAACATATTACTATATGTTCTACCATTGTGACACACTTGGAGAAATGGAATTCAGTGGGCTGGGCTGGAGTATTATGGCTCAGCCTGGTCATGAAAAAGGCATTCGGGACTGAGCTACATTCTCATGGCTCATGCAGGACCACAATTTGTATTAAAATATTTGGTGCATGGTATCTCATGTTCAGGAATTCTTGCTTCAAATGGACCTAAATCTTTGTAAATCCTCTGTATGTTCAGAGAATGGGTATCAAAAATTTTCAGATAATTTTTTACAGTCCTCAATATATATTTGTTGAAAAAGCATATTACTTTTCATGTATATAAATCACTTTTTAGTGCAAATTTCATCTTACTTTTCTACAGAATCCAAAAATTACTCTTTAACATGTTCCTTTATTTTCAGCTGTTGTCAAGTTCACGACAGATGTTACGATGAATGTAGCCAGAATTACAGTTCACGGAACTCTCATTGTAGGCCTCATTTTTCTACATATAAATATTTATGTGATAGAAAAAGCAAGAGTGTCACATGTAAAAGTACTTGTATGATGTAGTTTTGCAATTAACTACAAATCTTGTCTCATTGATCTATTATATTACAGGATCTCAAAGTGACTGCAAGTTATGCTCATGTGAATGTGATGTTGAAGCAGCTTATTGCTTCCATGGACATGCACACCAGTTCAGTTTGTTCAAACGTTGCAAGAGAAGAGGATGAAGAAGTCTTCAGAACACCAGTTGCTATTTGAAGAACAACAACCTCATGTTTGCGGTTGACATTGGACACATGTGAAAATTTATCCATTCAATACTCTTCAATGGAAATTTTGGTGTTGTAGAGTAATCAATGTTCAGTGTTCCACAAGAAAGTGTGACAAGTAATCTTTGACCATTATTTGACAGCTATTAAACATGGTATGTGTGTGATTGGTCCTGAGGGAACATGAAAATCAGGGACAGAGCATTGTGCTGAAGCAATTGATCAGCTATGACATTGTACTAAAATTTTGTTTTTGTACTCTGGATTGGTTTCCTATATTTCAACTTTGGAAGGAGTATTTCTCATTCTAAATGTAAAACTTTTTGCTCTTTCTGCGACTTTCTGCTCATTTGTATTCACAATCATTCAAAGACTAGTCGATTCATCTATTTTTCAATGCTAATACAATGATGAGGTGCACAGATTTTCCCACTGTTACTGCAGCCAGGTGCACTCAGTTGTTGGTGATTCATCTGGTTCCTATCGCCTGGGCTACCCAGTATATACTTGTCAAGTTGTTTTACATTCAGTCCTTCCTCAGTTTAAGTGACACACGCACTATATTCTTTGTACATGACTGATTAATGTAGGTTGCTGAATATAATTTCCTATAAATAAAATTTGGTACAGTTCTATGAAGACCGAATAAGTCATTCAGGCAAACTCTTCACATTTCACACTACTGTCAGAAAAAGCTGAGCTTTGTTTGGGGGCTCAAAACTGGGGGTCTCCAGTTAACATTCACATGCTTTAACAAAGTGAGCCAATGAAGTGCACCCTAAACATATATAATTTCGAATGATTCTAAGTTGAGATGGCTGCTGTAGTAAAACTCAAAATTCCTCTGCTATGGAATTTGATTAAATGTCAAGGGCTATCACTGTGAGGTAACTTCTTCCTTTTGCCTTCTGCTGTTTGTAAAAGCTATGCTCAGTCAATGGCTCAGAGCAGGGACCATGTGGTGCAAATTTGCAAACTCTAACCAACTGAGACTGTCAGGGGTCACAAATGTTGGGACAATTTCTTCCCATTGTTAGCTGCTGTCAGTAAAAGTTAGGCTCAGTCTCAAAGCTGAGATCCTGCATCTAACTCCCACATAGTGTAGCCAACTAAGCAACAGGAAAGGTACTCTCTAGACATGCATATTTTGCACAATTCAAAATTGAGGCCACTTTCAACACCCCTGGTCATGGCATAACTTGAGTTTGCTACCAAGTGGAAGTTAGACACTAGCTTGCAATAGAAAAGCCTGCAGAATTTTCCCGAGCTGCTTCCTCTAGGCTTCCATTTAAAAAAGTTACAGTATTCAACGTCCAGTAAGGGTGTGGGCTATCCTAGGCAAAATCCAAAATCCCACATCAGTATCTACTTCCATTTATAATGGATATGAAATAACAATGAATAAATTTTCAAATATAAAACAAATAGTTAGTGTGTCTGTATAATTAGTTGGACTGGGCATGATAACAATTTTGTGTGACACACAGCAAGGTACATGAGACAACAATGAATTGCAAGAATAAAATCACTCTCATCTCTTGGTCTCATCTTAGTGTCTTTCCATCAAACATTTTTCACATAAATGGGTTGATTGCTTTTATAAGGACAAACCTGACAATTATACCACAGGAACTAGGTAAGATTCTGTTTTAACAATTTTCTGAAAGTTTGTTGGCCCTGATTGTAATAGCTCATTTTTGCTGTCTGCTTTCTGGCCTGTACAACTGCATAAAAATGGGGAAATGCTTGATATAACACAACAATACAACATATGTACCAGAACAATATGGATAAGCAACGTTTCAGCAGTAATCCTACTACCTTCCTCAGGCTTTCTACAACTTTTTACCAAATTTTGACTGGCCTGGGCTGTGAACTGTGAGCTTTGTATTTGTGAGTCAAAAGCACTATCAACTAGGTCATCTGAACCATTTTTCATATGGCTAGATTTTCTATATAATATACTGGTGGGTAGGGTGTTGGTTTTCTCTGCCTATAGTGCATGTGATGAAACTTCTGTTCTATATCTGACCAATTTCTATGCTTTTGATGCCTACATTACTAGGACCCGCAGCAAAAATGATGATTCTGTTTTGAACAATGTCAGGACATCCAAATTCTGATTTCAGTCCAGTTTTCAACTGAAATGATTAAACTGATAGTAAAGAATTAGGTTCAGTCTTTTTCAGTTTCAAAAACTTTCCACCTGGGAAACTAATGTCAGATTTTTTATATGACAAATCGAATTTTGATGAGATTCTACTTGAGGCTGATTCATGGTTATCTCTTGCGTTACCTTGTGCCAAATCTCAGTGGTTTTTCTAGTTCCTCCATGAAGTTTGGATTAACCAACAGTATAGATCAGAGTCAAGTTATCAAGACACAGTTTCGGAGAAATTAGTTCATCCTTGAGAATCATGGGTTAAAAATCAATCATACCTGAAAATGAGGTGTATTGACTAGTTTCACTCATTCAGCTCACTTGCTTTGAGTTATAAGTATAGTAGGTTCACTGTTACTAATTATTTTCAGCACAAGTAGTCCATAGTTATGGAGTAAAGCAGGTGTTCATATGTGTCCATTGCCTGATGTTTCCTAGGAGTCCTATTCACTTGCAGTGTTTTGATAGTTGGGGATTTTTCTCATTTTTACATTAAACTTGAAAATTTCTGGTAAAAATGTTGAAAATTGTTGTGAAAAAATAATTTCTTCATGTTGGAACCGAAAAATACACTGAGAAACACCTAAGAATGAAATTTTCAAGCATTCAGATCAATTTTGAATTGTTCCCAACACGTTTGAAACATTCCCCCCTAATTGACATACTGCTCATGTGTGATTAGGACCAAAGGAAATTAGGACCAGGGGAAATCCTTAAATTACATACTAGAGGATTATCTTTGTATGACAGTGCTGATGGCAGTTTCTTGGATTTATGGTCTTCTCATGGCATAGTGTGATTTTTGGTAAATCAAGCTCACATCTAAGAGGGGGATGGGTGGGGATCCCCAGCCAGGGTTTGTCTTTGTTGGAAATGTACTTACAGTATCAGGCATCCCAGCCATGCAAACTGTAAAGATGATGAGAGAAAGCATCATTATTTGGGGACCACTGCCTTAAAAGTCTATATCTGACATGTTATGATCATTCTCACAAATTTGTGTGTGTTGTGCAAACCACCCATCCATCATCTATCATTATTGCCATTTTATGCCAATAAAGTTGGCGACCAAATTGGTGTTTATTTATCAATTGTTCATTGACCATCCAGATTTATATTGGACCATATATTCTTCTATGGCAGAATCTCACATTGCTGACTTTTACCAGAACCATTGGATAAGGTTCTCTGGAGTACTCTGGTAGTTTTTTAGGTGCAAGGTGTATTATTTCAGTTGCTGAATAGTGTCTGAAAGTTGTGTTTAATTTTGTGAAGGAACTGTTGCACTATACCAATGTTTACCAGCAGGCAGCTCCTTTGATTGGCCCACAGTAATCAGTTGAGTACAAGCCAATAAACTGTTCAGTTATATTTCTGATGCTTTCTGATTTAATCAGAGACCTAAAAATAACACTATCTCATCCTCGAGCTTTTGAAATTCCACCATAATTTTAGAAATTTTATCCCAGTTCCAGTTTTCTTGGAAATTTTTAGACAATAGTATCATTTTTTTATTTTTTCTCTTCAAAAACAACTGTTGAGAGTACAGCCAAAAAGGATCACAATGCCATAAAACTTCATTTTCAACATCTCTCAGCAAGCCTTTTTGTTTCTGGGAAAAATTAAACTGTCTTCCCAAAAACTAAAAAAATTTTACCTAAAATATTCCCATAGTAATTCAGTAATTCAGGTATTCAAAGGCTAAGAATTTCTAGACTTTTCAAACAAATTTGTAACTCAATGTGCAGGATTTTATCTTTATTATGTTTTTGAACAATTTTATGACATTTTGAATAATGAAAAACTTTTCTTGAAAATTCTGAAATTTTATAAAAAAATGCTTCAGTCAGGGATAAGTCGAAATTATACAGGAGATCAGCCAAGATTCTGCAGGGAATCAGGATCATACATGCATGTGGGGGTATGTGTTATTATATTTTAATTTTAGGATGACCCCCATATAGAATATCCATGTTGTGCATGTATGACCATGGATGGAAAAGAAACACCCTCCTCAAGCAACAACATTCAGTCAAAGCACAAGCCTAAGCTAATGCTGCTCATAGTTTTGCAGTCTAATGTCTGAATCTTAATATCCTGCACCCAAATATCCTGTCCTAATGTCCCTGCCTTTTAATGTCTGCATCTTATTGTCTGATACTACTGTCTTGTGTCCTAATGATGCATCATATTTAACTCATCACAAGTCAGTAGAATATCAATAGTTCATAAAACGTACCTTAAATTTTTCATTCAAGGCTGCTCATTTGTTGAACAGAAGTCTTTATGAATAAGTGAAAAACTTTTTCACATGGAACAAATTGGATAAAGTATGCCTGGCATCATCAATCAAATGAGGTGATGTATTCCTCTTATACTGTATGCTGGAATTTATGCAAAATTCCATCTATGCATGTTTTTTGGCATTGCATTCAAATATTCATAGACTTAAACGTGGAAATCGTGAGGAAGAGAAATGTAATTGTTTCCATTAATTCAGCTTGACTACCTGTAAACCATCAAAAGGTTTTGAAAAATTCTCATTAATCATTCATTGATAAAGGTGCTTGGAATAAGCAGCATATTCCAGTAATTTTCTAGACATAAAAGTCTTATATTTTGTGGCAATTTCCCTAAATACCATTCAATGGATAATCCTACACTAAATGAATCCAATTTCAAATGTTACGAACAGATTCTGGCTGCATTGGGTTATTCAGTTTTTTACTTGTGGAATATCACTATTTGTTCTTTGGTGATTGTGGCTGCCATCAACATATACAGAATTTCTACAAACGCCAACTACTCTTTCTATATTCTATTGAGCAATTTGTTATTGTCTGATTTGTCATATTTCTTTTTATATTTCGTGGCCTTTCTACCACAAAATTTTACTTGCAACCATATTTTTAGTGATGAAGTTTTTGAAATAATGGGAAATATACGGTAAGATGGATGCATGATTTGATTTGTAGGGTGTTTGAAAGGCTGATCATATCACAATACATACTGTGCTAGAAAAGTATTGAGAAAATCCTCAATCAATATTTGCTACTTTTGAATTATAATTCTATTTCTGTTGCTCAGGCAGAGTTGGGAACATTTGTAGGAAATTTTGTCAAACAACTTGCCTTTTGCTGGAGGTCATGACATGGATGACACATTTAATAAACAATTCATGTTGTTTGAAATTTTTGATTCACTATAAATTTTCTTGTGCAATTGCTGACCTCAATTTTCGTTCAGTAATGTTAGTAAATCAACTGTTCTGTGAAATCTGAGAATTTCTAAAAAAAATTACAGCAGTTTAAGCTGCAGAGAGGGATGTTCAAATCAAGAATGGTGAAAAAAGTGAACCAGTGCTGTTGCCAGTGTGTTTTTCTGGGTGTCAATAATTTTTCAATGCAGTATATGTCATATCAGACAATCGTGAAACTTGTAAATTAAAGGATAACATAATATGTGTGGTGATAACAGGTTAGGTTTAATGTTTTATTGCTTCAAAATGCAGTGAAATTATTATTTAATTGATAGCGAAATCTGACAAGGAAGCCCAAATCTCCAATTTTTGGCACAACAAACAGTCAAATTTTTTTGCTGCAAATATCCCCCTTGTACTAAAATGTTTGCATTCTGCTTTGAGCTGATTCCAACATCAAAAATCATGCATTCTTATATCTGCAAATGTAATAACAAGTTGCAGATTTGCAGAAACACTGACTACAAAATGCTAATAAGGAAATTACAAAATGGTATTTATCCATTTTGTCCATTTCATTTTTCTCAGAAACAATTGATATAATCCATGACTTTGATTTCAGCACCGCCTCCTTCGTCACCTTGAACACCAACACATGGCTAATTTCCATGAACAGATATGCGGCAATCTGTTTCACAAATAGTTGTCACGAAGTATTCAGCAGAAGAAACACATTCGTGTTATGCGCCATGGCTTGGTTTATTGGTCTATTATCTTGGACAACAAACAATTTGGTAGGATGCACATCCAGGTACATGAATCATCAATGATGAGATATGATACTGAATTGAATACATCTGTTTCAATCACAACTTTGGGTCAAGTATAAAATCCTTCTGAATCTGAAAATGATCAGAATCAGTCTTGTTGTTGAAGTTTTTAACACAATGCTTTCAAACTAGGATTTTAAAATTCGATTTCAGCAGATTCTAGTATCTGAAATATGGATACATATGGGGGATTTCTATCACTGAAATGACACAAAAATCTATCCTTAATATTATCCAAGATACCCACAATTGGTTGGAAGACAATTGGATAAATGGCAACTGGTTGAATGACAACTGTGTGAATGGCCTTTGGGTGAAAATAATTTTTAAAAAACATTCCCATCTGATCGAATCTGTACAGAAATAATTATGCACAACTTTTGGCCAGAATGAGATCCGGCCCACCTAGGTGGACCTCGTGGCCCGAGCCTGGCCCCTAAGCAGGCAGTGTCAGAAATTACTAAAATTTCAAATGCATCGAGTTGGCTTCATATTTAGAATGAAGAATACTCTAGACTGCAAAGCAAAATCAGTCTGTTCAAGTGATCTTATTAAATTTAACTCTTCAACGAACTTTCCATGCACATAAGGTTGATCAATTAATTTTTGACAATTATAAGCTAAAATAAAGTTTCAAAAATCTTTTGTTTCCACTAAATCTGCTATAATTCTTTTATGAGGAAATCATACTATACAAATCATTTACAGTGACTGGAAAAGTTAATTAGCATATCAGAGATTGACATGATTTTAGTGTAAAACTTATTTCAGAATTTACAGTTTTGATGTAAACTGTGTCTTTTGTTTATTTCACACTTTGTTACTATTCTACCCAAATTATACTAATGTTTTTCATGATTTCCAACCAATTGTTGCATTCACCCAATTGTCTTTCACCCAACTTTTGTGGACCCATATCATTTAATCCATTTAATCTAGTCAAAGTTTACCTAAAAATGCAGCATCTTTCTCCATTAAATGTGTGTTTCAACGATAAAAATTCGTCATATGTATCTGCATTTGGGATACAGAAATGTGCCTCTGCTTTCTACACCTGCATATGGACTCCACATTTCAGACATATCTGAATAAAAATCTCAAGCATTTTCCTGTCCAAACAAAACTTTATCATAATTTTCAATACAATTTTTTCAGATTTTCAAATGTTGCCATGTCATTGACCTTCGAATGTAAATATTTCAACCCAGTCTTTTCGCCACACTCCATCTACTGCTACATTTGCACCTACAGTACTTTCATATTCTACTATCGTTGTCTGAAAGTACTGAGGAAGAAGAGTGGTCAAGTTGCCGATCAAAGTTTGGTTCAATCTATGCATAATAAGAACAGCCGGGTGTTCAGACAAGCTTTGTTGATTTGGCTCTCTTTAGTCACAACTTTGACAAGTAAGTAAATATGCATAGATTGTGAAAAACAGCACAGATATACAAAATTATCATTTTCCAATCAAAACAGTGTTTTTAGGTTTTCGAATTATGCCCTTCATTACCAGTCATGTGGTATATACGATTGTCCATGTTTTTTTCGCTTCTTGTAGCCCGAACTTTGCTCCGTTGATTCCAATCATATTTTCCCATGAAATCAGATCGAGTCTAAAGTCAGTACTCTGCTGCAGAAAAATCGATCATGCATGATATCACTATTTTTTAAACTATAAAAATAAATCAATGATGAGTCTTTATTGTAAAAAGTTTTATATGTGAATGTGGTGCTGTTCAATATAGTTATTGTTTATGCTGAAATGGCAATCAATCTGATCCTATATGTCAGTGTGGCAAGTTTGGGGAATTGTTGCCATAAATACACTGAAGGCGTGTCCCCAATACAGCGAAACTCAAAATAGCAAAGTCTCAATATAGCAATTCTCAAAACAGTGATTCTCAAAAGAGCGAAACTCAATACAGCCAATACTAAAAATTTTTATGCATTAGAGTAAACAAGCACAATATGCAAATTAGGTAAATTAAAATCGTTCTTGGTGGTTGAGATGGTCTTATTTTTAGTTGCATTTTGGGATCTAAATTTCACATGTTTTTGTGCTGCAGTTGCGGTAGGCATGTACGAACGGACCATTCCAAAATCACAAAAAAATTTCTGTGAAAAAAAAACATTTCTTTGAAACTCTGGGAAAAAACAAAAGCAAAAAATTATAAGGATTCTCCATTAAAGTTGTCTTGTATGCAGCTAAGGTGGATTGCAAAAACATTTAATTGATGAAATAAATTTTTTTTTTTGAATTAAATATCTTTATTGGCCAAGAGGGGGTATCAAAAAAGGCCTGGTCTTACAGCCCATGATGATAACAAAAAACTATACAATAATGTCTAGCAATATAAAAACTTGCATGTAATTTATCTGGATTAACGTTATAAACTGAATAACATAATTCTTACCTGAAAATTAAAAATATTCAGACGGAGAAAAAAAAATGAAGCGAAAAAACATAAATGACAATTAAACTACAGTAATTTTACATGTGAAATAAATTTTGATGAAACCTTATTTTTCAAACATACGAAAATAATGCAAAAATAGAAAAATCAATATATATTTTGAAACCACTATAATACAAAAATTTTTTTCCCCTCAAGAAATGCAAGGATCTGAACGGCCTTCAAAATTTATTAAAATTTTATATCTACTCTTCTTACAGATACTTTCTTGAGCAATTTGTATGAATAAATTTGCTAGTATGGTTTTATCCTTGGAAACAAATTTCGGTTTTACCCCAAAAATAAAGTTTCCAATTTCTAAGGAAAAGTTATTATCAAGTTTCTTCAAAATTTGTGCAATTTTCACCCATATTTCTGAAACTCTTGGACAGGTAACTAATGTATGGAAGACATCCTCTCTTTCCTCAACATTTGAGGCTAAACAGAACTTACAATTCGGATTTAAGCTTGGACCCATATGATTGATTTTTGATCTTGTAAGTAAAAATCTATGAATTATAGAAAAATGCAAATAAAATAGAGTAGAATAAACAAATAAGGTGACTTGAATAGAATAATTAAGCAGTAAGGGCAGAACAAAGAACGAATGATAAAGACATGAGAAGTAAAATGATGTAGTGAAAAGTATGTAAATGGTAAAAAATAGAACAATAGTACACGACCTGAAAAAATTATACAAAAAGTTGCACAAAATAAGAATATTCAAAGAAACAAATCGATAAAAGAAAAAAGAAACAAAAAACATGTGTGTGGATAAGTTAATAATAAAAAACCAGAATAAAAAGCTGTAATGTCGTGAAAGCACATGCTACAAAGCCATGTCAGAAATCTGGTGATTGGTGCCAAAATGAGTGACAACTGGCATCAACCAGATCGATAAGGAGGACCAAATGGGCCATGTGCCAAAACGTCTACCCCATCCAATTTCAATTTTTCCATTCTGAAAATAACTGTTTTGAAAATTCGTTATCTTCACTGTTTTGAGACATCGCTGTTTCGAGAATCGCTGTATTGAATTTCGCTGTTCTGAGAATCGTTGTTGTGTGTTTCTCTAAATAGGGGTGAAGCCATATTGTATATACCCCATCCGCTGTGGATCGAGAACCTCTGTCGCCTCCCCGAGGAACGTTTTGACACATTGCCCACCAACTCACACTCATTTACCCTCCATGCCGAATGGCTTCTGGATCATTGGACTTGCTTTCCCACTGTCCGCGGGACCCACGTTGTCCGCGGGACCCACGTTTGACCCTTTTGCCCCTCACCCAGCGCCGAGTACCTTGAGAAGAGGATTTAGTGAGTCTTCTCAAGGGTTATTGTTGCTAAAGGTATATTTGCAGGAATCCTCCTTAAGTCAGTTCCCCCTTGAGAGTACCCTCAGTTGAGAAAGCCCTGGAACCCCTAAGGCCAGGGCCAATTAGGGGATTTAGGTTGACAATCGGGTCCCCTACAGTAAGCCATTCCACGAATGGCACCCTCCCTCATTCTCAGTGAATGAGGACTAGGGATTGCCACCCCTGACCCGGCTGCATAGTCCATTATCCTACAGCTGAACCCTAAGACAAGGCTGAGGTACACCATGGGTTTTCCTGTGGTAGTACCAGCTGGGTTAGGTTCCCCAAAGGAATATTAGAGAGCCACCCAACAGGGTCACAGCATGTCACCTACAGTGGCACGGCTGTATTCTCTATGGGATATGGTATGGGTTTTCCCATCAATGTGACTGATCACCAATTCAGTTAATGTGACATGGCTCCTATTTCGTTTAATATGACACTGGGTTCGATTCGAGGTGTACCTGTGAGCGCTTCTTCAAAAACGACACAATTTTACAAAATTGACCATAATCTGCCGAAACACTAACAACACATACGACAACTACTATAGTCAGTTTTTTATAAAATGCTTCCAAATAAAAAACTGACACAAATCAGTACTGTTGTCAAAATCGTTTGCATAAAGGTCTTACCGTAAAATTTTTCACTCGAAAAATTGTTAAAAGTGATGCTCACAAACTTCCAGTCCTATATGGTATGCGGTTTATCAGAAACTCGTGAAAATCTGAAATACTATATACTTGCTTTCCACTTTCATTATTTAGAAGCATTTCAAGAAAAACAGACTATAGAGCAACAATTTCTGGACAATTGATGCTGCTGGGCTAGTGCAGTTGATAGTGCGCCTGCTTTGTATACAGAATTGGGCGAATTCCCGATTGGGCAATTCTCAAATGAGCAATCGAGAATGTAATGGCACTTGTCTCCTTAAATTTTTCTTTGCATCTATTTCTTTGTGCATGTATTGTTTATGTTTTCATCTTTTGTCTATGCTTTCTATCATTTCCTTTTTTGTTGTCACCCCATTTTTCTTTTTTGCGCGCAAAACGATGCATTACAATTTTAAATAATCATAGTCTACCGTATTATTTTTATGATTGGGCATGCTTCAGTGTTACATTATTGAGGCGTGAAAATCTTTTACTGGAAAAAAGCAAATAATCAAATGAAAGAAAACATCAATAAAAATAAAGGCATGAAGAACATGTGAAAGTGGCAAGAAAAAAAGCAATGAGGGAAATCAACTAGAAATAAAAACACGTGAACGAAAGAATAAAAGAGCAAAGAGTTGGAGGATAGAAAAAGAGAAAGATGAGGACGTAAACTGAAAGAACTGCGATCGAAAGACAAATAGAATAGAGAAGCATAGCATGAGCATGTTACTACATTTTCAATCTCTCACATGAGAGGGGAGCTTTTGACTCTTCTTAATTTTATAAAATGATGCAAAAATTCACCATGAGCTTCCTCACTTACGAAAATAGGCAAGTATTGTACACAGGCTGGGCATGAAGCCCAATCAGTAAGGAATCAAATAAATCAAGAAATAAAAGGAAATGGAAGAATGCACCATTAACTGAATGTCCAATTCAGCCTACTAGAAATAGTCTATGCATGCATAGCTGGGTATCATTTCATCCGGATGACTCCCAAATTTATTTTCATTGCTCTATGTTCCATTACTCAAAGAATGCTATAACTTTTTTAAATTACAAAAAGATTGCTTTGCACTAAACTACAAAATTGTAGAACTGGTCGAGAGCAATTCCCAACTGAGCGAATTGCCATAGGAGAGATTCCGAATTGAGCGAATCCCAAGTAGGCGAATTACCAACAGAGCGATTCCTAGTTAAGCCAATTCCCAAGTGGACGAATTTCCAATTGAGTGGTTCCCAATTGAGCGAATTCTCAATTGAGCGATTCCCAGCTGAGTGAATTTCAAGAGCAATTCCTAACTGAGCGAATTGTCAACGATCAAGTAATGCTTGTCAGGCAGACGCCAGCCTGTAGAATGTGGCCTCCACTAGGCGGTAAAAAGCACCCGAAGAGCGCCTCTCATACAAGGTGGGCACTTGTATGACCGTATAGTCCTGTAAAGCCTGCCTTCCCGGCTATAGGAAAATGGGTAGGTGTACCCGCAAAAATTAAAAAAAAAAAATTTCCAAGTTAGCGAGTTACCAATTGAATAAATTCCCAAATGAGCGATTCGTGATTGAGTGAATTTCCAAACGAACGAATTCTCCATTGAGCAATTCCTACGTGAACGATTCCCAGCTGAGCGAATTCCAAGTGCGATTCCTAATTGAGCGAATTCTCAAGTGGGGGATTACCAATTGAGCGATTCAAATATGAACTATTCCCGATTGAGCGAATTCTCAATTGAGCGATTGCCAGCTGAGTGAATTCCCAAAGGGATTCCTAATTGAGCCTATTCCAAAGTGAGCGAATTCTCAATGGAGCGATTGCCAAATGAGCTAATTCTCTACTGGGTGATTCCAATTGAAAATTCAATAACATTTTCTTTAGATTATCCTTCTTTACATTATATTTTTCTTTGCATATACTTCTTTTTTATTTCATTGCGTGTGTTGCAATTATGTTTTTATTTATCTGTTTTTCATTTTTATCTTCTGTCTCTGCTTTCTTTCATTTTCTTTATTCTTGTCACCTAGTTTTTTTGCTCATGAAGCAATACGTTGCATGTTGTGATTTTTAGTAAGAATTGCCTCCCATGTATAAATGTTGTACAATTTGGCACTCTCCATTTGCTATCTAATTTTATCCTTCGGGATTTCTTCCTCATTCTTATCTACTTTTCATCTTAGTTTTTTGCTTTTATTCTTTTATCTCCATCTTTTTCTATTCTCCCGATTCTTTCTTTTTTTGTTCCTTTTCACATTATTTTTTCTTTCTTCCATGCTTCTTCTTTCTTGTCACTTTTTTCATGCTTTTCTACCTATTTTCACTGTCTCCATTTTTGCTGACGTTTCTTTTCTCTTGATGTGTTCTTTCTTCCTGCATTGTTTTGTTTAACACTTACAGCGATGAAAGATTCAAGCATGCCGGAATGTTCAAAAATTATACGAGAGACTAGGGTTATCTAAAATGACAACTTAAAGTATTGTATCATGGGCAAAAAAATAAAAACTTAGATGACAAGGAGTAAAATGAAAGAAAGCACAGATAAAAGATGAAAAACGAAAACATGAGCAATACACACAGAAAACGAAAGAAAAAAGAAACACATACAAAGAAAAATGTAAGGTGAAGAAAAAAAATCTGAGGAGAGTGTTGTTAAATTCTCGATCGCTCGTTTGGAATCGCTCAATTGGGAATTCGCTCATTTGGGAATTCTCTCAATTAGGAATTGACTTATTTGCGAATTCTCTCAATTGGGAATACTTGGTAATCGCTCAGTTGCCTCAGGAGTTCAGAAATTTAGCACAGCCACGAGAAAAACAGCTCTTTCAGGAAAAATGAGGATATAGGCCGATTTAATGAAACTTGTCTTTGGTCAGGTGGTAAAATTTTTATAAAAAACGTAAACTAAGGACAATAGAAGAAACAAAAGATCGAGAGGAAGAAAACGTGAACAAAAATGGAAGCATGGAAGAAGTTAGAAAAGCATTAGAGAAAAATGAAAACATGATGAGAACTGAAAAACAAGGAAAACCAACATGGGGAAAGCAACAAGAAAGAAAAGGTGGAAAACGAACGAAAGAAAGGAGCAGGAAAATGGTGGAAAAAGAAAAATAAAGAAATAAAATCAAAAAACTAAGATGAAAAAAGAATTATGAAAACACGAAAAGGAGAAATTTGAATAGGAAATAGAGCATGCCGAACTGTAAAGGAATTATATGGGAGACTAGAGTTATTCAAAATAACAACTTGTAATGCATCGTTTCATTATTAGCAAAAAGAAAAAAGTTGATGACAAGAAAAATGAAATGGAAGAAAGCAGACACAAAAGATGATAATGTATAAACACAATGGACAAAAATAGGAGGAAAACACACATAAAACGTAAGAAAAAAGAAATACATATAAAAAAATATGTGATAAAGAAGCAAGATGATATGGAGAAAGTGTTAGAATCGCGTTGGGAGTTCACTCACGTGGGAATGGCTCACTTGAGAATACACCGTTTAGAGAAGCCTTCAACTTTTCTAAATTTTATTTAATGCAAAAACTAAAATCACCACGAATTCAGCTGGAAATCATTTTCCAGATTAGCACACCTGTAATAGGTTCGACTAGTTGGGGGTGGGGATGACCCCAAATTTTGAGGTTGGTATAATGAAATTTCGGGTGAAGTCTAAAAGAAAACGAATATTTCGAAAATTTTCCCACAAAAAGCTACTTTCTTCCAAATTTTTCCGATTTGTGGACGTCCTAAAATTCGGATATAGGGTTTGACGAAGTTAGGCAGCAGGGTTTTTTTTGACCTACGAGTCACAAGCCGAGTGGCTTGTTGACCTAAAATTTTACAAGCCATTCCAAATTTTTACAAGCCGATTTTATAATATCAGTATACGTGAATAAATTCCAATGCTAGGTTATTTTTTAAAGAAATGTATATATTGAGCATCACGAGTCACGACAATCGATCAAAAAAGAGATGTCTTTCAACATTTATTCAATAACATTTTAGAGCCGTTAATTCACTAAAATTCAGGGAACATTTGAAATTTTGGAGTTTGATCAAAGTCTAATCTACAAGCATTGTGGAACAAATTTTCCAGCAAACTATTCAAGAACATAATGACTTTGAATTACATGATAAATCGACGGTTAAGTCCTCTATGATGACAAGTGAGAGCCCAAAAAAAACTATTAATCTTTCCTACCTGAAACGCCTGGAAAATTTTTTGGGTATCGACATTCTGCGATGCTGGAAAATCAATTTTCTAAACACTTATTTGAAGAATTAGATTAGAATTTTCTGTTCAAAAGTCGTAATTTTCAGAATTTTATGTTTGAAAAATTTTAAAACCATTATTTTATTCACACACTCTCATGAACTTAACCGAAAAGATATGAGTAAGAAGAGTAGAAATATCCGAAAACTACTTCCATGCAGCTTTTGCATTGATTTTACGTTAAGAAAGGAGTAATCGGTTCGAAAAGTTTACAGACTTGACGTATTGATCCTTCTCGAAAAATGTGTCAAGGGGAAAATGTGAATCATCATTAAATATCAAGATGAAATATTGAAGATTACCAATTAAAACATGAGATAGAACGTTTGAGATGATTAAAACTATTAAAGATTGAATGATTAGTGAAGGTCGACATGTCAGAAGCAGCGCCTGAGCTAGGAAATAAATAATAATGCTTATTTAAGCTATAACCGGCGCGAAGCGCCGGAAAATTTTGAGATTATGACCTTCGAAAATGCACCGAAATGCATCTTTCCTATATCCAATATGATCAAACACATGACTCAAAAAATTCTGACAAGCCATTTTGGCTTGTTGAACTAAAATTCTACAAGCCATTTTGCCAGTCCAACAAGCCATGGCTTGTAAAATGCTAAAAAACTATGTTAGGCAGTCCTTAAATCTCTGCCAATTACAGGTATGCAGATTACTCCCAAGATGGAAACCAATTAGGAAATGATACAAGTCATATCAAGCCTTTTCAGAACAAATTTATGAAATAAAAAAGAAATTCATGTATCGCTTCAAGGCGTTGGCAAGAGCAGCAGCAAGGCACATTTTGCCGAACACGCACCAAACGCTGCATTACAGCCTAATATAACTGCCGGTGTCGCAGCTGAAGCAACCACTGTTCCAAATGTAAAACCAGCGAGTGAGTAACAGGAAACAACGCCAGCGGCACATACAGTCTGAAAAATGTTTTCGAATAAAAAAGCCCATCATAGGTACGCACATACATGCACATAAGGGAGTAGGGGGGTAAACCCCATACCTGACACAGTGGCCACCTCCCAGGTTAAAAAATCGTAGCACACCCGGCAACCTGAACTTTTTCTAATACAGCTTTTTCATGATTTTTGTGCATATTTTATAGAAAAAACAGGCTTACATAACTTTTTATGTTTTTTTGCTCACCAACCCCCCCCCCTATCCCCCTGTGAAAAAAGTCCATGGACCCTGCCCCTGGAAAATTTTTGCCGTGCGTGTCTAGGTACGCAGTGTGGTTTTTTTTCTATTGAGAGCGCAAGATCAAGCTCAAGGTATGGGAGATCCAGCCTAAGGTCAGTTGGTTAGCACTTTTTGATATGCTAACCCGGATCCATATCCAATTTCTAAATATAGCATGTCCATTTATGACATGGAACTGGGGCCAGTTGTGAATTAAATGAGATAGCTATGATGTTTTGCCTGCGTTCGTACTGGATAGAGCATTACAAAAAAATAGAAGTGGGAAAACTGCATTCTGTTTTCATCAGATAGTTATAATGGGGTGGGCTATTAGTCTGTTCAATTTTTGTTTCTTAGCATTTTGCAAAGATACCTTAAAATCCATGAGTTTTCCTTACAACTTTCATGAGAAGCATTTATCACTGACTATATAGTACCCGCGTACTCGGGTTCACCCAGGTATCCAAACTATCCAGGTAACCTGGGCATCCTGAAAAATGCATACCCAGGTCCTAAAAATTTCAGAGTGTCAGCACTTACACTGATCACAAATCATATCTTATTTTAAAGTGCAAAACCTTGTGGATCAAATACAAATAAAAGCACAATTTTTCGTTGCAAATCGAATGAAAAATGCCATATTTACAGGGGTCATATTTTTTTAATGTTAATCATATGGCACCCTTAGTTATCCTCAAACAATTGTTAAAGTAAAGTTTGTAGTTTCAAATCATCGCTCTTTCAATATTCAGAACATAGAGAAATTTTGTCTAAGTCTTGGCATCTATTTACTTCCCAAATCTCATTCAGAATAAATAAACTTTCTACACTATTTTTCAGGATCAGGTGGAAATCTCATGACACCGTCTTACCTGACATGCCCCATAAGTAAAAGGGCCGGCATTGTTGCTTCCAGTAAGCAACAGGAAAATTAGAAGCGGGAGTAAAAATGACAGTTTCATTGTCTTCAAATACCAAGAACTGAAATGAAAAAAAGTCAAATAGGATTGAATTTTTACGGAAACAATTTGCACACCGATTTTCTGAGTGGCGACCATACTCACACACAGCAGAATTGTGAAGGGGGAACCTTCTACCTGAGACCCTTGCCATACATGTAACGAGGTCCTGAGGTTTGGGGGTATCGGGCTACTTTTATGGGCCGGGGGTCAAGAATTCCCAAAGTTTTCGGATTGGGTCGCTGAAGGTAAAAAATCGATTTTTTTCAGGAACAAAGTCGGAAAAATAATTTTAAAAAACAGTAATTTTTCCCGAAAAAGACCGAAAAAATTATTAATGGAGCGAAGCACCGAGAAAATTGACGTTTTCGCCCACTTTTTGTTCGAAAATCGACATTTTTCATCAAAAAATTTGCATTATTCAGTATTTTTCTGACTAAAAGTATGGGGGTTCCAGGGGCTACCAGCCATAGGAATGGAAAATCCTGGGGGCGGAGCGGTCGTCTAATGGCTAGCCACATAGTCGACGATTTCTGGAGGGGGAGGTTCCCATAGCACTTCCCTCCCCAGCCCTTGACACCCCCACTGGTTGAAAAAAATCGTCAAAAATCACCATGAACTTTTTCGCACAGTTTTTATATTATTTTAATGCATATCTGTGTGTCATAAACGTGCTTGTGAAGGTTTCTTGTCCTTTCGCTCATTCAGCCCTCTGAACCTTATCGATGAAAAATCCAAGGATCCTCCTACCTGGAAAATTCTGGTCTTGCAAGTCTGTTGGCGACCTTACTGTACCTGAAGTCTTGGAAGCTCTTGCAGATTGATCAATTGTTGAGCTTGTGGGGATATGTGATTCAAAAAAATTCTGTAATCTGGTGCATTGTTTGTATTTATAGATGTAACTGTATAAATCCGACCATCCCGTTACCCCGAGTAATGCATTAAATTCCCGATATTCCGACCAATGCAAATTTTCATGAAAGGCTCCTCTTTTATAATAATGCCGTTACTCCGAGTGTTGCTTTTTGTAAGTCTGTATTTACGTTGGGCTTAGGCTTAGCCTAACACAAGTGTATATAAATATATATCTATCTGCACTGTTTCAAGTTTTGTAAACTGTGGGAAAAATACCCGTGGGAAAATATGTAGATCATTTTAAATTTTCTGACTTACATTAGTTGTGTAATACTGCGTATTTAACGTTAGTCCGGGTAACGGTACAGTCGGGGTAAAGGGACGGTCGAGATGAAGGAATTTTTTGTATTTCACTTTTAACATTAGTCGGAGTAGCGGGATGGCCTGGGTAAAGGGATGGTCGGGGTATCGACACACGTATAAATTGCTTAGTTTCCAATAAAATTACAAGTGAAAGATTTATAGATGCATATAACTAAACGGCTTAGGTCCGGTCTGAGGTATGACCGACTCCTAGCCCCAAGCTTATTTGGCTAGGCAGGTGCTGCAGGTCAGGGACTTGATTCTGTCTTAGCTTTAGCAAAATGATTCTTTAGGCCCCAAGTTATACAGCAACATTTGCTGATACAAGCGATTCACCAGAGACCCTGGTCACCCTTCTCTGGCCAAAAAAATTGTCAATCACCCCCTGAAATTTTTCTAAAACAGTCTTTTTCATGATTTTTGTGCATATTTTGTATGAAAAACAGGCTTGCAGAACTTTTTTTTTTTGTTTTTTTTGCTCACCCATCCTCTACCCCCTTGGAAAAAAGTCCATGGACCCTCTCCCCTGGAAAATTCCTGCCGTTCACGTCTGAATTGTATCTTTTCTGAAAAAATTATACTGAAGTTGAAGCGCAGCTACAGATACAATGAAAAAATATAAACTTTTATCCAAACTGAACGCGAATTCAGTGATTCCTAGAGGTATCACTGTCGACATAACTACTAAACATTTACTTGTTGGTCAACTAATCAAGTGCATAAGGTAATAATGAGCTGATTTAATTAGAATCAGATGAGTCTTATTCCTTTTAAAAGTGCCCATATCAAGCATGATTCCATGAGTTAATACAATAAAAGCAATAGCATGTTATCAGAATTGATAAACTCACACAAAAGTTTGACATTAAAAAAGTAACATTCTCCAACAATCCTAATAATGCTAATGAAATATTTTTTGATTAGCACGAATGCTAGTTGGACTCGTGCTAAAAAAATCTTGCAGAATAGTATTACATGGGTGCTGGTGTCCGGGACAATCCTAGTTTATTGATTTGCCAAACCTTTTGCTGGGAAACTTGCCGAGTATTGGTGGAAAAACATGCACACCGATACGCCATTCAATGCTATGTGTGCAGAAATAGCTCGTCAGTTTGATTGTGCCCCAACATTGCCACCGTCTCAAAATTGCCACCAAAAAATCCCAACATTGCCACCATCCCGACAGTGCCGCCATACAGTTACCAGGGTCTCTATAGCCACCAGAGCCTCTACATCTACCATGGTCTCTATAGCTACCAAAGTCCGTCTGATTAAAGTAAAACGAACTTGAGCAAGGATTCTGGCCTAACTGGACAGAAGAGCATTTCCTAGTTGAGGAGAGACATGCCCGAACACCCTGTTCACATTTTTAGAAGACCAATTAGGCGAAAAATAAGAAGGAATTTTCTATGAATCTAAGCCGCAGAAAATTTAAACTGATGTTGAGGATCTATGAATTATAGAAAAAGTTCTTAAAATACGTAAAAGAGGAAAAAAGATCAATGGAGAGGGTACCCACCCATATTCGATAGTTGGGTTTCAGAGCTGCTTAAGCTATAAATATAATTTTTTCGCACCAAGTTTAAAAATATGAAATAGCGGGCCAAGAAGTGCACGAAGTGAGACATGATTTGATAAAAGGGTCCATGATTTTAAAAAAGTGGGACAAGACTTGAAAATTGCAGAAAAATTATAGACGTCCACTTGCTCCTTGGGAGGGTGTGAAACCCCCGTAGAGGATACCCCTAGAATTATGTTATGTTATGCCAAATTTTAATCCAAGATTCCACTTTGAAAAATGGTGGCAATGTTGGGACTACACCGTCGGTTCCCCTCAGTCTGATAAAAATGTGACTAAATTGTGCAAGAATAAATTTTGATTGAACTTTGGATTATTTTTTTTTGGAAAAACATGTAAAGACTTACTCCTATAAAATTTGTGAACGCAGAACTATAGAGGGCAGGACATTAGAGTGCAGAGGCAACAGAGCATCTGCGATAATAGATTGCAGGACAATAGAGCACAGAAACACCAGATCAGAGTAAAATCAAAAAGCCGAAAAAAATAATTTGAAAAAACTACATTTCAGCTCAAAAATGCATCCTTCACAGTTTTCATGATTCTTGTGATGCTCACTTCGAATCATTTTCCACCATTGAGTTGTCTTTTTCTCATTTCACTTTTCTTCCGGTTCCTATTTTTTACATATATTATCTTTTTTTGTTTTCATTTCCTTATGTTTTTCTCTTCTATTCTTTTTCTGTATCATTGTTCATCTATTGTCTTATTACTCATATTTTTTTATTCAGTCGCTAATATGCGATTTCTTTCTAATCGATATTAAAAAACACTGAGTTAATAGCGAGTTGTAAAAAGATGGGATATGCTAATCTTTCATACAAAAAATGAGAAAAACACAAAAAACCGCAAATATTTTACCTTTGGACCTGGAGCCGATTCGTATGTATTTGGAATTTCAAGTTCCAAGTTCCCAAGGACTTGGAATTTCAAGTCTTCAAGTTTCGATTCGTATGCTCAACTGAAAATAGCTAGTCGTTTTCTTTTTCCGACTTGGAAAACGACTAAAAATTTTCCAGTTCTCCACGTCATTTTTTCAAGTTTCCAAGTATCGGTTCGTATGCTCTTTCCAATGACTCAGAATTTCCAAGTTCAATTTTGCACAAGGCTATTTTTAGTGCACCAAATATTGAAATTCATAATGTGTGTGAATAACAGGTTATCTCATTTCCTGTTTATTCGGTTTTATAGTCTGTTTTTCCTAAAATGCTTCCAAATATTGAAAGTGGAAAGCAAGTAGTATTCAAGATTTTTGTGGTTTTCTAATAAACAAAATATCATATAGGACTGGAAATTTGTGAGCGGGCTGAGCTAATCTTTAGAAATTTTTCGAGTGAAAAGTTTTACAGTAAAAACTTTATGTAAACGATTTTGACAACAGTACTGAATTGTAGGGATGGGCCGGATCGACTTTTTTGGCGACAGCGGATCCGGACCCGGATCTTGAAAAATTTGGTTTAGCGGATCCGGATCCAAAAAAATTTGGTTCAGCGGATCCGGATCTTGAGGAACAGATCCGAGCGGATCCGGATCTTTCAATAAGTATATGTACTATGTCTAATTTGTCTGAAATTGAGTTGTATGAATTTATATTCATTGGTGTCAATAGATCAATAGATTATTAATGATTGAGGTGTTCGTTTATTGAGACAGTTAACATGTACTAATTACTAATTAGTAATTTTTATTCATTAAATTGTATCGATGCTCAGATTAATATTGGTTTCATCACAAAGGAAATAGATAGAAATGGAAAGTTTTTTCAGAAATTATGGATTCAAGTTTTTCTTTCACTAGCAGAGTGTGGGACTACTTCACAGTGCCCCCAGATGATGAAGAAAAGGCAAAGTGCAATAAATGCAGAATCCGGTTATCCGGAAAAAGTTGTGGTACTGGATGTCAGAGAAAACATTTGAAGAGGAAACATATGGCAATATATAAGCAGTTTGCGGCTAAATAAAAAGAAGATAATGAAAATAGAAGTAATTGTGGAACAAATTGCTACTAGTATAGAAATGTTAAAGAATTAATTTTTGTGTTTTCTTTGAAGATAGCCAAAAAAATGAACCTAGCAACTCAAAAACCAAATTAGAGCATGAACTTAAATCTCAAACGTCTCTGGAATTGCTTCATGCAGAAAGTAAACTTAAATTAGCACCAGCGAAAAGTGTCCCCTATGAACAGCTATTCAGTGTGCTGGTCAAATTTATGATCTTACCAAAAATCGTTTGAAGGGTGATACTGTTGAAAAATGACTGTTTCTCAAGTATAATTTTGCTACCGTTGCAGTGTTTTTTTTTGTACAAGCCTGTTTTTACTTGTACAAAGATCGGCCAAAAAGTCTTTGTATGAAGAAAAAGTTTTTTATACACTGAAAAAACCATGATCTAGCACTCGAGTTCCCGTCCTTCATAATCATCTTACAAATTAAGAAAATATACTCATAACTTTCATAAATCTGAAAAACTTCAAGTTAAACCTGAAATTTCTGAAAATTAGTTCGATGATGCTTCTCAATTCAAACTCGGCTTCATGTTTAAAATTACAGTTGCAAAAACGTTGGGAAAATAGATTTTGATGTTCTGAAATGGACCGAAATTCGCCTTTTCCATACAGGAGGACCACCAACATTTTTTCCTTTACTGGGAATTTTTCTCCAGAAAGCACGATTTGCAGAAAAATAGTGTTGGAAAGAATTACAAAATCCGGCGCGAAGCACCGGAAAATTTTTTGTGTTTTCTAATACTGTAAAATTTTATGTGAATAATAATGAATAAAGATCCGATTATGACCGGATCTTAATCATTGACAACAGCGGATCCGGATCTTAAAAAATTCGGTTCAGCGGATCCGGATCGGATCCAAAAAAATCTGGTTTAGCGGATCCGGATCGGATCCGGATCCTAAAACTTAGGCGGATATCCGCGGATCCGGATACCCGGCCCATCCCCACTGAATTGTGTCACTTTTCTATTTGGAAGCATTTTATAAAAAACAAACTATAAAATCAGTGATTGTTATTAATTGTATCAAAATCAATCGACCTTGTTTTTTGGCAAAATGGCTTGTCAAAAATTTGCCAAAGCAAATGACAAAATGCGCACAGAAAATTGCGTGTTTGAAAGCGATAGAGGAACGAAGAGACATTATGTTTGGAGATTTTTCTGGGATACTATTTTGTTAAGAAGTTCCGAGCAATGTTACCATGAGCATCGCCAATAACATGGTAAAACAAACTGGACGTCAAACACTGCAGTCCAATCAAGATTCTTTGATTGATAGACAAATCAAAATTTCGTTTACCACACAGGTCGAAATAAGGTGAAATCTTATCAATCAGTAAACGAGTGTGAACTGGACTTGATCGATACCATTCTTTTAATGGTTTGAGGGTCAAGTAAAAATTAATTCGAGACGAATATTGCCTTGTTTGTAGCTGAAGCGCTTCATCAAACATGTAATCCATGATAATAAAACAAAGACATAAACTGTCAAAGATGCAACTGGCACACTCGGAAACAAATTTCCAATTGAAATTTGACCGGGAGAAAATTCTGATATTTTCCAAGTATTGGAATCCCAGTTAAAAATTTTCAGAGCATACGAACTGACGCTTGTAAATATGCAGTTTTACTGGGTAGAATCACTTGGAAATTAGAAATTTTTTGAGCATACAAACTGAAACTTGGAAAATTGCCGATTTTCAAAGACTTGGGACTCGGAAAGTAAAAAATCATATGAACCGAAATTTGGAAAAATCACTGATTTTCCAAGACTAGGGACTTGGAATTCCCAGTACATACGAATCGGCCCCTGGGAATCAAATTGTTTCAATTTGTTATTTTCGAATTCATTTTGAATTTCTAACCCGCCTTAAGATTGACACACGTAGTTTCTTGTCAGGTTTTGAAGTAAAGCTGCTTGCTTAATATTTTTTTCATGTTCGAAAACAATTCAAAATTTGAAACCGAGTAAATCAGTTTTTCCAAATGCACTTTAATGTCCCTGTGATCTATTGCCCTGCGCTCTATTGTCCCGCACTCGAATGTCTGGCCAGGCACAATTTGCATATTTTCCACGACTTTCCACTACTGAACTTGTTTTCTACTAACGTCGTTTATCCGTCGTACTTCGATTCCCCGACTATCTCGATTTTTTGACTGTTTCGTTTCATCGACTATGAATCGTTTGTTCCGGTTTTCGAATGTCCAACTACATTATACACTTACCTAATGTTTTTCGTTTGTTAGGTTTTAATCAATTGTCAAAATTAACCACTTTGAGTAAAAATCGGCAATTTTGATAAAAGATCGTAGAATCTTAATCGGAAATCATGAAATCTTGACATTTTCGATAAATTTGAAAAAACCGCAAATAAGTTTTTAAAAATCAAAAGATTAAAATTATCGAAAACTTGAAAAAATGTTGAATTTTAATGAAAATATTCAAAAATGTTGAATTTTTACCAAAAAAATATTCAAAATTCTGAACCAAAAATCCAGAAGATTTTTTTGTTCAAAATTTCTAAAATTTAAAGAATCTCGAAATTGAATAAATTTTAAAAATTTGAAAATTGAAAAAATTCAAAATGTTTAAAAATTCAAAAAACTTCAAATTTTGAAAAATTTCAAAATTTGGAAAATTTTAAAATTTGAAAATTCAAAAAACTTTCAGATTTGAAAATTTTCAGAATTAGAAGAATTTAAAAATTTCAAAAACTACATTTAAAATATTTCCGAACTTGAAAAAATTCAAAATTCAAAAAATTTCAAATTTGAATTATTAAAAATTTTAAATCAAAAATTTGAACAAAAATAATTTTGAAAACCCGATTTTTGGTATCTTTTTTTGATGCAATAATCATGAATTTTCATCAAAAATCAAAAAAGAAACACAACAAAACGACCATTCTATTTTTAGTATTTTTGCATAAGGCCGGAGAAACGACATGGTCGAAGAATCGAAACGACATGGTCAGAGAAACTTCTCACAATCGTTGAAGTTTGGACTTCATTGCTAAAAAATATTCTGCGCGAAAAAAGTGCTTCTGAAGCGAACGAAATTATTTTTTTTGTCGTAATATTGTGCAAAAAACGTCATTTTTCCTGCTCCAATGAAACATCGAAAATCAAAATTTCAGTTTCACATTCTACTCAGTAAATATATTACATTTTGGATCTCTTGTCATGGACAAGCTACAACACTGCTGTGTGCTTACAAGCTTGCTTACTTTCGGTCCAAATAAGAGCGGCTAATAATTACGTTCGTTAAACTCAGTACTAAGCACCGACAAAATTTTGCGTCGTCTGCCCGTAAAATGCCTAAAAGCTTTAGAAGAGTCAAAAAATTGGTGCCAAAAACAAACGTTCAAATTTTTTGGTTTCATTCCAATTTTTTCGCATTATTTTGCTCCGAAATGTTTTAAACGTTCATTCTAAAGATGAGAAGCATGACGTCAACCATATGATGGAAAAAGAAATAAAAGCAACCAAACATTATATCTAAAGGTGTGTTTTTAGGGATGGGCCGGGTATTCGGATCCGGATCATCGGATATCCGCCTAAATTTTATAATCCGGATCCGATCAATCATGTAACGGACCCCGAGGTCTGGTGGGGGGATGGGGTTGGGCGACTTTTTCGGGGCCGGAGGTTAGTAATTCCCAAAATTTTGGGGGAGCCTCTCAAGGAAAAAATTAGATTTTTCCACGAAAAAAGTCCGAAAACTAGTTCAAAAAATGGTAATTTTTTCCCTAAAAAGATCGAAAAAATGTATCCATGGCGCGAAGCGCGAAGAAAATTAAAATATTCACCATTTTTCGTTCAAAAATTGACAATTTTCAGTATTTTTCCGATCAAAAGTGTGAGGGTTCCTAAGGCTACCATATGACTAGCCATTGGATTGGAAAATCCTGGGGGGGGGCGGTCGCCCAATGGCTAGCTATATGGTCGACGATTTATGGGGGGAGCGCTATGGGAACCTATTAATCTATTGGCACTAATGAATATAAATTTCGACAAATTAGGCATAGTACATATACTCGTTGAAAGCATACATGTAACGGAGCCCTGACATCTGGGGGGGGGGGGGGTGAGCCACTTTTTGGGGCGTGGGGTCGGTAATTCCCAAAATTTTGGGGGGAGGGGTCTCTGAAGGAAAAAAATTCGATTTTTTCGAGAAAAAAGTCCGAAAATTTTTTCAAGAGATGCCCAATTACATATATGCTTGAAAGATCTGGATCCAGTCGGATCTGTTCCTCAAGATCTGGATCTGGATTCGGATCCGCTGAACCAAATTTTTCAAGATCCGGATGCACTGTCATCAAAAAAGTCGATCCGGCCCATCCCTACTTCAACGGATCTCGGTCATGGATTCGTGACGGATACCCAACTAGTCAATCACCATTCATCATCTAACCACGCCTTTTTAAAGGGATGTTTAGACTTTCCGTTTACCCAACGGATCACGTGACTTCTCCGTATAATCATTTGAAATGGATGTTGCTATTGATTTTTAAGTATTTTTTTCAACTTTGTTTTTAGCCGCGATTCGACTCCTGTTTACTAAAACTAATTTAATTTTAATCAAATTTCAACTAATATATTAAATTAGCCTTCTCCTTTTCTAATTAAATGAGGTAGGTAGCAATAAATTGTTCGTTCTTGTTTTAATCGATTTAATTCGTTAATCATATTCAACATGATCAGCAGTTTCAATTTACGTTTTAAATTATTTCTAACATCTAATTTTGAATTTGATTTAATCGAAATTTAAAAAAAAATTATTAATTTATATTTAATCTTTTAAATTCAAAATTTAATTTAAAATTTTATCTAGGCTTAAATTCGAAAAAAATTTACGTAAATTTAAAATTTAATTCTAAAATTAAAAAAAAAACAGAAAAAGAATTTTTAATTTAAAAATATGAAAAAATTCAAAAATAAATTTAAATTTACAAGAAAGAAATGAATAATTTAATCGAAATTTTGATCGGCAGAAATAATTTACGTGACGATGAATAGCATTAGTTTAGAGAAACTGATTCAATAAAACCAGACATTAAAAAACAAAAAATATATTTCAAGACTACCATTCACACAATAACTCCCAATCACCACTCCCAAACTGAATGTTCCTATTGAATTTCATTAAACAGACCACATTTACAACATATCGTGGTATTGAAAACGCGTTTCGAATTAAGGGATGATATCAGTTCAAAAAATGGAAGAAAACCGACTGGGCAACTGTCTGTCATGGACGAAAAATGACGGATGTTCAGAAAATTTTCTAAACATCCGGGATATACTTTCCATCACAGAATTGTGACGGATCCGGGAAAATTTTTTGCATTTTCACTTTGACCGAATCACATGACTATTTTGATTGGTTCCGTATATCCGTCATGGATATACGTATTCCCTGGACCATGGTTTTTTGCCCAGGCTTTTTTTTGGGAGTGAATTTGGTTGAATTTTTAGTCCCTTACTACACAATTGATTGATTTGAACTTCGTGATGCCCTGAGCAATCTTGACTGCCTACTAGCTAGTGACATTCATCAAAAATAGAACAATGTTCTCTTTCCAGGATTTCATTCCCGACTCCTAGAATTAAAATCGGGGACAGGCCATTGTGGCTGACAATTACATGTCAGGAGTGGGGATTTGAGTGGATTACGGCCCTGTAATACTTCACCGCATGGTGCCAGTTGTTCTATCCATACTGAAAAGCAGCCCCGCGCGGTTGCTTGTCATACTCTGCCTTTCCGCTTTTTTACTTGCTCTTCTCAAAAAAATGTGTATTGCTGGTCTGGACGACATATGAAAAATGCGGAAAAGAGGAAAAATAAAAAGTGCAAAAGAAAAATAAAAATCAATCATTCCTGCACGGTGCAGATAGAAGCTTGCAAAAAAACCAAGTCTGAATATTTTGGGCTCCTGCTTCAATTCGCTTCTCATTCCAACGATTAATAGCTCTTAAACTGGAGAGAAATATCAATTTATATAAATTGATTTTGAAAAATTTTCACATATGTGCTCAGGGCCAGGATTTTTCCATGGGAGGGGGGGCGGACTACATTTATTGACTGAATAGCCCCAGAAAATGTTGATTTTATGCGGTACACTGTGTGCATGCTTCCTCAATGGGGGGAGGGCGGCCGCCCCATGCCCCACCTTGTGCACAGCCACCGCCCTGCCCCCCCTTGTGCACAGCCCTGTATGTGCTATATACATGATCCAGGTCTGATCCCGGACCCGTCGGATCGGCTGTTTAGGACCCAGATTTGAAGTGGATTTTTGAACCTTCGAAGTATGAATAGGTTTTTGTAATTTTTGTGGCGCCATGCAGTGCTGCCATCAGGTTTTAACCGAAACGAAATTTTCCAACAAGCTATGTGTTGAAAAGTTGCAGCATACTGTTGTTGTAACATATTGTTGCATACTGTGACATCTATACATATAGTAGAATCATATTTTTCACTTGAATGGTAAATTCTGACACTTGTCAAATTATTACTCAATTTGCAATGAAGACATTAATGTGTAAAAATTATGAATATGCAAAGTAGGTGTAAACATGTTCCTACAGCAAGTGTACTCACATTTCGATTGTGTCTTTATTCCCCCAACGTCCCTTTTGGGCAAACATCCCACTTGTTTGAAAGTCCACATTTCCCGTTGGTCCTGATTTCCTGCATAATAAACAAATTTCCAATTTCCACAAAAATGCATTAGTCCTTATTCCCTAAACGTCCCGGTTTCCCGAATACTAGGGAAAGGATAGATCCACTTTAAATCTGGATCCTTGCCATACATTTACTTGGCCCCCCCCCCAAACTTGGCCAACCATGTACCCAACATCATTCAACCCTCCTCCCAGTTTAGAAGAAATTAAAAAAATGAGCAAGAAAGTGTATGTTTTTTGGCCTTTTTTGGGAAAAATTTCGACTTTTTTCTACCCCCCCCCCCAACTGGTCAGAGGTCTTACAGGTATGGTCCTTGCATATAACACATATGTGGATGAATAATTGTGTATTTTTCAAAATCAATCAATATAAGTTGATATTTCTCAGCAGTTCAAGAGCTATTAATCGTTGGAATGAGAAGCGAATTGAAGCAAGAGCCCAAAATCTTCAGACTTGGTTTTTTTGCAAACTTCTACCTGCACTGAGAAGGAATGATTGATTTTTATTTTTCTTTTGCGCTTTTTGTTTTCCGATTTTCTTATTTTTCATCTTTTTCACGTTTTTCTTATTTTGCATCTGTTGAGACGAGCAATACACACTTTTTGAGAAGAGTAAAATCCAAAAGTAAAAAAGTGGCACGGCGGAGTATGACAAGCCACTGCGCAGTCAAACATTAAATTTCCTTGATTTTTAGATGTTTTATGGGCTGAAAATGCAAAAACTTTTGGCCCCTTTGCGCAACATCAATGAATATAATATTTCCTATTCGTATACTTGACTTGAACACGAACGATTTCTCTTCCAACAGTGCATTAGTATCATGGCAGCAAACTTTATAGGCTGTCAATGACTGATGATTGAAAAGAAAGTCTGAATATTATCTGTTAATCCTATCAGATTTGGATTTGAAACCGAAATTCTCAATTTTTTTGTGTTTGATTGATTTTTTGGTTTTTTGAAAAAAAAACCAAAATTGTTTTTGTTTGTTGTTTTTAAGTAGCCGTCGATTGAGTTTTCGGAACTTTTCTTTGTTTTTTCATTTCATTTTAATCGTTTATTCTTGCGTTTTAACCTTTCTTCTTTTCTTGTTTTATTTCGCCTGACAGGCAATAAATCTTCTTCATTCATGCTCAAAAGATGTAATATAAATCAATCCATATCCTTTGTATCCATCTTGCAAGCAGACATTTAGCATATGAGTCAACTTTGCTATAATTTGCCCACAAAAAAGTAGACGCTATATCTTTCGTAGAGTGTACTCTGACCATACGGGGTGACATCCATTGATCCATATCATCATCAAAATGTTATTAAATCCGATTGAGTTTAATATCCTGAATTTATTGTAACGGTAAGCTTTTCAATTTTCTTAGCTAGAAATTTCATAATATAAATGAGACAACAAAAATTTAATTTTATACAGATCAGTTAAGCATACTGTAGGTTAAAAAGAGAATCCTGTCAGATGCGGATTTGAAACTGAAAGTCTAACTTTTTTTGTGTTTAATTGATTCAAATAGGAAAATCGACATCGTTGGTGATTGTACAACGTTTCAACCGAAGATTTACACAATTTTCGACTTTGTTTTCTCTAGTCTTAACATTATTGTTAAATATATCCTATTCATATTCGCAGTTGAGAATTGAATAAATTTGAACTTCCTGAACAAATCTAGAGTTATTTACATTCTCTCAGCATTCATATCTTTTTGAGTCGTCGGGAACTATTTTGTTGCGCAGTGTTTTTATCTCACTGACATAGCTGAAAATTAGGTTGAGCACGATTTTTACAAAAAATTAATGCGTTAAACGTTAACTTCTCGACAAACTTTTGGCCTGACTTTTTCCCAGTTTTCTATATGTTTCTGATACTAAAAAATTTTTTGTGCTATTGATGCAAGTTTTTTTGGCCTCCTGTGCCAATTGGTACAAATGTCTGTGCCACTGTTTTTTCCCCCAAATCGTGCCTTTTGGGGAAAAAATTCGGAAAGGGGAAAAAATTTTGGGCTCTTCCCTCATTTGGGGAAGAAAATTTTGGGCATCGGATACAGAAAAGATGCATTTTGGTGCATTTTAGAAGGTCATAATCTCAAAATTTTCTGGCGCTTCGCGCCGATTATAACTTTAATAATCATTATTATGCATTACTTAGCTCAGGCGCGGCTTTTAGCACGTCTACCTTCATTTATCATATAATCTATAATAGTTTTCATCATCTTGAACGTGTATTATCTCATGTTTTCATTAGTCATCTTCAATATTTTATCATGATATCTAATGAAGATTCACATTTTTTCCTTTTGAGAAAGATCAATACGTCAAGTCTCTAAGCTTTTTGATGCGATTATTTCTTTTCTAACGTAAAATCAATTCAAACGCTTCATGGAAATATCTTTCGGAAATTTATACTCTGCTTACTCATATATTTTCGACCAAGTATGAGAGTTTACAAACAAATTATACTGGTTTTAAAATTTTTCAAGTAAAATTCTAGAAATTACGACTTTTGAACACAAAATTCAAATGTAATTCTTGAAATAAATGTTCGGAAAATTGATTTTCCAGCATCGCAGAATATCAATACCCTAAAAATTTTTCCGGCGCATTGCGCCGGAAAGATTAACGTTCATTTTGGGTTCACACTTGTCATTATAGAAACTTAACCATCGATTTCTCATGTAACTCTCAAAGTCATTATGCTTTTGGATAGTTTGCTTGAAAATTTGTTCCAATGCTTGTACATTAAATTTTGAACTCGAAAATTTCAATTTTTTCCTCAATTTTAATTAATTAACAAGTCTAAAAACACCAGGAGGCTTGAAAAGGCTCAAAAACACCTAAATAAAGCGTCTGTGAGCATTTTTAAGCGGAAAAAACGACTCCGGGAAAATGGGGAAAAAAATTTTGACCCCTTTCCCCATTTGGGGAAAAGGCCCGGGGGAAAAAACAGTGGTCCGTGCACAAGAAAACGCTGCCGCCAACCACCGTTTTTTTCCTCAAATGGGGTCTTTTGAGGAAAAAAATTTCGAAATGAGGAAAAAAATTTTGGGTATGGTTCTCATTGAGGAAAAAATTTTGGGGAATTCAAAACCGAAAAGATGCGTTTTGGTGGACTTGAAAGGGTCAAAATCTCGAAATTTTCCGGCGCGCGCCGGTCATGGGTATAATCCTAACTATTTTCTATCAGGCGCGGCCGTTAGCATATCTACTCCGACTTACTAATTAATTCTCAACAGTTTCCATCAATCAAGTTAGCTCGTTCCATTTTCTAATCGTTAACAGTTCATCACAGGGTTTATTTTGCACACCGCAACCAAATTCCGGGCTGTGCAACCAAATTTTTTCTGCCAAGTTGCACAGTGCAACTTGAGGCCCGACCGCTCTTTTGATAAAGTTATTGGGTTTTCTGTCCGGAGATGCATTTTTATGCGTTCTAAAATGTAAAAAAAAAATTTTCCGGCGCTTCGCGCCGAGTTTCAATTAATTTATAATTTTCTATATTATTCTAATACGCGGTTAGAAAAGGTCATTCTAGTTAGTGCTTAAGGTTTCAATTATCATCATATTATGGTTAAATGTTTGATCCTGTATTGTTTTTTGACGAAGTTGATGAAAACCAACATTTTTCTCCATAATTTTCCCAAAATTGTTTGCGATCTTCACAAAAAATTTGAATTTTGACTTTCATGTGATTAAAACATTTTGAGTGTAAGACAATGCTAGAAATTTTTGGCGGTTGAAAGCCGCTGGCCTAGTTTTTGGATTTGAGTTTGTCCCACTGAAAATTCATTAAATTCACTGAGAAATCAAACCTTCTGTCTGGGAAATAAAAGGTGAAAAGATTCATTTTTCAGCGTTCCAGAATATTGAAATCCCGAAAAAATTACTCTAGTCTAGTTCAATCAACTTTTTCATTTGGTCTCCAAAACTCAAAAATTGGGTTTTAAATGCCTAAAACCGACGCGAATCGAATGAAATGTCAAGAAAACAGTTTGCGATGGTTTTTCCGATAAATTTAAGCAAATTTATCGATTTTAGAGTGGGCAACTAAAAATTTATCTGCGCAACCAAAATTTTTCCCTAAGTTGCACATTGCAACCTGGCCTGTGCAAAAAAAGCCTGGTTCTATATGTCGCCCAAAATTGAAATTTTTCATCAATTCTCAGTTTTTCTCTCGATACTTGGAATTTTTTAAGCGTTTGCAACCTGAACTTTTGCCTTTATTGAAGATGGAGATCGAAGACACTACTAGACTGCGATCTGTTCATGAATATCTGTTAGAGAGATTTATTTCCCAGCGTTTTAGAATATAAAAACCCGAAAATTTTTCCGGCGCTCGGCGCCGGAATTCGAAACGAATTACAGTTCATCATTTTGATTTTAATTTATTTCTCAACGTTGTGAAGATTCATTTTCCAGCGTTTTAGAGAGTGAAAATCAAACAATTTTTCTGGCGTTCTGCGCCGGACCAAAAACTGAATAAAATTAGATGATTCTAATCGGAACCACAGAAATGTCAATATAGAGCGGATAAATTCCTGAGAACTCTATCGTTAACATGCTTCTGCTTCTGTACAACACCAATATATTCTTCATGAGCTCATTTTTAACTAACGTAACCAGAATTTTCTCAATTTTTTTCTCATTTTTGCAGGTTTCTGACTCCAAATACAACGAAATGCTCAAGTATGCTCCTAAAATGCATAAAACAGCAACCATAGCCACATTATAAACGTTTTTAAAGATGATGAAAATTTTTGGAAAATTAGGAAAAAAATTTTGGGTCCGGTTCTCATGTGGAAAAAATTTTCGAGGAAAAAAAAACGGTGCCGCCAACTCTGATGGTGCGTTCACGTGGTAAGCAAAAAATTGAAAACCGTTAAAACCACGGCAAAAGCCCAAAAACTAGTGTTTTTTTTGTGCCAAAACATGGTTTTTGCGACTTTCGACTTAGCTTTTTTCAGGAGAAAGCAATTATAGACAAGACATCCTAATTTAATCTTTGATAGTTGTTAGGAACGAAGCCGAAAAGTAAAGGAAAGTTTCATGACAAAGTCTATAAAAATATCTGAATTTTCGCTGCATTTGATTTCTTTTCGGATCGTGGAAACCGTTTTCTAGATCAGTTTTCCTCATCTCACCGACGTGGTTAGAGAAAATAGAGCAGGCCCGATTTTTATGCAAATTAATGCAGTGAAAGCATCTTTAGTTAAGTTTTTATCAAACTTTTGGCACAAAACTTTTTTATGGTTTTCATACGTTTCTAGAGGGAAAAAATTTTTTGTGCCATTGGCACAAATTTTTTTTGCCCTTCGTGCCGATTGGCACAAGTGTCCGTGCACAAAAAAAACGCTGCCAAAAACCACGGAAAAAACCGCCAAATAGTCAAACCGCCGCAAAAACTGTCAGAGGGGAGTGGGACCGAAAACCGCGAATGGCGGGAAATAGCCGCAATGCGGCCGCATCTGGCAACATTGGTAGAAGAATTAATTACTCACGAATTTCTCCGAGCACATTATGCAATGACTACAGTAATTGCATGCCCGGTTGGAATTCAGATAGCATGGGTAAGGACAAGCTTATCTCTGGTTGTAAAAATTGCAAGAATTTAAAAAGAAATTCAGAAAGTTGTGGAAAACTAGAAAATGACATATAGAACTAAAAACTAGAAAATGACAATAGAGTGCAAAGACATCACTCACATGGGAATCACTCACTTGAGAATACCCAGTTTTGAGGAGCATTCAACTTTTCTCAATTTTATTTAATGCAAAAACTTAAAATACCACGAATTGAGTTGGAAATAATTTTCCCGATAACCAAGAGGTTTGACTGGTTAGGGGGTGGGGCTAAACCCAGAATTTTGAGGTTCGTATAATGAAATTTCTGAAATTTCGGGTGGTCTCAAAAAATGTCTAAAAGAACCCGAATTTTTTGAGAATTTACCCAAAAAAGCTACTTTTTTCCGAAATTTTCCGAGTTGTGGACGTCTTGAATTTGGATACAGGGTTTGACGAAGTTAGGCAGTCCCACAATCTCCAGAATTACAGGTATGCAGATCCCAAGACGGAAACGAATTTAAAAACGATACAAGCCATATCAAACATCTTTCCAGAACAAATTTACGAAATAAAAAATAAATTCATGTATCGCTTCAAGGCGTTGGCAAGAGCAGCAGCAAGGCGCATTTTGCCGAACAGGCGCCAAACGCTGCGTTACAGCCCAGGCCGGTGTCGCAGGCGAAGCAGCTACTGTTCCGAATATAAACCCGGCCGCTGTGTAACAGGTAACAACTTCTGCGGCACAGACAGTCTGAAAAATGTTTTTCAAATAAAAAAAGCTCATCATAGGTACACACATACATGCATTTAAGGGGGTGAACCCCTATACCTGGGGCCCTGGCCGTGAAATCGTGAAACACCCCTCCCTGAACTTTTTCCAAGACAGCTTTTCGCATGATTTTGTGCATATTTTGTATGAAGAACAGGCTTGCAGAACTTTTTTTTGTTTTTTGCTCACCCACCCCCCCCCCACCCCCAGGGAAAAAGTCCACCGACCCTTCCCCTGAAAAATTCTTGCTGTGCATGTCTGGGTACATAGCAGAGGTCCCCAAGGTCGAAAATTTAGGTAGGGGTAAAATCGTAAATTTTAAGGGTAGTACTTGAAATATGCCGTGACCTTTTTTTTTGCTCACAACTTTTTTGCAGAGGGGGGGTTGTTGCAGTACTCTAACCACATACAACTGACAAAAATGAACTTTATGTTTTTTAGTCAAAAAAAATTCACTATTTCAGCTCCCTTTTCCAGCTCCCAATCATGCAACTTCAAATGCACTAATTATATGTAGGGAATAGTCACACTTTGAAGATTGTCAAGCCAACTGAGTCCTGCACATTTCAATAATCAGACAGAACATACTTTTGGAAACATTATTTGAACTAGCATCTGCAGCAGTATGGGCTTATTCCATCCCTGCTAAGGCTTGGAACAGTGCTTTGAAAGTCCTGATGCTGAATGGGGCTTTAGTATTGTTAATCCCATTACATTATGACCTATGAGTTTGAAACCAAGTACCACTCCTGATCCACGTCAACAGACCTCACATGTCTCAACTCATAGCAGGAAAGTATGCCACAGCTTGGGTAATCATATGCGCACAGAAGACCCAACGCAGAAGCGGGGAAAAGGAAAGGAGAGCATGAAGAAGAAGACATCCCAAAAGGCGATTTTTCGATAAATCACATATACATAAGTCATTATTTCATCTCCCAATTATATTTATAATGATTTCCTACAAGTAGTATATATTAATGTGCTGATATCCTTTCCTAAAAATCGCTATATGGCACAGAAGTTGCATACTTTCCCACTATGATTTGCTCAGTAAATGTGTCAAAAACAGCAGTGAGTAATTCCTCAGAATCACACATTGTGCAATTTTCCTCGAATTACTATAACCTACTGGGGAGAGGATGAGGTCTACCAAAATTTTTTGCTATAGTGAGCTGCTTTCATAGGGGTAGTAAATGAATTTCCAAATCTAAGAGGGGGGTAATACCCCCCCATGGGGTGCTCTGGTACATAGTGTGGTTTTTTTCCATTGAGAGGGCAGGATCAAGCTCAAGGTATGAGAGATCCAGCCTAAGGTCAGTTGGTTAGCACTTTTTGACATCTCAACCCGGATCCATATAAAATTTTTAAATTTAGCATGTCCATTTATGATATAGAACTCGGGCTAGTTGTAAATTGAGTGAGATAACCATGATTTTTTTGCCTGCCGTACTGGATAGAGCACTAGAAAAAAATAGAAGTGGCAGAACTGCATTGTGTTTTCATCAGATAGTTATAATGGGTAGTCTGTTCAACGTCTGTTTTCTTAGCATTTTGCAAGGTTCATACCTTAAAATCCATCAATTTTCCTAAAAACTCTCATGAAAAGCGTTCATTCACTGACTTTCTAATTACTTGCATATAGTACCCAGGTACTCAGGTTTACCCAGGTGTCCAAAATATGCAAGTAAGCTGGGAACCTTGTGGATCAAATACAAATAAAATCCCAATTTTTCGTGGAAAATTCATTGAAAAATGCTGCATTTACAGGGGTCATACTTTTTTAAATGTTGATCATATGGTACCCTTCGTTATCTACAAAAAAATTTTAAAGTTTGTAACTTCAAATCATGGCTCTTTTAACACTCAGAACATAGATAAATTTTCCCTAAGCCCGAAGAACCTCGAATGCATCATTTACTTAAAGAAAAAGGTATTCAAATATGCAGGCCTTGGTTTCTATTTTCTTCCCAAATCTCATTCAGAATAAATGGACTTTCTACACTATTTTTCAGGATCAGGTTGAAATCACATGACACCATCTTACCTGACATGCCCCATAAGTAAAAGGGCCGGCATTGTTGCTTCCAGTAAGCAATAGGAAAATTAGAATCGTGAGCAGAAATGACAGTTTCATAGTCTTCAAATACCAAGAACTGAAATGAAAAAAGCAATACTCACAAAGAAGTTTATAACTCAACATAAAATGGCTAATAATATTTGTTCAACGTGAAGATTTTGTAAAATGTTTCAATTGTATCCAGAAAAGGAGAAAATGATGTTTTCGAATACCTAGGCTGACGGGTCGAATATTCAAGACGCTTTTTACTCCTAATGTACCGATTGTGATCAAATAGACCCAATTACCTATGTTCCAACAATAAAAACGCAAAATTACACATAGAAGTCCGATAAAAATGCACATGGGGAAGCGCCATGGGAACCCCCCAGAAATCGTCGACCATATGGCTAGCCATTGGGCGAACCCCCCAGGATTTTCCAATCCTATGGCTAGCCATATGGTAGCCCTAAGGACCCTCATACTTTTAGTCAGAAAAATACTGAAAAATGTTAATTTTTCGATGAAAAAAGTCAATTTTTGAACAAAAAATGGTCAAAAACATCAATTTTCACGGCGCAC
Source organism: Romanomermis culicivorax (assembly GCA_963922205.1). Lineage (NCBI taxonomy): Eukaryota > Metazoa > Nematoda > Enoplea > Mermithida > Mermithidae > Romanomermis > Romanomermis culicivorax. Next base: position 1,402,818 of record CAWUHX010000004.1, on the reverse strand, counting down.
CACACAATAAATACGTTTTTAGACAAAAATTACTATTTTTTAACCATTTTCGGACTTTTATCGTGAAAAAATCGAATTTTTTTTCTTCAGAGACACCTCCCCCCAAAATCTTGGGGATTACTGACCCCCGGCCCCAAAAAAGTGGCCCAACCCCCAGACCTCCGTTACATGTATGCATAAGATTGTCCTTGTCGAATTATATATCGAATTTTCATAGTTTCATGTCAGACCAAATTGCCATCAGAGTGCCAGAAATGTTCACAAAATTAAAAAACAAAAATATTATTGAAAAGATCATTATGAGAGATAATGTGACGCAATAAATATAATTCTGTGGGCAAATGGATTCATTTTTAAGTGCATCGATTTTGGCCATATCAACTTTAGTCCTCCGAGAAAGTATCAAAAACAAAAAGACAATTGATGCTGGAATGAGAAACAGTATTGCCAGATCGATTTCAAAGAATGCCAAATTTTCAATGCTTAACATAACAAGACAAAGCTGTTTCTAAACATTAAAAAAACAGCCCTAAATGTTTAAGACACAATTTCTGAGAAGATTCAGCTTTGTTGTGATAAGCAAGAAATTAACCCAACCTGAAAATCACATATCTGGTGTAGCTTAATGAACTAGGAACGAAAATGATATTCATTTCGTCTGAAAATTAAAACTCACATAGCTACAGCGAGTTGAAAATGTTCGATTTTTTTGGTTTTTGGCATACGCTTCTTTTAGCCTTTGCAAGTTTAGGTACATCAGACGTCGTGTTTTGAAAATTTACACAATATCAGGCCAATGGACGGGCCAAAATTTGCTGTAGGATTCATCAGCGTAAAGTGCTTATTAGGAATACAGTGGTGCTTGAAATATAAAAATTTGAGAGCAAAATTAGTCATTTTTCACAAAAATCACGATACATACTGCTAAAGCTCAAAAGGACCGAAAAATTTCCTATACAATAGGTAGCCTATGATTCCTCCTACCTGCTGACAAGAATTACAGAGACTAATGTGCTGCTTGAAGGTTGCACAACCTGAAGATTGAACACTATCTTATAATTGTATTTTCTGGAAGTTTCAACCTCCACTGTGGAACTACTACAGCTAGATGAATGTTAAAAATGAGACAGTAGTACAAGTTCCATATGGTGAATATTAATATTATTCCCAAACTCATGAAAAAAATAAAATTCGCGGGGCTACAGTATCCCAAAATTTAGGATTTTCGCATTTTTCAGCATTTTTCTGTCTACTTTTATGACTTGAGATGGCCTAGGCATGGGGTAACTTTGTTATTGACTGTGTATTTGATACAGAATGCAATGTTTCATAGCGTGATATGAAAATGTTTTTTGAAGTTTGCATTTTACACTTTTTACAAAGTTTTGAAATGTCAAAAACGAGACCATAAAAATGATGAAAAAGCAGGTTTCTCTCCACAAAAATGATTATGTGTACTGTTAAAGTTGAAAGCACCCAAAATTTATCTACACAAATGCTATATTACGATGTCTGCTAGTTGTGTGCAAAAAAATTCCTCTGTACAATGCATGCAGATATGGTATGGTGTGATTTGATTACTAGCATAGGAAATGATGAAATTTCTACCAATCAGTGGCCATGAAGATCAATCAAACTGGTATAGCAAGAGAGGGATATCTTGGCATATTACATGCATCCTAGCTAATATCCGCGGAGACATACACGTAACAAGTCCCCGAGGTCTGGGGCTGGGTTGGGCGACCCTTTTTGTGCCAGGAATCAGTAATTCCCAAGATCTTTGTAGGAGGGGTCTCTCAAGGGGAAAAAATCGATTTCTTCACAAAGTCCGAAAAATAGTTAAAAAAATAGCAATTTTTCTCTAAAAAGACCAAAAAATGTATTCATGGTGTGAAGTGCCAAAAAATTCACTTTTTTTACCTTTTTTTGTTTAAAAACTGAATTTTTCAGTATTTTTTCGACCAAAAGTATTGGGGTACCTATGGCTACCATGTAGCTAGCTATTGGGGTCGAAAATCCCGGGTGGGGTTGGTCACCCAATAGCTAGCCATATGGTCAATGATTTCCGGGGGAGGGTCCCATAGCACTCCCCCCCCAATTACATGTATGCATGGATACGTCAACTCAAGAACTTACATACATGTATCATTTGGTCCACTATCACAAGGTAGTGATGCAGTCATAGCAATCATCAGTGATAGAATACTGCGAGTCAAACAAGAACTTCAGAACATACGTCGGACATATATCTGCTCAGACAATGCTGGTTGCTATCGACTTCACGCATTTAATCTTAAAAAATGGGCTTGGCAGTTACAGAATGGGATTTTTCTTAACCTCAGGTTGGCAAAGGACCCTGTGATCATATTGCAGCACAGGTGAAGCGGTAAGTTCAGCCGTTTGCAAATCAAAATAATGAATGCACCAACTCAAAAGAATTTATTCAGTGTGCAACAGGTTTTGATGGGGTCAAAGATGCAGCCCTTATTCAAAGTCGAGTCAATTATCCTCTCAAGTAATGAAAATTCAACTGCCAAGAATAAGCACCTACTTCAACTTCAATTTTGATATTGACCATATCTGAGCATGGTGTCCTTATCAGATCAGCCCTGGCATCCTATTATCCCTTGGAGAAGTTAGTTCCAAAGATGTCCAGCTTTCGGAAATGGCTGTGATAAATGTTGTTCACCAAAAGGATAGGCAACTTGCCTCATCTGGTGCTTCAAGCATGTGGCAATCAATGAGTGATGGAAGCAATGGGAGTACTGCACCAGCAGAGGATACTGATCAAACAGCAGCATCTTTGAACTTCGAAGATTAATGGAGGACGTAAACCAACAATGTGAACAGTCACTTTGATTGGCAGATGAATGATGTGTCAAGTCTTTCCTCAAATATGGTAACCTACTCTGACATCTACTTATCAGTAATCATCAACTGATACCACAAAGAGTCAGCCTGAGAGACGTGGCTATAAATGCATATAGCAGGAAACTGGAAGTGGCCTGTTTGATGCCATTACTTCCAGATCTTCAAGAAGCATTACAAGCTTTCTAAACTGCATATAGAACAAATATTGTAGACGAAGGATGAACACTTTAAAGTCAGAGAAGATGTAAGACGCTCACAACAAAGCAGAAGCAGTTTCTACTGAGCAAATTTGATGAAGGAATCCGTCTAAGACAAAAATTTGATGTTGAAATGATATCCAGGCTGATGCATAAAAATTGACAGTTTTCCAACAATGAATTTCTAACAGGCCAAAAAATCGCAAGCTTCTAGTCACAGGAAGCAAGTCACCATTGTCAAGGAACATACTATGATTCTCCCGAAGCAGGCAGGTTGTGTGAAGAAGGTGTATGTAGCTATCAGAGATGTATTGGGTACCCGGACCCGAAATGAGACCTGAAATTACCTGACCATTTTGTTGGACACCGATCCAATATTCTCAACATTTTTGACCCGGACCCAATATTCTTAAAATTTTGGACCTGGACACAGACCCAAAGAAATTGTCACAATTCTGATTCGGGCCTGATGTTTAACATAGTCATTCAGCTGAGAACAAATACCCATGAAAAAATATCAATTATGTAATGAAATATAAAAAATAACAAATCAACAGTTTACTGCTTAGATCATCTTGAGACTGACTAGATTTAAAATCTACAGCAACCAAGTTATATTTCAGGAATAATTTTTCGGCCGTTTTCCTTGTAGTCGTCATCTTTTCAATCTTGAATTTTTAATTTATAAACTTTAGGGATCAAAAATTAAATTGTAGAGATGTTTACTCACTAATATTTCACGAGAGATTAGTGACTCGATTCGGTTTATTGTGTCTCAACCAAACCATACGATTTCAATATGATGTTGTTTCTCTCACATCCGTTTTGAGATGCAATTGTGAGAAGTTCGAATATGAATATGATAAGTTGAAAATGAATCATACCCGAAAATATGGTATATTGTGTGGTTATACATACTGTGTTTGAAAATTTTTCACGTTTTATACTCTTTTCACGTTTTATACTTTTTAAGGTGTCCAAAATAGGCAGAAAAAAGCCGGTAAACTCATTTGGGCATCTTTACGGACATCTTCCCATAGGGTACAGCAGAATGTTTTCATCACTTTTGTAGAGACTAATGTCTGACAGCTTTCAAATTTTTCTTTCGAATTTCAATATGATGTGTGTGCGTTGTTGGGATTGGCACACATTGCACTGCCATTTTTGAATCCGAACGAATTCTCAACCAATAAAGTTCGAAAAAAATATGATTCGCCAACACCTATTTAATGAATAAGAACAAATGTGGCTTCAAATCTAGATAAATTTTGATTCATCCAGCTTTGATATTTGCTGAACGACACGCTTCAAATGAAAAGTCTAAAGTTTTTTTTCAATTTCATTAAAGTTGAGAAATCGAGTCATTCTGACGTTTCTTCACATTAAAATGCAAGAGTTATCCCAATCAACGTTTTTAATCTTTCCTGTATCCTGTTGGTGACATATTTAGTGGCAGCAAACAGCATTTTTGTATCAATTGTCAAAATGTGCAGACATCTACAGCTCCCAAAAGGGTAAACAAACCTGATTTAAATTTTAATACAATGTCCAGGGTACTAGTGGCTACAGAAATAGAGGTAAAATCACGTGGCATCCTATAGGAAGATGCCACAAAAACCTTCAAATAACTCTTTCAGGTTATTTCGAATTCATTTTTGACACTCAAGAGAGTAACATGTCAGAAAATTTCTTTCATACCTTCTACATATAATGAACATTTGAAGATTTATATTTTCGAACTCGCATGGAGACTGAAAAATGCCAAAAAATGTAAAACTTCCAAGTTTTGAAGTACTGTAGGTATGCAAAGTTTGATTTCTGTGCCGAATATATGCAGATACTCAGCATATAAAACCACTGAAAATATCTCATTTTCAGATATTATTAATTTCCAACACATCATAGGTTAATCCATCAGTAAGTTGAATCTTTTATAGATTGTTTCTGAATAAAGTCACACAGAATAGCGTGTAGAAAAAAATAACAGACCCGGACCCGAAATTACTTGACTATTTTGCTGAATCCAGACATGGACCTGAAATTCTCAAAATTTTATACCCAGAATGGGACCCGATATTCTTAAAAATTTGGACCAAACCCCAACCTGATATTCCTACAATTTTGGACCTGGACCTGATATTCTTAAAATTTTGTGACCCAAATTTGCAGATGGAAAGTGAATTGGTCCAAATTGATTGTTTTGAAAGCTTGTGATGCTTTGTTTTTCTATTTATGTTCCAACTTCTAATAATTGACACATCAAAGACACAGTCAATAATAAAATTACTAAAAGCCTAGGCTGATATATTGCAAGTCACATAAATATAGAAAAATGTGAATATTTCATACTTGGGACACTGTAGCCCCACGAATTTTTTTAAAAATGAATTTCGGAATTATATTATCATTCCCCATACAAAATTTGTGTTACTGTTTCATTTTTAAAATTTTTCAAGCACTAGGTTCCACAGTAGAGGTCCGAACTTCCAGAAAACACAATTATAAGACAGTGTTCAAATTCAAGGTTGTGGGACCCTCTAGCAGTACAGGAGTTTCCAGAATTTTTTCCAGCAGGTAGAAGACATCGTGAGGTACCTATGGTATAGGGATTTTTTTGGTAATCCTAAGCTTTGGCAGTATATATGGTGGTTTTTGTGAAAAATGACTTTTTTTTGTCCCAAAATTTGATGTTAAAGACTATTGTATTCCTAATAAGCATTCTACACTAATGAATCCTATAGTAGATTGTGGCCCATCCATTTGCCTAATATTGGGTAAATTTTCAGAACACAATGTCTGATGTACCTAAGTTTGGAAAAGTTAAAAGAAGTGTATGTCGAAAACCGAAAAAATCAAAAATTGTCAATTTCGATTTTTGTCTTACTGAAGCAATGCAAGTTTTGATTTTCAGACGAAATGAATATCATTTTTATTTCTAGGGCATCAAGTTACACCAAATATGTGATTTTCAGGTAGGGTTAACTTTGTACTTATCACAACTCTTTGTATAAGAAGATAATTTCTCTCATTCATTGTCTCTTAAATGCCAACAAGATTCATAAAATCAACTTTGGAGCAAGCATCAGTATAGCCACCATGTCTCCCTCCATTTTTCATGGGGAAAAAATTTTAAAAAAGGATAAAAATTTGGGCTCTTCCCCCATTAGGGTAACAACATTTTTGGGATTGGATACAGAAAGAATGCAATTTAATGCATTTTAGAATTATTATGTATTACTTAGTAGTAGTAATGGACCAATGGCCCAAAATTCGCCATCAGCCAGGGTCACCGATGGCCAGGCTTTTTTTTAGTCATTTCAGGGGCTTGGACCCGTAAAAGTTTGGAAATGGCTCCTAAAATTTTAGGTCTAGGTAGGAGCCATTTTGGCTCCTAAAATTTTGACTTATTCATTTATATTAGGGTTGTCCCGGGGCAGACATTTTAGCCAGGGCAGCTGCCCCAATGCCAGGGCCGGGGCAGACATATAACATATTAACATATACGTCACAGTGGTACCATACTTCATGTAACACATCGAAAAATTTTTAAGGTGATTCTTTTTCTTTTTATTTCATGTCAGCTATGATACTGCATTGATTGATAGGTTAGATAGGGTCTGATGCAGACAAAAAAATTAAATATTCAAACACTGCAAAAGGATAGAGAAAAATCTTGATTTTTTCAACTATGTCAAGAAACTATACAAGATTGAACATCCTCCACGAGATAGGACGACATTTTTCAACCGTGAATCAGAACTAACATTCAAAATTATAAATCATTTGAATCCGGCGCAAAGTGCCAGAAAATTTTCAGGATTATTTGTTTCAAAATGCATGAAGATGATTTTCCAGACAGGAAATCCTATAACGTAATCAAAAGAATCGTCAGGCTTTAGGTTGCACTGTACATCAAAATATCTGTACAGTACGGATCCGTGCCAGCCCAAAAAACTCCATCTGGTACGGAAAAAAACCCTCACTGGAAGGGAGAAACTTTTGAAAAATGTTCGAGAAGAAAGTTGGATATATCACAAAATTGTGGTGAAAAATCAAAAATCATCATTTTCCCAAATAACAACTTTGTCAACATCCTCATTCTCTTTGTCACTTTTGCATAGTGAATGACTGTGGCTCGAATCTGAATTCGCTTCAACTCTAAGTTCTTGGACACTACTTAGATAATTTGAAAACATGTTTTGACATGTATGCTGAAGTTTAGGCAAATCAGTAATAATGAATAGCTAATATAATTGTACGTTTTCTGAAAAAATCAATTACAGTTGAAGTGCAGTTCCGGATATAATGAAAACTTTTAAACTTTTATCCAAATGGAACATGAATTTAGTGATTCCTAAAAGTATTACTGTCAGACTAACTACTGAATATTTACTTGTCACAGTCTAACCTTCAATTTTATTATAAATCGAGCTTGTTATGCTATCAAAAATATTAATTTTTTGTAGTCTGGCCCCGAACCAGGGCAACCCTAATTTATATTATAGTGAACTGCAGTTATTTTCATTCAATTTTAGATTTTAAGTAAGTGTTTTACAGGCACCAAAATCATTAAACATTGAAAATGTTCCAGCACTTTGCACCGGATCTCATTAGATAATTTTTCAAATTAGTCTACTCACTGTTTTTCTACAAGTCAAAATTTTAAATATGGAGCTGAGTTTTCATGATCATAATGGAAGTGATTTTCATAAATTTCAAGTTTAATTTGAATTTGTCAAACTTATGAAAGTATGAACATAGTTTGTAAAATGATATATTACATGTTTTCCAACCTTGTACGTTGATTGAATAAGTTATCCTTAAATTGATTTTCCAGCATAGAGTATCAAAATCTGAAAAAAATTTGTTGCATAGCGCCGGATATATATATATATATAGAAAAAGATGGAAATAGAAATGAACTCAAGTGCTATCTTGGAAGAAGGTTTGTACAAAAATAAATGAAATATCGTGTTTTTTGCATAAAAAATTTTTTTTGCACAAAGATTTTTCGGAAGATAAGCATGTAACTGAAAGCCTTACGCGGAAATTAAATTCTGAACAGCAATTTTTGTAAACTCGTATCAACTGATTGAATATCTGTATAATTTTATTATATAGTACGTTCTACAGTGTACTACAAGCCCGTTTTTCGATATTCTTCAATTAAAAATTTTTGGCTCCCAAAGTTTCAATTTGGCCCCTAAAAATTTAGGCCTAGGAGCCATTTGGCCACTGGTTTTCAAATCAAAAAATCCCACTGATGGCATTCCCAAATTGCTGATGCATGAGCTGTAACATGTACAAAATGCAACCTGAAGTTGCTACACTGTAATGAATTAAAAAATAATTATGAATTATTCACCAAGTTCTACTGATATTTTCAACATTCAATAATTAACAACATTTCATTCATCCAATTTGTCATCAACAAAGGCATCTGTTGTACTACCTTCAACTTCAGCTTGTTTTTCCAGTTTGCACTATTGAATCCAATCTCAGCAATAAGCGGGATCTTTTTCCACTTCTAGCATCTTTTGCTTTTTAAAATGATCATTCACTAGCTACTGACCTAATTGGAGCTGATAAAAACTTCATAGCAAGCTGAAGAAACTTTTTTTCATGATGAAACTCATTTTTTAGCTGCACACTATTTTCACTTACATTAGCTAATTCCGGTTTTGTTGCAGGATTGACCTTCCATTATTCTAGTGACAAGTCTAGTACTGATTCAGCAATGTATGCCAAAACAATGGCTTTTGATTGTTCATATATTGACATGCATATTTTCAGGCTCCAGCTCATCTTTAGATCAACTCGCAATCAGGGCTGTTGGAGGGCGAAGTGGGCGGCCACCCAGGGCTGCTAAAAATTCTATAGCGTATTTTTGAAAAATGCCTTTTTTAAGGCCCTTAATCAAATTTTCTGTTTTTGCATGCAAGGAGTACAAAATTTTTACAAACATCATTTTGGTGCAACTTTGCTATATTTTTTTGCTCTTAGCACAGTGTCCAGCTGCCTGGAAAACCTGGAAAAGTCAGAATTTCTATTTGGATTGTTATAATGTAATAGTTTTTATTGCAAGATGAAACCGAAATATTGCACTATAAGCTAAATTTTCATTTAAAAAGCCAAAGACAACTTCTTCTAGATGATGAAATAGCAACAAATTTCAGAAAATTATATTTTCCTTGGTTTTGAATATTTTCCATGTTAAATGCAGTGCAATGAAAAAAGTGTTTAAAAATAAGAATAATATGATTATAACTATTAGCTGGATTACAAAAGGGAACAAAGAACATCAGAAAAATAAAACCCCTGAACCCCCCTCCCAATTATGTTGGTAAATGAAACGAGCTAACTTGATTGATAGAAAATGTTGAGCATTAATTAGTAAGTCGAAGTAAATATGCTAACGGCCGCGCCTGATAGGAATAGTTATCATCATTATACTCATGACCGGCGCCAAGCGACAGAAAATTGAGATTTTGACCTTTTCAAGTCCATCAAAATGCATCTTTTCGTTTTGAATTCCCCGAAATTTTTTCCTAAAAAGACCCCATTTGATGCACAAAGGGCCAAAAAAATGCACAAAGGGCCAAAAAAATTTGGGCCAATGGCACAAAACACTTTTCCACCCCGAAAACATACTGAAAACCTTTAAAAAGTTTTGTGCCAGAAGTTTGATAAAAACGAAACAAAAGATATTTTCGCCGAACTAATGTGCTTAAAAATCGTGCCTACCTCATTTAATCTAACCACGTCAGTGAAATAACAAAAACGGATCGAAAAAATAGTTTACATGATTCGGAAAGAAGTCGAATGTCAAAACAATTCTAATATTTCTATAGAATTTAAGAGGAAGTTTATTTTTTCTTCAATTTTTGGCAGCGAAGTTCCTCCTGACAACGATGTGAAAATTAAATTAAGAATTTTTTCAAGTCGTGCCGGGTAAATTTCTGGTTGAACAATTGTGCCACATCTATGTCTATTTTCTGTTCGAATCAAAACCCAAAAATAAAAATTACGATTCTCCTCAATCTAACCGCATGAACAGAGGAAGTTAACAATTTGTACTCATCCAGCACATATTGATAATCTCAAAGTCTGTTGCGATAATACAAATATATTATTCGAATGGAATATGCTTGCATTCGAGAAATAAAAGGAGTTAATATTCTACTCATCGACTCGGCGCCAAGCGCCGAAAAAATTTTGCATTTCCAGCCCCAAAAATGACTAAAACTCATGGAAATTTAGCTTAGACCAGTCAAAAAATTTGTGCCAATTGGTACAAACACTCAAAATTTTTTCTGCAATTCCGAATTATTTGTGCCAAAACTTATGTTTCGGCACAAAAAAATTATTGTTGGCAACACTGACGAGAAATTCAGCGCCGTTTTCTACAGTATACTGAACACGGATTGCATCACATATCTCGTATCTCGATGTGCAAAACCTTGCAGATCAAATGCAAATAAAACCAAATTTTTTTGTGAGTGACGAAATGAAATAGGCCCTATTAACTGGGGTCGTACACGATTAAATTGAGAATACACATTAAACTTTATTATCCTCAAGAAAACTTTGAAAGTTAAGTTCATATTTTCAAATTATATAGTCTGTTTTTCTAGAAATGCTTCTAAATAATGAAGGTGAAAAGCAAGTAATATTTTAGATTTTAACGATTTTCTGATTAACAATACATCGTATTGCACTAGAAATTTGAGAGCATACTGAACTCACCTTTAAATATTTTTTGAGTGAAAAATTTCACTGTAAGAGCTCTATATAAACGATTTTGACGACAGTACTGATTTGTGTCACTTTTCTACTTGGAAGCATTTTATAAAAAACACACTATAGGTCTTTTAACAGTCATAACATAGGGAATGTCCTCTAAGCCCAAAGATCCTCCAATGCATCACTCATCAAACAAAAAGTTAATTATAGTCTGTTTTTTGTGAAAAGCTTCCAACGGTAAAATATTTCGCTCAAAAAATTTTTAGAGGTTAGGGCAGTATGCTCACAAATTTCCAGTCCTATACGATGTGTCCTTTATCAGAAAACCGTGAAAATCTGAAATACTACTTGCTTTCCATTTTCATTATTTAGAAGCATTTCAAGAAAAACAGACTATAAGTATGCAGGCCTTAGCTCGTCTCCGCCTCTGGAATTTCAAATAGAGTAAAAAGACATTCCACTAGTGAAATATTTTATATTTCAGGATAGGGTAAAAACCTCATCATGACACCATTTTACCTGACATGCCCTATAGCTTACAGGGCCGCCTGCTGTTGCTTTCAAGAGAAATTAGAAAATAGCAAGATAGACCATATATGACCGATTCATAGTCTTCGATTACACTGAAGTGAAATGGAAAAAGTCCACCGGCACTGTATTTTCACAGAAGCAGTTTGCACAGCACTTTTTTGATTCATGACCATACCACGTTTCTAGAGAGTACAACTATGTATCGGAAGTACAAAATCATAAAAATCAAAAGGGTCAAAAGTCCTGCTGCAGAAATGGGACTTGGGTAGTTTAAACAATGAAAGCACCTAATTACCGTACTACCCCAAATAAACGCACGGTGCGTTTATTTTTTCAAGTTGTCACTGGAGGGTGCGTCTATTCAAGGCGTGCGTTGATTGGAGGGGGTGCGTTTGTTCCTCCAACCCTCAATTTCGGGGTGCGTTAATTCGAGGTAACAATGAGTGCAACCATCATTTTCCAATTTTTATTCAAATTCAACGACAAAGATGCACCCGGTGCATTAAATCCAGGGGGTGCGTCTACTTTTTCAAATGCTCTCTAGAGGGTGCGTCTATTGGAGGGATGCGTTAATTCGAGGGGGTACGTTTATTTGGAGTAGTACGGTAGCTACGTTGCTACTTAACCAATCAGGACGAATCCTTTGATAGAAATTGTGTGCAACAGTTTAGTGTGTCCCATTCTCTACACTTGATCATCCGCTTTTACTCACTTGAACTGCAGATGACACCACAACTCTCTGAGCTCAAAGGATTTCTAATATCAGCAGGTAATATGAAGGAGTCAAAAATGAGTCATAAATCTGGACTTGCACACAGGGTGGTACTCCTAAGATCCGGGTTTTAACCTGCATTCTCATTTCCTTAAGAATTCTAATAAATATGTTAAAGGCACGGGATGTATGAGGGATTACTAACTCCTCAAATACAATATAAAAATAATAGTCAATAGAGTAAATGGCGAGTAAAGCCGCCTACTTCTGCTTTCATTCAAAAAAAGAATAAAAACAAAACCAAAAACATCAACACATGGGCCTATTATGCTTCCTGTCAAAGCAAATTGGCGCCAGCACAATTCCCATCGACTTCCAGGCTAATTTGTATAACCTGGAGATAGACAATGTCCATCCTCGGCACTGCGATGATGACAGCATAAAATGGAAAAGCCTCTAAGGCTTGGATGATGAAGGAAGAGTAGGCTAGAGACAGGCTGGGGTCAAATAGTAGGCCAAATATCTCACTGTTTAGCCTGCAATTCAGCATGGGATTTGTCTTGAGAGTTGGCCCATTATTTAACCCTAGATTTATCCCACAAATTTTCCCATGATTTGTCGTGTAATTTTCACTGGACTTTAGCCCGCAATTTGCTCTGCGATTTAGCCCAGTATTTGCTTCTCGATTTATTCGACCATTTTGCCCAGCAGCAGTCCACTTTTTTTCTCGAGAATTGCCTCATTGTCAGGGATGGACATAGTCTATCTCCAGGTTGTGAAAATAGCCAAAGTCGATGCCGATTTGCATAGAGGACTTACATAAAAGGCCCGTGCGTTTTTCTTTTTGGGCATTGTTTGTTTATTTTTATGAAGAAAATCGGCGACCTGACTGACCAATATTTTATATTATATTGATTTTAGAATCATGTGGAGGTGATTAGCCCAAATATAACGTCCGGCACCTGAACATTTATGTTATTACCCCCAGCGGAATGCAGGTTGGGACCTGGATTTCTAGAGTACCTTCCTGCCTACAAATCTAAATTTACAACTCAATTCTTGGCCTGACTTCTCGTTATTACCCGTTTATTGGGTGGTATATGAGCTCAGAGAGTTATCAGACGATCTGCAGTTCATTAGAATGAAAGCAGTTGATCATCTGTTGAGATTAGGATTGACATGAACTGTTGCACACTATTTCTACTTAAGGTTTTGGCCTGATTAGGTGGTCTGGTGAGTAGCTGATTAGGTGCTTTCATTCTCTTTATTATTTTCAACACAAGTCTCACTTGGACATCATCATCATATGACTGAAAGTGGGGCAGAAAAGAGTCAGCTATCCCAGTAAAATATATGCTCACATGCCGGGCTAATGTATTTTTCACATTGTCCGCTGAATGTACATGATTCAAACAATGTTAGTGTAGTGGGTAGCCTATAGTGGAATACATCATCCAACCTGCGACTACTCTAAAGAATGAACATTTATTGATTAAAAGACATTTCTACACTGTAAGATGTTGATAGTTATCGTTGTATGTAGCGTATGATTTTCAGATATGAAAAGTTGATGCCAGTAAACACAGGTCTGCACAGTTAATAACTGTAGCTCCAAGACTGTTAGATGCATTGTGAAACAATGAAACAGGAAAATACAACATATTTACTTGATGATGATCAGAACTAAAATACTCCAGCTTGCAGGATTGAATGCATTATTTCTTTGATATAGTGTGCTAGATGGTAGAAAATCATATCAATTACTTTTTTCCTAATGCATATTCCAATTTGAACTTGACATCTGGAACGTATCTTTTCTACTTGTTGGTCTTGTAATTTGATTTTCTTCTTCCCAATCTTCATCAACCGCCTCATCTAGAAGATTTGTGTATTCTAGCAAATCCATCAATTTGTTCGTCGAATGAAATCTTCCTCTTCATACTGGGCTATTTTGTGATCCAAATTTTCACCCAAAAATGCCACAACTAAACCTATAGTCTGTTTTTCTTGAAATGCTTCTGAATAATGAAAGTGGAAAGTAAGTAGTATTCCAGACTTTTGCGATTTTCTGATAAACAAAATATCATGCAGGGCTGGAAATTTGTGAGCATACTGACCTAACCTTAGCAATTTTTCGAGTGGAAAATTTTACAGTAAGAACTTTATGTAAACAATTTCGACAACAGTACTGATTTGTGTCACTTTTGTATCTGGAAGCATTTTATAAAAAACAGACTATAGCCCACTTTTCATCATAGGGCAGCGGGCAATCTTTTGTTTAGTCCACTATTAATCCCCAGTTTGTCCCAGATTTGGCCCCTAAATTTAACTTGTCATTTAGCCACGATTTTGCATCACATTTTGCCCCACAATTTTATCCGACTTTAGTCAGTCATTTCGTTCGAAATTTGCCCCAAGATTAAGGCAACACTTTTCCCTAAGTTTAGACTGCCAAACAGCCCAGGACTTGCCCCTTGATTTTTCCTGTGATTTGCCTCACACTTTAGCTCCCAATTCACACCACATTTATCTTTTACACTTTGGCCCTTTCATCATTTGGCCCAACGAACTTCTGGGACATATCGATTTCTACACATAAAATTCATGTCATTGTATGACCAGGATGAATTAGCGTGGCAGGATCTCAAATGTTATGACTCAGTCTAATGACTGGCTATGTCATGGCTGCAGTTCTACTCATTTTGTAGTGGTGATCAGGTGGAAGCTAATTTATTCCCACCTACTTTTGATCTGTAAAGAATTTTCAAAATATTAAAGAGAAAGATCAAGTTGATGGGCATTGTAATGATTTGATCATGTGATTGGACAATATTCTTTTTTCGTACCTTTGCTACAAACGGTAAGAAAAATTTAGCATCAGATTATGGCAAAACCTTTGATAGTATTAGGGAATCATGTTTGAGGACTTCATTGATGAGCATCAATATCATGGCAAGTATACATGATCGCACTTTGATGTTAAAATTAGCCTGAGAATGACCAGGTTATGTGATTTCTATCGCCCATCCCAAAGAAAAGTGATTTTAAAAAAGTGATGGCATTGTCCTGCTAAAAAGAGAAAACCTACGATTACTAGCAAATAAACAGAGGATTAAAGAAAATTCTCTTCTAAGAATTCACTGTTGGCTATACTTGGCCTTACAATTGCATAAAAATGTGAAACACCTTCATTAGAATAACATGATATATCACGCAATAATAGAGTGGTGAGCGACATTTTGTACCTACTACCTTCTTCAGGCAATGAGAATTAGAATAATTTTTCATAAATTCTTGCTTACAGTGGGATTTGATCCCTCAACCTTGAGCTTGTGACTTGGGAGCTGTAACTACTCAGCCATATGAGCCAAAATGGTGAGTCATAATAAATGAACCTCTACTCTCCTTGAATTTTTCTCAGCTTCCTTATGTATTAAAGCATTCATCAATGGCTTACTTTAAAGACAATTTTATTGTATATAAGCAACAATAAGCCACTATTCACAATAATTGCCTTTGTTTTGAAAAACACAGTTCGAACAAACAGTAGAAGATTCACAACTTTCTAAACAAATTTCAGGCCCAATTCATTTTACAGCACATTTCAATTCTTCGATCAAGGTTTTCATGTTTTTCATACGATTCCAGTGCATTTGACTGACAAACTCATTCCAAATAGAATAATCCAAAGGATTCAGGTCGAGAGAAGTCAGAGGCCAATGCTCTTTGTCAATGAACCTCGGAAAATAGTCGCTGCATCATGCTTGTGATCTTCGGTTAGTGTGAATCGAGGTCCCATCTTGCTGGAAGGTCCAATCATTTCTGAACAATTCATTCCCACATTTTGAGGCCATGAGCAACACTTCTTTAATATACTGCTGATGATCAACCTTTCCTTGGAGGATAACCAAGTCAGTAACACCTTCAAATGGTGAAGAAAGTCATCAACAATCAATGGAGAGATGAGAAAACAAACCCACTCACCTTTTGAACTGACACCAAGCCAAACCATAACCCACTGTGGAAATTTCCAATTTTGCTTTATGCCGCCATTTTGATCAGCAGAAGCTCCATCGACTGCCCAGACATGGTCATTTTGAGAATTTGAAGCTCCGTCAGTGCTGAACATTTTTTCGTCAGAAAACAAAAATTTCAGAGTGTCTTGTTTGCAAAAATTGTTGCGGAACCAGTTGACAAATTGTCCATGCTTCGTTTTGTGACCATCAGTTAGGAGAGGCTGCACAACCTTTTTATAGGGCTTAAGATTAAGGTCACCTGATAAGGCGCCTTGCATTGATGAATGGGAAATGCTAAGTTCCTTCACCAAAATTCGAGTTGAAATTTGTCATTTTCATCCAATACGATTCTTCACCTTTTTGATCAGCACCCTTGATCAGACAGTGTGAGGTCGACTGGAAGACTGACTAAATTAATTGGCCTTCCATGTTTAGCTTTTGAATCCATCGCTTGATTGTAGCTAGGCTGATAATATTGCTTAAGTTGCTGCTAATTTTTGTCTCTATTTCGCCATTCTGCCATTTAGAAAGTACAAGTTTTTGGAGGTCACGACTTTTCATGGCAAACAACAGTAAATATAAAAGATTGCACAATGTTAGAATTATCAACAGACACATGAGAAAATTCTGCATCTAATAGATTTTGTTTAAACTCCAAATGTAGAATATTCTTTGTGTAACATGTATGAAAATGAGAGTTATTCACTTGGTTAGATCTTCTATTCAACCGGGTGAGCCATTGCATCCCTTAATGAAGTTTAATGAACCTTTAATGATGGTAAAAAGTAGAAGCCCCCAACTCAGAAGATTAAAGTTCAAGGATCAAACCCTAGTGCAAGCAAGAATTCATCATTTTACAAAATTTTAATAATTCAAATCTTGAAATTTTTTGAATTTTAAAATTTTTTGAATTTTAAAATTTTTCAAATTTTGAAATTTTATGAATTTTGAAAATTCTCAAATTTTGAAGTTTTTCGAACTTTGGAATGCTTTAAGTTTTTTAATTTTTTAAATCTTGAAATCTTTTAAATTTCCAAATATTTCACATTATGAAATCTTAGAAATTTTTTTGGATGTTAATTTATTTTTCGAATTTTTCAAATTTTTGAAATTTTAGGAATTTCTAAATTTATTCAATTTCGAGATTTTTTAAATTCGAGATTCTTTAAATTCCAAATTTTCGAAGCTTTGAGCAAAAATAATCTTCAGCATTTTTGGTTCAGAATTTTGAATATTTTTTGGTAAAAATTCAACATTTTTGAATATTTTCATTAAAATTCAACATCTATTATCCAATTCTCGATAATTTTAAATTTTTATTCTTGAAAATTTAATTGAAGTTTTTTTAAATTTATCAAAAATTTCAAGATTTCATGATTTCCGATTAATATTCTATGATATTTGATCAAAATTGCCGAATTTTATTCATAATGATTAATTTTAAGAATTTTTGTTTGACAATTTAATTTTGACAAATGATTAAAACCTTACAAACTGACACGTAATGGGTAAACGCCTTGCTATCGTAACCATCGCCAAACACTGTTGGAAAAATAATGCTCGACCGGGATTCGAACCTGGGTCTCTGTGACTATAGTGCAGCGTTCTTCCGATTGAACTACCGAGCCAGTGCTGCGATTGGTACGAAGGGGTGATGTACGGCCATGCGACACGTGACATTCCCCCTTTGAAAGAAGGAGGACCTCGTCCGTTGAAGATGCAGGTTCTGCGGCTCACCAATGTGGGACCAATCCAAACCTCGCCATGACACGTAATGGGTAAATGCGTTGCCATCGTAACCATCGCCAAACACTGTTCGAAAAATAATGCTCGACGGGGATTCGAACCCGGGTCTCTGTGACTATAGTGACAATGACAATCGCAGCACCGAGCCAGTGCTGTGATTGGTACAAAGGGGTGATGTACGGCCATGCGACACGTGACAAAACGAACGAAAAACAAAAATGAAAAACAAATCGAAAAACAATTAAACGAAAAAACAAATGAAAAACATTGGGTAAGTGTAGTGTAGTCGGACTTTCGAAGAAGTCGAACAATCGAAAACTGAAAAAAACGATTCATAGTCGGACAATCGAATTACAACATTGACAGCAAGCAACAATCAGTGGCCATCAGTGACAAATATCCTAGTTTTGTAAAGCCCATTTTGGGAGCAAAAAATATCCTTTTTTGCTCACAAAACTTGGTAAAAATTCAGGCATTGAATTTTATGCTACAATCGAGTAAGCAGTGTATATTGAAGCTGATTCCTATAGTCGGTTTTTTTATGAAATGCTTCCAAATAGAAAAGTTCACAAATCAGTACTGACGTCAAAATCATGTACTTAAAGTTCTTATTGTAAAATTTTTCACTCAATAAATTGGTAAAGGTTAGATCAGTATGTTCACAAATTTCCAGTCCTACATGAAATATTGTTCAACATAAAATCGCGAAAATCTGAAATACTACTTGCTTTCCACCTTCATTATTTGGAAGCATTTCAAGGAACACAGACTATAGTTATCTGTTGCAAACTCCTTTTACTATAGTTTGATTGACAACTCTGTATCAACAAGTTATACAATTTTTCATCTATAATAAGAAACATCGAAGTACATCAATATATTGAAGCTAAAGTTTTGTTGAATCTGCCAATTTACTTTCTCATTAGTTATGGCCAAAAAAATCAAAACATCCATGCTAGCAGTTCTTCAAGACTTCACCATTGACCAGGCCTAATGCTTGTGCAGCATTACGTGTCTGAGCTGCCAATCTGTCACTATAGTCTGCTTTTCTTGAAAAGCTCGTAAACAATAACAGTTAAAAAGCAAAGACTATTTCATGTTTTGACGATTTTCTGTGAAACCATGTGTCACATGGAACTGAATATCAGGGAGGTTATTCATTGCTATTGTTGTTCAAAATAATGTTTGAGTGTGCGTAACATGGGAGGTGAACTATCGTAGGAGAAAACCAGTTAGTGCAGGACACACAGAGTGTGTCATGTGTGGAACCACTGGTGGCACAAACTGGACTGGATGAACAAGTACAAAACTTTTAGACTATTCACAAAGTAGGTTACTACAAGGTTGCTACAAAGTCCCGTTTTAGCGAAAGTTCCGATCACCCCCAAAATTTTTCTTTTCGAAACATCATGTTTCTTTGAAAAAGATAACTTACCATATTGTAACGTGACGGTGACATAAGGTTCCCATGGTCGCCTACCGGAAGCCTGCTCCATCAAACGTCCTAACTGGTTCCACCTAACCACTCGCCTCTGCTCCTCCACCTCCAATTGAGCAACATCTTTCGCATAAGCCTAAGCCTAAGCCTAAGCCTAAACCTAAGCCTAAGCCTAAGCCTAAGCCTAAGCCTAAGCCTAAGCCTAAGTCTAAGCCTAAGCCTAAGCCTAAGCCTAAGCCTAAGCCTAAGCCTAAGCCTAAGTCTAAGCCTAAGCCTAAGCCTAAGCCTAAGCCTAAGCCTAAGCCTAAGCCTAAGCCTAAGCCTAAGCCTAAGCTTAAGCCTAAACCTAAGCTTAAGCCTAAACCTAAGCCTAAGCCTAAGCCTAAGCCTGAGCCTAAGCCTAAGCCTAAGCCTAAGCCTAAGCCTAAGCCTAACCCTAAGCCTAAGCCCAGGCCTAAGTCAAAGCCTAAGCCTAAGCCTAAGCCTAAGCCTAAGCCTAAGCCTAAGCCTAAACCTAAGCCTAAGCCTGAGCCTAAGCCTAAGCCTAAGCCTAAGCCTAAGCCTAAGCCTAAGCCTAAATCTAAGCCTAAGCCTAAGCCTAAGCTTAAGCCTAAACCTAAGCCTAAGCCTAAGCCTAAGCCTAAGCCTAAGCCAAAGCCTAAGCCTGAGCCTAAGCCTAAGCCTAAGCCTAAGCCTAAGCCTAAGCCTAACCCTAAGCCTAAGCCCAGGCCTAAGCCAAAGCCTAAGCCTAAGCCTAAGCCTAAGGCTATGCCTAAGCATTAAAGTAGAGCACTCTGTAAATGATCAGAAATGTGCATGAATAGCCATCAACAAAAAATCTTTTAATATAGTTGAGTCTTCATACCATCAGATATGGTAATTTTGGAACGATAGTATTTACAATCAAATATACAGACGTGTCAAGAAAATCGATCTGTTTGTGTATGTACTTTCGATGAACTATAGCCTGTTTTCTATAAAATGCTTCCAAATAGAAAAGTGACACAAATCAGTACTGTCATCAAAATCGCTTACATAGGGCTCTTGCTATGAAATTTTTTACTCTAAAAATTGCTAAAGGTTTGATAAGTAGGCCCACAAATCTCCAGTCCAACATGATATCTTGTCTACCAGAAAATCGTGGAAAACTGAAATAATACTTGCTTTCCACTTTCACTATTTAGAAGCTTTTCACAAAAAACAGACTATAGGATTTGTGATGCACCAATGTTCGATGAATCATAAATTTATCTTCTTTTCGATGAACCTTGGAACTTTCAAGGATAGGAAAAGCAAATTCATGATGCACTAAAGAATGTTTTGAGGCATCAGAAATTTTACCCTCTTAACGAGGAATTGGGATACAACCAAAAAACTTCTACCTTATGGCTGAATCACCAACATAAATTACACATTTTAGAGGAGTTTTCTTTCATGTTTAGATTGGTTATAGGTTCCTTGAGCAAACTGTGTTTCACAATGTGTATACTTTTCAAAACTTGTGACCTAGAGTCTATTTTTCTTGAAATGCTTCCGAATAATAAAAGTGGGAAGCAAGTAGTATTTTAGATTTTCACGATTTCCCAAGGAACGATATAACATATAGGTCTGGAAATTTCTGAGCATACTGAGCTTACCTTTAACAATTTTTCGAGCAAAAAATTTGACAGTAAAAGCTCTATATAAACGATTCTGACGACAGTACTGATTTATGTTACTTTTCTACTTGGAAGCATTTCATAAGAAACAGACTATAGGTGTAACATAAGTTACGATCATATCAAATTTACTGTTATTCAATATACTATAGTCTGTTTTTAATAAAATGCTACCAAATAGAAAAGTGACACAAATTAGTACTGTGGTCAAAATCGTTTTCAAAAATTTCTTACTGTAAAACTTTCAACACGAAAAATTGTTGAAAGTAAAATGAGTATGCCTATAAACTTGCACTCCTACAGAACATTTTGTTTGTCAGAAAATCGCAAAAGTCTGAAATATTACTTGCTTTCCATTTTCATTATCTGGAAGCATTTCAAGAAAAACAGAGTATAATTCACAATTCAATAGATTATTTAACGTTGATGTCAGTTTATTCATTTCTCAAAAGGTGGAGAAGAATACTAGGAAACACATTCTATTTAAAAAATTTGAAGGATATATCAATTCGATACTTTTTACATGAAAGTAATTTCCATTTTCATATCACTAGGCAATGGAGAGGACATGAGTTGAAGTGAATATTCTGGCTCGTCAACAAGGAATAAAAGTCATAGCTGTGTCTCTGCACTACACTTAGATGCAGTGTAGCTGTGAGACAACCCATGTTGGTGCTTTGTTGCTGGTGAAGAGTGAAGCAAACGATGACAGCATCCGGCCTTAAAAAATCAGATCTTCCACTGATATCTACCTAAAATTAAATTTCCTACCCCATGCATATTTTATCATTCATATTCTGTTCTTCAACTTTGATATCTGAAAAACGAGGATTTATTCAACAATCCCATAACGTAATGGATTAACTGACTTGTGGCTCCGAACGTTGTTTTGTAAACTTTTTCTCTCCATACTACATTCATTCGTAATTCACAGTTCATACTCCTGTGTATTTGAATTGTCACATTTTCATAATGCGTTTCACCATCAAAGTTCTGCCAGACTAGCATTGTATGGTGTGCATCAAGTATGGCATAGCACATCTCTCTGTAGCTTGCAGATAAGGGTGGAGGATCTGCAATGAATTCAATTTTTATGCCAGACATCAGCAGAAAATTGAAAAGGCTCACAAAAAAGAGGGTTAATGTTCCCATGAATGCAGAATCAGAGTCAATGCTATAGTTATGCTTGCTTGCAGCATCTCTGATTCAAAGCAAACAGTAAAAGGAAGACAAGCAGAAGAGATTCCGATTATTGAATAATTCCAGAAATGTTGACTGAGAGGTGCTCAGTGCGGATAACAAATCAGAATTGGATGAAAAACCTATCAACTATATAATCTGAATCCGGATTTGTGTATAAAGTTAGGGTATGCATTGGAAAATTATTCTCCTGGTCTGCCTGAGTACAGCCCAGGTCTACATTCAAATAAAAAAATTGGGCATCAATTATGCATTAATAAATGACATTGCTGTCATTTCTTTCCTGTCTCCATACAAGTACACACATGCACTGTGCACTTGTATGGTACCAGGAAAGAAATGACAGCAATGTCACTTATGAAAATAGGCATTGACATCTATCTATTAGCAGCAGGATGCATAGTTTATTGTTCTCATGTGATAACACTAAGAGGTCATGACTTGTATTGTCATATTCATGGGAACTCATAATTTATTAACCCCAAATGAGTGGCCTGTCAGGTCAGAGGAAGATTAAGGACTTAATTGAGATACACCTAGAGTAAATTGTATACTATCATCGACTCTTTGTGCAGAATTGGATGACTCACTTGTGTTTTTGAAAAGTGGTTGCGAGGGTAAAACTATGTATATTTGAGTTTGACCTGTTACCTATGTCATTAGGTGGTGCACACAAGTTATACATTATAGGAATGGCTGACTCCTGAATCCTGGTGTTTGTTGCATTTAATATGATACTTTTCTGTAGCATAAGTACTCCACTATAACAATAGTCGCTGAAACGACTTTCAGCAAATCTGAAGCATATTTGTTCTCTGTACCATTCACCATTCCTTGCGAACCTGAAAATCTAACAAATAAATTATTTTGTCACAAGAGATTTAGTATCTTTTTTTTACTTTGCATTTCCAATGCTGCACCTTGAATTGCTGTAATGTGAAGGGAATATCTCATCTGAATGTTAAGAAGTGTTCAATATGGACTGAACATCCATTTGAAGTACACTTTCTTACCCCAACCCCAATCCATATGATCATTAAATCCAATTGGTACAAAATTCTTCTTGATTGAAATATGTAAACGACAATGTTTGCTGATCTTTATTTTAACATTAGCTGATGTATCTTCACCTGTTCTGGAGTAGGTAAAGAACACAGTGGTATTTGTTTCAGCATATCCGCTATACAGACATGGCAATGATTGATTTTCTAAAAAGGAAAAAATAAAAAGAGGATTCATTTTAGAGTGCTGAAGGAATATGGAAGATGAAACAAGTGAATCCATGTGAAACACGAGCTGGCATGCAAATTTTGAAACAGTGAGTAGTAAGACCAAAAACATTTTCTGATGTTGAAATCTGGGAATTAAATGACAGTATGAACTTGCTACACTTTGACTTTGAACATAGTTGCAATCCTACATTCTGCTTACGGAACGCAGTCTGTACAATTCAAAAGGCAATGATTGTGTGAATGACCACTGTCAGAAAATCCTCTTTCTGAGAAACTCAACCTTGACTATGTTAAGTTAAATGTTAATCATACCTGAAAAATGTCTATGGTTTGGTTTCACATGGTAATTTTATTCCATGATTTGCATGAAAGTTCAAAGTATTGTACTGTATCTGAAACAGAAATCCACCAATTTCCAATGTATTGTATTCATAATATCACTAGGGTAGGGAAACATTCGAAGTTTTTTTCATAATTTGGATCTAAAAAATGTTATAATCTCGTAATTTACACTTTTTACATTATTTAAAAGTGTTAAAATAAGGTGGAAAAACATAAAACTCCTTTCAACCTGTATCCAGGTACTGAACGAAACTATGCCATAAAATTTTCCATTAGGCTCTTATGATGAGCATTTTGTGTTTAATATTCAATCTGGTTTTATTTTTGGAGTCACATACACTGCACAGTCATACAATATGTTCTTCAAATCAATATTATTTTCCAAGAAATAAAGTGCAGAGAACACAGAAATCGTTTTTTGGGTATAACTTTGAAGAAAAAATGTGGCACAAAATCTTGATAGATTTTCATTGAACTAGCTTTCTTGGTGGTTGTACAATATGCTTCAAATGAGAAGTTGACTACTGAAAATTTAATAAATTTCCGTGAGTAATTGCTTGAAATCCACTGCCTTTGGTGCATTTGAAATG
Source organism: Romanomermis culicivorax (assembly GCA_963922205.1). Taxonomy (NCBI): domain Eukaryota; kingdom Metazoa; phylum Nematoda; class Enoplea; order Mermithida; family Mermithidae; genus Romanomermis; species Romanomermis culicivorax. The sequence continues at coordinate 1,378,542 of CAWUHX010000004.1, read as the reverse complement.
TGCAGCAGTTATCCATAATTGGTTCTATTTTTATTTGATTGATGTCACATTGTGTTATAGAGGGTGCATCTGACTGTAGATCACTTTCTTGCAGCTTATTACATAGGATGTAGTCAGACAGCTGACGTTTATTTTGTAACATTCAACTTATGGCATGGAATTTTTTCAATCGAACTAAAATAACATATTTTTGTAGCATCATCTGTAAGAATCTATTCATACATCTGTTGTCTATAGATCAATTTACCAGCAATTTGACCCATATGTTTACTTCCTAAATGTATGTTTTCAATATTTATCCTTTTTGAATCAACTGTGAGAATGTGCAGACACATACAGTTCTCAACATGTTTGACAAATCTGACTAAAATTTTAACACAAAATGTTGAGTATCAGTGGGTACAGAAATAAAGAAAAAACTTATGCTTAATGTTATGCAAAAAACGAACTCCAAATAAGTTTCTCAGCTTGATTTTAACCTAATTTTCAAATTTGAAAATAACATTATAGGTGTTGCATAATAGACTAGGATGCACACTTAATTATCATTTGACTACAAAGTTAGGGGATTGACTAAAACTGTAAGAGGAGAAATTCTGCACTTAATTGGACCATTAGCTATCAGAATATAGACTTTCATGCTGAATGTATGGTTCCACAATATTCACCACATAAAACTACTCAAAAGACCTCATTTTAAGATATTATCATTTTTCAACTCATCATAAGTGAATGTAATAAAAGGACTAGTCTCCAGAAATTGTGTCTCATAATTGTAATGAAGCGAGTCCAGTCATTGCTAAGCAATCCCCATTCACTCAGATTACCAAACATACTTTAGCTCTGATCAAAGAAAGAATCACAGTCACAAAAATATTTCCTTGGCCTTTGAAATTAATTAACAGCAAATGATTCGCATCTCACTTTTAATTTTGGCACAAAGGTCAAAGGGGTATATTATATAATTTGTTGGTATGAGAGAATGGTTCTTGAAAATACCACTTTGGACAATCAATTCGCCCTCGAAACATTTATCTCCATGAATTGTATATTCATTAATCCATTTGAAACAGTGGCACATTACTGCTGCTCCCCCACTGCTATCCACAGAATCATCCACATAACATTCGTGTATATCAAACCTCATTGGAAATGCATAGTCTACAATAAAATGGCATTTAGAAATCATGATATAAGTATACTATAACTTACATTCGCAAAGTTCGCAGATGTGCCCCATGTGTTTTGATACCGTTCCTTTATCTTCTGTGTAGAAATCGAATTGCAGCAAACAGTTTCTGTTGTCAACAAAGAAAAGTACATCGCCAATATGTTTTTCAGTGGACATATTGACAGTCCATTCTATATCCAATAGTCTTCTCTTTGGCACACTGGCAGTACTGCATTGTTCTGCTCTAACATTTATAGTTTTGGAATAGCCATACTCGTCTCTTAGTGGATACTCGTGATAGTGGTTGTGGGTTACATCTGTAGATCATTAGCAAAAGATAATCATTCTATGTCAAGGATGAATATGTTGAATTTTTCATACGTACAATCCATAGTTGTGGGACAAACTTCGAATGGTGTCATGGCGAATGTCATTTCTCCAAAATTCTTCAGAAGTTCATACATGATGATTACACCTTGGTAACAGCCATGGTCATTGAAGTTGAACTCCAAGAATCGGTAACAAATAGAGCTGGTGAAGAATGACATTGTTAATTGTAAGGATCATTAATTTAAACTTTTACTTCATACAAGAGCCAGTCAACTGCTTTTTGGTCGTACCATCATCTAAGTAAGAAATAACTTTTTACAATCTGACGTTTTACAATCTGACATATCTGTTGTTTTAATTTTGTCTCTGAATTTGATTTAGATATTCATATTTTGTACAGAAATAAAGGCATTGACATATATTTTGTACAGAAATAAAGGCATTGACATAAGTTAACATAAAATTTTTAAAATCTCTGATCAAAGATGTTTCTAAAATTTTTTTGGCAGATCTGAATGTAAGCAGTTTAAACTTACAAATTTTTGTAGACAATAGAAAATAGCTTTGCCAACCAAAATACAGGAACATAAAAAGTAGAGCTGTTGTTTGTCTAACTGCTTCAGTTGATTGGAGGAAGAATGGCGTCCTCATACACAAGTGGTTTAAAATTAACTCCAACATTTTTTTGAGCATTGAAGTTAGTCTGCAAAAAGAGACAACAGACAAAAGTTTTGCATCAAATTTTTTTCCAAATTTTTGCTGTTGTTAATTTTTTGCACTAAAGTCAGAAGATATTGTGTGACTCAGCCGACTGATTGAGGTTTCTATCCCTCTCTTGGTGGCATTTGTTGTAGAGTTGGTCTGGTCCATATTGTGCCATGATTCTAGGGGTGTTGAGACGTTAGAGGATGGGAGAATAGAGCATGGACATTAGAGTGGGAACATTGGAGCATGGGTACGTTAGAGGGTAGGACATCAGAGTGCAAGAAATTAGAGCACAGGACAATAGATTGCCAGAAACAATGGATCACACAGACAATAGAGCACAGGACGATAGAGCCCCAGGGACCATAGATTGCAGGACAAAAGAGCACAGAAACACCAGATCAGAGTAGAACAAAAAAGCCAAAAATAAAATAATTTGAAATATATCTGCATTTCAGCTCAAAAATGCTTTCTTCGCATTTTTTCATGACTCAGGAGATCTTGAAGTTCAATTATTTCCCCAGTATCGAGTATTTTTCAAGTTTTTCTTCCTTTTCAATTCTTTCCTTTTCTTTTTTTCTTATTTCACCTTTCTTACTCTTTCCATCTCCTATGTTTTATTGAATATTTTTCCCTCTCTGTTTTCATTTTCTTGTGCCTTTTCTCTTTTATTTTTATGTCTCATTGTTTGTTCACTTTCTTATTACTCATATTTTTTTATTAAGCTGCTCTTATGGGAGTTAACTCTAATCCATTTAAAAAACATTTTGTGAGTTCATAAACAGGAAATCAATGCTTGTCCTAGTTGTTAATAAAAAAATGGCGTCTTTAATTCAAAAATTGAGAAAAACACAAAAAATCACAAATATTCGACCTATAAGCCTACAAATCAAGTTGTCTCGATTTGCTATTTCCAAATTCATCTTGAATTTCTAACTCCCGTTCTGAATGACACACAGAGTTTCTTTTCAGCTTTTGAAATAAATCTGCATGCTTGAAATATTCCTTTATGTTTAAAATCAATTCAAAATTCACGTTCACTACAGATCATGGTAGGTTTGCCCAAAAAAGTCATTTTTTCCAAAATGCACTCCAACGTCTTTGTGCATTTATGGCCCTATGCTGAAATTTCCCTGTGTTCTATTGTCCTGTGTTCTATTGTCCTGTGCTCTAATGTCTCTGACATCTAATGTCCCTGCACTCTATTTTCCTGCACTTTATTATCCTGTGCTTTATTGTCCTGTGCTCTTGTGTCCATGTGCTGTAATTTCGTGTGCTCTAATGTACCTGCACTCCATTGTCCTGCACTCTAATGTCCCTGCACTATATTGTCCTGCACTTTAACATCCCTGGGCTCTATCTCCTGCATTATAATCTCCCTACCCTCTGTTGTCCTGTGCTGTAATGCCCTTGCGCTTTAATGTCATGTGCTCTAATGTACTGTGCTCTAATTTTCCTGCTCCTATTGTCCTGTACTCTAATGTCCATGTGTTATATTTTCCTGCACTCCAACGTCCCTGTGCTCTATTGTACTGCCCTCTATTTTGCCTGCCTTCTGTTGTCCTGCACTGTAATTTCCTTGCACTCTAACGTAATGCCTCTAATATCCCTAAGCTCTAATGTCCAGTCATGGATTCAGAACTGAGTATTGGACTTCTGTGAACCGAAGGAGGATTAGCATGGTAATGTGTGATGTTTATACAGGCAACTTATCCAACAGAAAAATTGTGGAGGTGAGCACCACTTTTGTTTCAAAATTTGAAAAAATGATCACATAGGATGATTGCTTTGCTAGCTTAACTGGCTCAATCGGTAAACACATGCTGAATATGAGATATCACTCACTTGGTCCCCATTCTTCCAGCATAATCAGAGAGTCATTGGACAAAAGTTTGATTTCCACCAATAGTCGACAGTTGGTCTCCAGAGTCAGATTGATCAAATAATGAGTTTTATGATATGCTCCCGTTTTGTGTGTAAACTGGCCAGGGGAACTTTCATGGCAAATTGGGTTGCCCAGAGGACCAAAGCGTAGTTCATCTGAGAAAAGAATCTGCATCACATAATTAAATCTGAAAAATAAATACATACTTCTGGGTACCAGAGAGATGGGTGCTAAGTTTGATTGTTGCCTTATCTATAATATTTTTTTATGAAATGCTTCCATATAGAAAAGTGACATAAATCAGTATCCTTGTCAAAATCGTTTGCATAGAGCTCCTACTGTAAACTTTTCACTCAATAAATGGTTAAGGGTTAGATCAGTGTGCTCACAAAATTTCATTCCTATATGAAATTAGAAAATCGTGAAAATCTGAAAGACTACTTGCTTTCCATTTTCTTTATTTCCAAGCACTTCAACAAAAACTGACTATAGTATGGAATCACTATAGATGGGGAAATCATTGAATAGTGTTAGCAGCATGTTAAAAACTTCTTGTTTTCTATTCAATGTGGTTCTTTTCCTGCCTGTATCTATAGCCCGATTTTTCAAATTTCACATTTGATGAGCATGTTAGAAGCAATACTTCCTGTACAACATAGCCTAACCAATGTGGAAAATACCTCGAAAATTAAGTAGTTCGGCAGGAAAAACAGGTGCAGTTTATTGGAAAATGCCCCGACGAAACAGAATAAGGAGAAAATGCTTGTTTGGATAGTTGCCAAGCTAGAAAAAGATGTGGACTAGGTTTTGGAAACTTGGATGAGAGTTTTAAAAAACCAGTTTTGTAATGTTGGATTAAACCCAGCTGCAGAATATCCTTTTTCATAGACATGGAAAATATTTTGAATGAAAAAGAATGAAAATCCAATATTGGGAAGCTGGATTTTTTTCACCAAAGTTCCCAAAAACCCAGTCCACCTCTTTTTCTTGCTCTGCAACTATTCAAGCAAGTATTTTGTCATTGAATGACCACATGCTCCCACAGTTTGCTGCTAAAGCCGGAATCATGAAAAAACCAAGGTTCTAGCTCTAGCAATTTGGTTTAGTGGTTATTGCCTCCAGCTACTAGTCTCCAGAATCGAGTTCGATTCAGGGTGTAACCTGGAGTTCAATTTCTGGAAGCTGATCCACGCAAACACAGCATTTTATCCTCTCTGGGTAGATAAATTGTGTAGGCCAGCTTGCCTCAGCCCAATTAGAATCTTGACGATAGTGCTGAAAATGAGGTGGTGTACCCATTCCATTGTGACGTAGGTTGCTAAACACGTCCTGCTTGCTGAGCTGATGCCAGCCTGTGTAATGTGGCCTCCACTAGTCTGTAAAAAGTATCCAAAGAGCACCTCTCATATAAAGTGGCCACTTATGCGACCATACAGTTCTGTAAAGTCTGATTTAGTAGTTAGCATTTGGATAAAAATTTAGCTATTTGGATAAAAACCTATAAAATCAACAGTCTCATGCATGGAGTTGTTGCAGAATGCAGTTTTGAAAGTTTTTTACAAATGGGATTTTATCAGTTTTCGGATGCATCTAACTTGCCATGACACACCAGGCTGAAAACTGGAATACTTTTTGGGATGAAAAGTGAATCAGTTTAGCCAACATGGGTGGGAACATTGCGATTCAGCTACTGCCTCATTACAGCAAATGGGATTTTTTTATCCTGGTACGTTTGCAACAAACACAAATTCAATTAAGATATAGGAGTATGATCATCTGCATAATGCATAGTTGGTAAATTTTTTTCCTATAATGCATAATGATCATAGTGTACTCGATTCATTTGTTATTTGGATCACTTATTTGACATGATATTTTTTAGTTTGGTTTAAAATAAGGTGCATAATGATTAGAGACACCCTTGCAGGCGTATAGGTATAAGCTACAAATAATCATCATATACTAGCGAGAATTCATTTCTGCATTTTATGAACTATTTTCTAATTTGAAATACCAAATTCGACTCAATTTATGGGTTAAAAACAAAATCTACCGTAAAATCAACAAGAAAATGTGAATTTAAATACAGCAATAATCAGTTTCACTGCAATTCACCTCCCTAACCTATCAAAAACGTTCTGACATCGAACACAAAAGGTTTTGGAAAAGTTCCATTTCATATTCAAAGGTGGTTGAAATGAGGAGCCAGTTTTTTACAATGCTTCCCTTGAGTAAGATCATTGACCAACCTCCAGATGCATCAAACATTGCATTTGATTTTCAACAATTTTTCCCAAATTTTCAGTGGGATCCAAATCTGGACTGTTACCCGGCCTCATGTCGTTTCCCCAGAATTTGAGACCCTGGTCTCGAAGCAGAGAATCAAGGCTAATTTTAAAGTTTGAAAATTAAAACACAAAGCAAATTTCTGACCAGTTTTATTTCAATTTTTTTCCTCACATGTAAATTTGAATTGTAAACAATAAAATGTAGCCTATCTGATGCAGAATTGAATTTTCTACAAGGCGGTATATTACACTTTGCTCTAGCATGTACCTATTTGGCTGCCAGGGTGTCTCCAATCATCATGTAACATCCTGTACATTCAGAAGAGAAATATGTGAAGGGTAATAAATGACTCATACTATGTCCGCCAGTCATTAGATGTTATGAAGAAAGGGCGTTTCATAGGGTCGTGATTCAATAAAGCTCGGGTTCATTTTTAGCAGTGATTTTCATAAAAAGTGTTAAGAGTTACATAGGTAAATTAGTGAATTTCATATGACATTTTTTCCAAATAAAGTTAAAACATAACATTGATGTTATTTGAAAAAATCATTTAAGTCCGGCAGAACATTCATTTTTCAGATGATTCAATTCATCTTACGTCATTGAAATTTTGAAAGGTCCGACCCTTTTTTGCGAAAAAGCTCAGAATTTGAGAATGTTGACACAAAATTTATACCCGAAAACATACATGTTCCCTAAATTTTTCGAGTCTTTGAATTATTTAATTACCTCCAATACATTACAGAATATTTTTTACCTAATTTTGAGGCCATTCTATGAAATTCTGCTGAGTTTGAGATATTTTTTTCAGAAAAAGAAAAAATTCTGGCGAGGCAAGCCAGGATTGTGCTGCAGCTCGGCCAGGGTTTTGCCCAGGATCGCATGCGTACACATATCTATATGTAACATAGCGTGGCCCATGTTGGAGATGCACTTACCATAGCATTCATCCCACATCTATGGGAAATTGGTGAATTGGGTGAAGCCCAAATTCGATTGAGAAAAGAATAAGTTATCATTCATTATACTTTCTTGGGTTGTGAGCAAGTCACATCTGTAAACATTACAATTGCATTTACTCCAGCCCAATAAAGTGGAACATTGACATCGCCAACTCAGTTAAATAATATTTTACTTATTATTCATTATCTACTATCATTATATTCTTACGCATTTAGCAGAGGAGGGCGCCTATCACTGGGACTGAATACCAAGGTAGGACCCAGCTTTTCCTTGACATTATGGTAGTGAGTCCTTTGTGTTTTCGTGTTAGCCATTAGGAAGCATTTGGGGCAACCCTGATTGTTTTTCGATTGCAAGAGTTAATTGTTTCAGTTACTGATTAGTAACTGAAGATTATGTTTAATTAACTGTAGCACTGTGTTTAGCTGGTTACCTATGGGAGGCTCCTTTGAGTGACCTATGGTAATTGCTTGGATACAAGCAAATTGACCTTTTAGTTAAATGTCTGATGTTTTTGGATCTAAGCAGTGATTTAAACATAACACACAATGGAGACAGTGGCTGAAATGCAATTGTCTCTCAAACAACATGATGGTTGAGGTCCCACGGGGCAACAAGCTACTCTAAATTGTCAGTGGATAAGGTCACTTAACTCGAACAGTTAACACCAGTGCTGCAGCAATGTTTTCCCACCATACTATGGAAGAAAATACAACACACATGAAGAGCGGTAGGAGGATGTGAGCACAGGTCGTTAGTAACTTCCCAACCATAATGTCACTACAGAAATTCACCTAAACGTGGCATAATTTGTTCTTCTTTAAAGGGACCCGAGAACTCTGGTGAACAAGTCGATTCTTCCATAATTTGCCAATCCATGACAGGTCGTACAAAATAATGTCTACTACCACGAACTTCAATGAGATCTTCGAATCTCTGTCCGAGTTCTACAAGAAAACTTTTTGCAACTTCTTGAATACCATGGATTACAGCCCTTTGGTATGGATTTTTTCTGAAAGATCCAATTTCAAAATAACGAATCAAATCCCCACTATTCAGCCGTCTAACACCGAATTGTGATTCACACCATTGATCAGCCACCTAAATATAATTCATTACAAAAAATGTTTTTTTGAGGCCTAAAGCTTACGAAAGCTGCTCCTGATTTTGAGCAACCCAAGAAAATCGCGGAATGTCCACCATCATAAAATCGATAATAGTTATCACTGGGATAGGGCATTTTTCTCCATCTGAAAGTTGCTATAGGGAAAATTCCATCCACACTGATATTCTTTTGACAGCGGGTCTGCATGTCGTCTCCAATCGCCATCCAGTTATGTGGAAGAACTTGATAAAAAAGATGAATGATATTGGTTTTGTGTTTTTGTTACTCTACATATAGCACCAGATTAAAAAGTTTACTTTCTGTCAGTTTTTCAGTTTTGTTATGATTCAAATGTATCTGCATTACACAAAAATCAGTACATGTTGTAGTTGTAAGGTCTGAATGTGATTGCTTGTGGAATGTATTGCTATATTCAATATGTCACTAAAAAACATTCAGAAAATCGCATCAAATTTTGTAACAAAATATGTGGTTCTAATCATCATTTCAAGCCAAAAATCAGGTCAAATATTTGACGAATTTTGACAATATTAAGACTACTTCGTTTCGTGCATGTTTGTCCAGACTTTTCAATTAACCTATAGCGTGCTGAAAGCTCGATCAGATGTACAAGCATAAGAAATAGGACATGAAAGTTCCACTCATCTGTTGCAGTTTGTAGTGATTTAAATTATGAAGGGAGTACAGCAAGGGTGTAGACATCATACTAGAAGACCTGCCTTTAGATAAAAAAAAATTCCAGACATTTTTTTCAAATTTATGTCTAAATTTTGTTCTAATCATTGATCAGATAGAGAAATTTGACGTACTCGAGGCTTCGCCCTCCCCTACCCTTTGCCATAAGCAAGTGCAATGAGAAGCTTGGGTGGCCATTTCTCACATTTTCAATAAAAGATTAAAAGTAAAAAATTGTGGGATAACTGGTCTGTACATCTTCCACTCGCTTTTCTGCACTTTATGGAAGTGCCAAACTTGGCTGTACACCTGATGCTACCAGGGCTTATTGGGAGTAAACAAGGAGATTATTATTAAACTTAGAAATAAAATGAATGAGTGATAAAACATCCACCGAATATGAAAAGTCCATTAGGTGGAAACCATTAACTAAAAAACACCATCATGCAGGTAAAAAATCGGGAAATCACACAGAGAAATATGCTAAAATTATGATGCAAGTGACAGGACTCTGCTTGATGCATGAGGTGCAAAATGAGACAGGTCTAACTCTACTCAACAAACAAAACCAAGGACGTCAAGCAATATTTTTCAAAACTATGCAAAATTTCGCCTGCCATTTGTTTTTTGGACCAAAGATTTAATAACACAAACTGTCTTGACATATTTTTTTACCTAATCAAGAGTCAACATCCTTTAACTACAAAGAACTTTAGAAATAAAATGAATAGTGATAGAGGACCAAAGGTTAGAGGAATCGACCCACTGCTGTTATATCTGTGGCATAGATGCCAGTTTAGAAATTATTAGTTGAGTGGTGCTGATGTACATGGTGCCATAAGTATGATGTGGAGCTGAACACACCATTACTGGCCATGGCACCAAGCTTGTAAGCATAATTTAGGGCCTTCAGGTCATTGTCCCAGCCAGATTTACTTGTCTCACCGTGGCATTATTCACTATAAATAGTGTGATTCTCATAACTCTTGATTTTCAATCTTGGTTGTTTTCACGAAATTTTTATTACCCACCCTTTACAATGGAGAAGCCTCACTAGAATACATTCTTTGGGTAACATAGTGTAGGGTAAGTCTAAGAAATTTGGACAAAAGTTCCTTACTACCACAATTCAAAGGGTAATCTGCAGCCTGACACAACGCCAAAACAGCATGTTCTGATCTTGAGCCATCATTGAAAGGCGGGCATTCGGCAACTTGACTCTGTACAGCCTCATTAATAATTTTAAAATGTCTTGGGCTGTTGTTCAAATCTTCAACATCACACCGCACTTCTCGCTTCTCTTTTTTCTGCAATCTGAAAAAAACATCTGGCATTGTGAGATTGTTTCAAAACAGAAGATTGTAATTATTGTGATGTTTCATGCTACATTCAGCCTACTTGGATACTTCGAACCTTATCTTGATAGAATAGCATTCTTCCAACAACTTTTTCTATTCAAACCAGCCCTGGAGAATTGACAATGAGGATTTTTCGCCCACTTTGAATACATATGAAGGAAGATAATGAGGGTTATCTACTGGTTCATATTCTAAACTTGAATCCCATTTTGTGTAATGCGCAGACCAAGGTTACCTGATCATATATATTCCCGATAAGCCTCTGCTATAATATTCATTGAGCAACAAAAACAAAGTTTATTGTCAGAGGATACATGCACAGCATAGAAATTCTGCTTGGGGTCAGCTGAGACAGGGGGTTGAATACAAAATATTTTTCCGTTCTTGATCATGAAAAATAGGTCTTAGATAGGTCTTCTAACATCCAAGCAGCAAATGCTTCAACTTTTATTAGTCAGATATGTGAAATTATTTGCTTAGGCAGCTCTTTTTGAATTTTTAATGTTAGTCCTTTGGAATCATATATGCTTTGTTTAGAAAAATTGTTAAACTACAGCATCATTTCCATTTTTATGGCAACTTTCTCTTCTCTCTTGCTCATTTTCCAATCGATCTTCTTTTTTATTGCTGGGGTGGTAAAATCTGCTGGGGTTCAGCAAGAATCTGCTGAAGGTCAAATCCCCCCAAACCTCCCACATGACTATGAATTTCCGCATCCAAATGCGGATTCTGCAGATTAGTCACACTCTTTGAGATTCCATGAGAGAGTAAAAAACAAGATTGGACGAAAATGTGGCCTGATGAAGTGCAAAATTTTTATGCATCGTGCCCCCGAATAGATGGGACACCAAATGGACCCAGAAAAATGATAAACAGTGTGCCGTTTATTTGAATAACTGTGGAAGATGATCGATATATTTTGATATTTTAATGCTAATTAGAGACATTTCGAAAGAGATTAGTAGAAAAACAGTAATGCGTATGAATTATTCAAAACAAGTATAAAATTTCAAAATAATATTGGCTATAGCTGACATTGACGATAGTTCCCGACTATTTTCCTTTTTTTCATGTAAATGATTTTGGTTGTTCATCGGCTTACTTGTATGCCTTAAAATGATAAAAATTTGGGTCGTCAGGAGGCCGGAATAGCTGATCTTCGACCAAAGGCAGTCGAAATAATGTAAAACATATTACATGAACAGATATCATAATTTAACAGTACTAGTATTTTAGTGCGATAACTTTAGAGCACTTGTGAAAAATGAGATCCTTTCCAAATGTGCATGTTTACCTTAGAGAAATTCCAGTCGACATTAACAGGTGAAATCATATTTATAGCAGAAAGGAAGTCGATGTACACCCTGCATATGATAAGCTCATGTGAACGTTCTTCATACAAATAAATTGGCCCCACTATAGTCTATTTTTCTCGAAATGCTGAAATGCTACTAAATAAAGAATCTGTTCTATTTTATATTTTGAGCAGTTTGTAACATGACCTAAATTGTATGGAACTGAAAATTTGTGACAAAATTCAACCAATACTGAGTAATTTTTTGAGTAAAAAATTTTGCAGTAAAAGCTTCATTAAAAGACTTTTAGTCCAATGTATATATGTGTCATTTATGGTTTTAGAAGCACTCTATAAAATAGACTATAGTCTGTTTTTTTATAAAATGCTTCCAAATAATGAATCAGGAATACAAGTACTATTTTACATATTCGGAATTTTCTACCAAGGCGTACATTATATGGAGCTCAAATCTGGTGACGATACTCAAATAATACTTGAATTTTTCGAGTAAAAAAATCTGCAGTAAAAGTTTCATGTGCAGAAGTTTCAAGCCGACTTTTTTTAGTCATTTCAGCAGCCTGGGCTCCTAAAAGTTCGAAAATGGCATCCTAAAATTTTACTTCAAGGAGCCAATTTGGCTCTGAAAAATTCAGCTGAAGTCTAACCAAATTTTAGTTGTTTGCTATAATTATATTTTATATCAAGCAGGCTGAACATTTGGACGTGTTGATGCGTTTGCAGGAATGCCACAGCAATTGTAATAATTTTGATTTCGAAAGTGCTTACAAAATATGGGCTAAAGAAATGCGATATAAAACTGGTGATTTTGCAAAGAAACGTAATGAATAAATGTGTCGTGTTTTGACTGAAAATAAACTTTTTTGATGAGTTCCGTTTTAAAAGTGAATTCAAAAAATTTGCCCAATCTGTGATACCAAGTAAATTTGGATTAAATACAATCAAACTATACGAATTATATAATGCATTAATTTTTATCAAAATTGTGCATTGATTATTTATGGCCTCTAAAAATGTCTGTTCGGCTCCTAAAAATTTAGGTCTAGGAGCCATTTGACCTGTAAATTTTTGACGAAAAAAAGCCTGGTTTCAAGTCGACTGATATTTGTGTCACTTTTCATTTTAGCAGCTTTTTATAAAAAACAGACTATAAATTACCATTGCTGCTTCGGGATACGGACAATTCGCCCCCAGTAACTCGCCCCCAGCAATTCGGCCCCAGTAACTGGTCCCAATTCACTGTTTTTTAATTTGAAAAATTCAGATAGCATTTCTACACATCCATGGACAAAACCTAGTGATTTTTCCCAGCCGAAATATCATGTTTATTTATGAATTCTGCATGCAGAGTGCAAGTATTATGCACAAGAAGAAAAAGATCCACAGCAATGTCCCAAATAAAGGACCACAAACTATTTTTTTTTAAATTTTCTTTGAAAATGAGATTTTTTCACTGGTGCGGTTAGTGCTGAGTCAGTAGAAGCCTTTTTTGCTCGTACGGTCAGCGATACAGGCGTATGAGTAGTAGTTCCCTGGATATGAAGTAATCAGTTTTTTTCCACTTGAAACAAAATATGTGGCTTCGAGTTTAAAACGAAGGCTAGCGACTAAAGTTTAACTGACTGAAAATGATCAATTTCGACCAAAAATGTGTAAAAAATCTCAACACTGCCAATTTACTAATACATATTTTTTCGAGTTTGTAATGATGATGCCCTAATCCCCAGAAACCATGCCAAATTTTAGTCTGACGGCGTGAATACCCGAGAAAATTTACACAGAATTTTAACATAAAACACGGATATCATAAGCAGAATTGCGAGTCATCTATGTTCTCCGATCTGGACTTGTTTTTTTAAATTTTTTTTGCTAATTTTTCGTTTAATTTCCTTTCTTGTGTTCCTCCTTTTTGTCTTTCATCTTTCTAGTATAGTTTTCTTCTCCTATATTTTTTTGATCACTTCTTACTCATTCTCCTTTTCTATTTTTTTAAATATTTTTCTTCTGTTTTTTCTATTTTTGTTCTTTTTTATTTTTGGTACACCGCGAAGTTGACAAAAAAAGATAGTAAAGAACACAATAGAGTCACACGTAGAATAATTGCGGTGCTTTGTCAAAATCTTAATTGCTCTCCATAGATCCCACAAGAAATGAAGTTTAAAAAAGAAAATATGTGTGCAACTACAAAAGAAAAGAAAAAAGACAATGTAAAAAAGAGTGAAAATGTAAACAGAGGTGACAGGGCGAAGTGAAAAATCATGTTTTTATCTCCTTTATGTTTCACATGAAATATGGTTACCTAATAGGGGAAATCTCTGGAGTGATATTACATAACATATCATGGAGTTGCTTTTTTTGTTGTTATTTTGATTATTCTTTGTGGTTATTTTTTTTATTCTTTTTATTTATTTTTTATGTTCGTAATGTGTTTATATTATGTGTATATGTGTATATGTGTATATATTATTTTTTTATGTGAAACACAAAGGTGATGAAAAGGTGATTACCTAATAGGGGAAATGTCTGGAGTAACATATCATGGAGTTACTTTTAAATCTAAAACCTGGTAAGTATTGCACCAGCAGCAAATTACTCAAGGGCGAATTGTGTTGGAGGCAAATTGCCTGGGGGCGAATTGCAATGGGGGCGAATTGCCAGGGGCGAATTGTGTGGCACAAATTGCTGGGGTCGAATTACTGGGAGTGAATTGTCCTAGAACCTGCTGCTTCATGATACATCCTACAGTCACGAACTTGATATAGCATTGCAGCAATATGGTTCCTTGATTGTGTTGAAGATGTACTTACAGTAGCAGGCATACCATCCATGCAAATTGTGAAAGTGGCAAGAAGGCGTCATTACCTGGGCACGACTGCCTAAAAAGCTATCATGTGACTTGTGATGATCATTCTCTGATAATTTATGTTTATTTTGTGTGAGCCGCCCGATATTTTGTTATTGTTATTTTATGTCAGTAAAGTGGGGCGGCCAAATGGTGTTTATTTATAGACTGTTTAATGGCTTCATATTCGACTTATATCCTTCTGTAGCGGCGTCTCACATTCCCGACTTTTATGAGGACCATTGGGTGAAGGCGGGTTCATACTTCATCCAGCATCAGGCGTCGCCCATCCAGCATCGTCCAAAAAAGTCTATTTTTATATTTTTCATCTGCCCTCCCATTTTCTTGCCACAAGACTGGAATTTTGCCTAGAAGCAGTTTGTACTTTTCGGATGCTGCAAAGCATATTTTGTAGGTAATTTCAATAGATCCACGTGTTTAATTGGCTTTTGCATATACAATGTATGTGGGATATTCATTGTTTAGTTGAGGTAAAATTGTGTTTTTAATCATGACGTTTGTTTAATTTTTGATTGCTGAATATTTTGAATGTTTTTTCCAGTCTTGAAATCATTAAAAAAACGCTAGATCAAGAATATATTGTTCATCTGACATCATCAACTGATAAATCGGAGTAGACTTGAAAAATAATTATATATATATATATATATTTCATATGCCCTTTCTCTTGAAAAAAATATTGAACAGATTCCAAAGTATTTAAACATAGTAAAATCAAGAATAAATTGTCATCCCACCTTTCCGGTGCTGGAAGAAGTATGAATTGCCATCCAATCCAGTAACTTAGTATGGATCTGCCTTTAGGTTCTCTGGTAGCTTTTTGGGTGCGAGCTGTTGGATTATTCAGGAATCAGTATCAGCAGTAATGTGATGTACTGCGGGATTATTGTTACACAAGTACCCTTGCGAACAATTCGATATTGTCGACAATAAGAAAAGAAACAGTGGATGCTAAATGTGCCCAGATTCTAGAGAACTAGTGCAGATACACAATGATATATTTCCTAATATATAGATAGGTCACCTATGTGGAAAAAGTCATTGCTTTCCAATCAAAGCAGTGTTTCTTTGTCAGAGGCAAATACAAATTTTTGGTGGCAAACAAAATTGAGGCAGGCATTTGGACATGTACAAACGGCTCTATCCCCATTTAGGGAAGAAAATTTTGGGGATAAAGTGCAGAAAATATGCACTTTAGGAGTTCATAATTTCAACATTTCCAACACTTTGCGCCTTTTTCAATTTAATCACTTATATGTACTACCTAGGTCAGACATGGCTTTCAGGATGTCTGCCTTCACCTATCATTCAATGTCTAATAGTTTTCATCTTAACAAATGTATTATCTCATGTTTTAAGTGGTAGTCTTCAATAATTCATCTTGATACTTAATGAAGATCTGCATTTTTTCCTTCAAACATTCTTTAAAAAAGACACACCAAGTATCAGAAATTTTTTAAGGGATTATTCCTTTCAAAATAAAACCAATTTGGACGCTCTGGTAGTAGTTTTTGGAAATTTCTACTCTTCCATTCATATCTTTTTGGCCAAGTTCACGAGAATTAAATAAATTACTGGTTTTTTTAAAATTTTTCAAATAATAAAATTCTAAAGTTTACGACTTCTGAACACAAAGTTCTAATCTTATTTGTGAAATGTATTTAGAAAATTGATTTTCTAGTGTCCCCAAATGTCAGTTGGTACCCAAAAAATTTTCTGGTGCTTGGTGCCAGAAAAATCAATGTCTTTTTTGTCTTTTTGGGCTCTTGCTTGTCATCATAGAGGACCTCACTGTCAATTTATCATCTAATGCAAAATTGTTATGCTATTGGACAGTTCTCTAAGAGATTTGCTCCACATTGCTTGAAAATCAAAGCAGTGCACCAGGGGTCGGTGCCAGATCTGTTACCTAGTGCACATCTGCTACCATAGTCATATCCACTATCTAGTGCACATCTGCTACTTTCTGCTGAGGTATATAAGTAACACGTTACATTTACTTTGTGCGTTGAATAGCCTAGGCAGGATTTCATTATGGAAGAATGTACAGTACACATTTACAAATTATTAGGCTCATTTAATTTTTTTACCAATTAGATGGTGCATGTATCATGAAAATAAAAAATTTCATTGGTTAAAAATTGGGAAATATGCGGTTGCAACGGATGTGATTCAAAATTTTCTATTCCCCTGTATTTTCAGAAGTAAATGCAAGAAATTGTGTTCTGCCATATGCGTGCCACGAATCCCGGTGAGATGCAGGGGTTTGTTGTTCTAAACGCAGGGTTATCCCAATAATTTTCGATAGAAATGGGATAATTGCCATGGATCCACATTTGCTGAAAATAATCAGCCCTTGGTCTACGCGGGAGGTATTTCCAACAATAGTTTTTTTTTAAATTTTGAACTGAAAATGAAAAAATACTTTAAAAAAGTATTTGAAAAAAATTAAAAAAACAAAATGAAAACGATATTTTCATTATCCGGATTGGTACAGGTAAAGAATGAAAAACTTCGGTCTAGGCTGATTGTTCTGTCACTCGAGGTGCTTGTGTGGTCACTTGGTTATGTAAATAAGAATTTTTCACGCATTAGAATGTGGTTGCCTGGACATTTTTTTCATTTTATTACGTATCTTTACTCATTAGTGACTTATTTTTAGGTAGACTCCCTGTAGTATTACGTTTCTCAACCATTCTTGCGGTTCCATAAAAGTGGCAAACAACATATTTTTTACCACGCAGAACGCCTACCGTATTCCATTTTCTTTTATTCTTTTGTCTTCGGAAAGCCCTTATGAAAACAATAGGAAAACTTTTTTCACGTTTTTTGCTGTCTAGTAGCAGATCTGACTATGGTAATGGATGTGCACTAGCCAGCGTTCATACACTAGGTAGCGGATGTGCACTAGGTAGCAGATCTGCTACCCAATCGTGCCACAGCGCGTACTATATTATGTTTGACCCAAAAAGTGATGCCCCCAACTTTGAACGCCAGAGAATCTCTTGACCTGTTGCATGTACAGAAATAATACAAATAGTTTTCGAAAGGAAATTAGATAAATTTTCGTACTCTATAAAAAAGTTTAAATTGAAGGTATTGTTTAGGACTTGTTTACAATCTACAGAGAGAAAAAATGCCGCCTCATTTGATTTTGGCAATATTTAAGATAGGAAGATGATTTTATAGCTTATTCGAAAGCCCGTGAAAATCTCTTTACGCCCTTTTATTTGTTTTTTGATTTTCTCAAAATTGACTGAAACAGTTCCCATGGTCGCCTAAGCCCAAGCCAAAGCCTGAGTCTATGCATAAGCCTAAGCCTAAGCCTAAGCCTAAGCCTAAGCCTAAGCCTAAGCCTAAGCCTAAGCCTAAGCCTAAGCCTAAGCCTAAGCCTAAGCCTAAGCCTAAGCCTAAGCCTAAGCCTAAGCCTAAGCCTAAGCCTAAGCCTAAGCCTAAGCCTAAGCCTAAGCCTAAGCCTAAGCCTAAGCCTAAGCCTAAGCCTAAGCCAAAGCCAAAGCCAAAGCCAAAAACTAAGCCTAAGCCTAAGCCTAAGCCTAAGCCTAAGCCTAAGCCTAAGCCTAAGCCTAAGCCTAAGCCTAAGCCTAAGCCTAAGCCTAAGCCTAAGCCAACCAAAAAACTTCTACCTTATGGCTGAAGGATCAACATAAAACACACGTTTTGGAGGAGTTTTCTTTGATGTTTATATCGGTTATAGGTTTCTTGGAATAACTGTGTTTCACAATGTGGATACTTTTAAAAATTTGTGGATATAGGTGAAACATAAAAGTCCATCATTGCAAATGTACCATTATTCAACATAGTAATTCACAATTAAATAGATTATTTAACGTCGTTGATGTCAGTTTATTCATTTCATAAAAGGCAAAGAAGAATACTTGAAAACACATCCATCTAAAAAATATGAAAATATAGCAATTCGATACATTTTACATGAAAATAATTTCAATTTTCATACCACTAGGCAATGGAGAGGACATGAGTTGAAGTGAACATTCTGGTTTGTCAACAAGGAATAAAAGTCAAAGCTGTGTCTCTGCATAACACTTAGATGCAGTGTAGCTGTGAGACAACCCATGTTGGTGCTTCGTTGCTGGTGAAGAGTGAAGCAAATGACGACAGCATCCGGCCTTAAAAAATCTGATCTTCCACTGATATCTACCTAAAATTAAATTTCTTACCCCATGCATATTTTATCATTCATATTCTGTTCTTCAACTTTGATATCTGAAAAACGAGGATTTATTCAACAATCCCATAATGTTATGGATTGACTAACTTGTGGCTCCGAACGTTGTTTTGTAAACTTTTTCTCTCCATACTACGTTAAGTCGTAAATCACAGTTCATACTCCTGTATAATTGAATCGTCACATTTTCATAATGCATTTCACCATTAAAGTTCTGCCAAAACAGCTTTGTATGGTGTGCATCGGCTATTGCGTAGCACACCGCTCTGTAGCTAGCAGATAAGGGTGGAGGATCTGTAATGAATACAATTTTTATGCCACACATCAACAGATAATTTGAAAAGGCCCTCAAAGAAGAGGGATGGTGTTCACAATAAGGCAGAATCGGAGTCAATGCCATAGTTATGCTTGCTTGCAGCATCTCTGATTCAAAGCATGCAATAAAAGGAAGACGAGCAGAAGTCCGATTAATGAGTAATTCGGGAACTGATGACTAAAAGGTGTCCAGTAAAGGATACAAATCGCAGTCTGTCCACCAACCTGTCAACTATATGAACTTAATCCAAATTTTTGTATAAAGTTGGGACATGCATCGGAAAATTATTTGCTTTAGGTTTGCCTGAGTATTGTAAGATAAGTGATAGGACTTAATGTAAATTCATAATACATAATATGTAGATCGTACTACTCTACATGATTTCATTTTTTCGTGAAGTATTTTCGAGTATGTGTGGTTTTTCATCTTGTTGACGATCCTGTACATTTTTCTCAAGTATTGTATAAGTACTTTGTTTTCAATGTTCCTGCACCAGAATCCATAAGTAACCCGATTAGGAATCATTGCATAATAATTGCACCTGGTTTTATAACCCACTCGAATCACATGAAGATGCACATTCCCAACAAATACAGTATCCCCAAAGTCTTAAATCACCTGTCCATGTGAAAAAATGCAAAACGCCGACCCAGATGCAAGACTCAAGTGTAACACATGGAAACAGTAAAGCATAGAAACTAAAGCATGTTGGTGTGGTAATATATAATATGGAAACTAAAGCATGTAGGCGTGGAAATGAAGCATATGGTAAACAGAAGCACGTAAAGTTAAAAGTGAGGCAAAGCAGTGATTGGTTAGGAAAGCGAAACAGAAGCGGGCCCCCCATGACCTAAAGGCCTGGTTTAAAAAAGCAGTATAAAAAGCAAAGCATGATCAGAAAGGGAGAGTTTTTTAATTTTCGTGTTGAATTCTGAAATCGTTGCAGTCAGTTAGTTTTTATTACAATTTGGGAATCGTTTTGGTGTTGTTTGGAATTCTGGAGTTGTCATCGCGTTTTTGTTATTGTTTTATATCGTGTTACGTTCCATCATTGGATTTTGTTGAAGGTCTAGATTGCATTTGTCAAGCAAAAGTATATTAGAATCCTCAGCAGACAAATCCCTAAATTGGGCATTACAGTACAGCACAGATCTAACATCCAAATGAAAAAATGAGCATGCAGTAGAGCACAGTAGGTATTCTCATGTGAGTGATTCCCAAGTGAAGCCAATTCCCAAGTGAGCGACTCCCACAGGAGCAATTTCCAATTGAGCAATTCTCAATTGAGCGAATTTGCAAATGTGCGAATTTCCAATTGGCAATTCCAAACATGTGATCGAGAATGTAGTAAAACTTCCTTCATATTTTTCTTCTTTACCTTATATTTTTCTTTGTGTGTATTTCTTTTCCCCTTCGTTTTTTGTATGTATTTCTTTTTTCTTTCGTTTTTTATGTGTATTTTTAATGTTTTCATTTATGTATGATTTTGCATTTTCATCTTTTGTCTCTGCTTTCCACCATTTTAGTTTTCTTTTCATCTACTTTTTTTCTTCATGAAACAATACATTACAAGTTGTCATTTTTAATAACCGCTGTCTTCCATATAATTCTTTTACATTTTGGCACCCTCTGTTTCCTCTATAATTTATTCTTTATTCCTTTCTTCGTCCCTTTTCATCTTAGTTTTTCGCTTTCAAGCTCTCATGATTCTTTCTTTTTTCTTCTTTTTTCACATTCTTTTCTCTCTTCCTTGCTACCTTTTCTATGCAGCTTCTTCTTTCTTGTCACTGTTTAAATGTTTTCTTTCTTTTTCTAATGCTTTTACACCTATTTTCACTTATTTTGAAGGTATTAATTTTTATTGACATTTCCTTTCTCTTGATGCTCTGTTCCTTCCAGCATTTTTTTGTTTATGTCTTTTAGAAAGATTTTCACACTTACAATGATGGCAATTATGGAAGACTCAAGTATGTCGAACTGTACCAGAATTATGCAGGAAACTATAGCCATTCAAAATGACAACCTGTCATGTGTTATTTCATGAGCAAGAAAGAAAAAAAATGAAAGAAAGTACAGACTAAAGAAATGAAAGAAAGTAGAGATGTTAAAACATACATAAATGAAAACATTAACAATACACCCAGAAAATGAAACAAAAAAGAAATACATACAAATAAAAATATGAAGTAGGGAACGAAGATATCAAGAAGTGTTATGGCATTCACAATGGCTTAATTGTAATTCCCCCATTGGAAGTTAGTTCATTTGGGAATTCACCACATGAGAATCGCTCAATTGGGAATTTTCTCATTTGGAAATCACTCAATTGGGATTCACTCAGTCAGGAATTCATTCAATTGGGAATTCACTCAATTGGGAATAGACCGGGCGCTGCATGGTGTGCCCTTGTATGGTGCCACAAATGAAATGACAACAATATCAGGGATAATAGGCATTGACAATTGAATTGGTGATTTATCAGCAGCATGGCACATAATCTATGGTTTTCATGTGATAACCAGAGGAAATGATTCGGACCTTCAAATTCACAGGAACTCGTAATTTATGAAACATATGACAATGGCCTGTCAGGTCAGATGAAGATTAATGATTTAATTGAGATATATACTGCTAGAGTAAAGTAAATATTATCATTGACTCTTGGCACAGACTTTAATGGCTCATTTGTGTTTTTGGAAAATGGTTATCAGGGTAAAACGAGATATATCCCAGATTGTCCCACACTTACCTATGTCATTAGGTGGTGCACACAAGTTATACGTTATGGGTACGGCTGACTCCTGAATCGTGGTGTTTGTTGCATCTAATATGATACCCTTCTGTAGCATAAGTACTCCACTATAACAATAGTCACTGAAGTGACTTTCAGCAAATCTGAAGCATATTCGCTCTCTATAGGATTCTCCATTTCTTTCGAACCTGAAAATCTGATCAATAAATTATTTCCCTTCAAGAGAAATAGTATCTTTTTTTACTTTGTATCTCCAATGCTGCACCTCGAATTGCTGTATTGTGGAGGGAATACCTCATCTGGATATCGATAGGTGTTCAATATAGATGGAAACTTCATTTAAAGAACAATCACTTACCCCAACCCCAATCCATATGACTATCAAATTGAAGTGGTACATAATTCTTCTTGATTGAAATATGTAAACGACAATGCTTGCTGATCTTTATTTTAACGTTAGCTGATGTATCTTTTCCTGTTCTGGAATAGGTAAAGAAGGCCGTGGTATTGATTTCTGCAAATCCACTATGTAAACATGGCAATGATTGATTTTCTGAAAAGGAAAAAATAAAAAAGAGAATTCATTTTAGACTGCTGGAAGAATCTGAAACATGAAACAACTGAATCCATGTGAAGCAAAATCTAGCATGTAAATTTTGAAACACTAACTAGTAAGATCAAAAATTTTTTCCGCAGTTATAACCTGGGAATTGAATGATGGTATAAACTTGCTATACTTTGGTCTTGAATATATTTGTAGTCACTCACAGGAAGCAGAGACAATTATTGTCTTATGACCATTGTCAGAAAGTCCTGTTTCTGAGAAACTCAATCTTGACTATGTTAAGTTAAATGTTAATCAAACCTGAAAATAGTGTATATTGTTTAGTTTTGCATGTTAATATTGTTGTGGATTTTGCATGAAAATTAAAAATAATCATGTACTGTATCCGAAACTGGAATCCACCAATATCCATCAATTTTTAACATTTTGTATTCACAAAAAATATTCATTGGTAGTAAGACATTCGAAATTGTTTTTATAATTCCGAACTAGAAAATGTTTGAATCTCACAATTTACATTTTTTGCAACATTTAAAAGTAATAAAACAAAGTGGAGAAAGTCATAAGTCATATAAATCTCTATCCAGGTACCTACCAAAACTATGCCATAAAATTTTTCAATAGGCACTCATTTTTAGAGATGTAGAGAATTGTATACACTGCAGAGTCATTCAAATATGTTGGTCAAATCAAAATTATTTTCCGAGGAATAAAGTTCTGAGAACACAAAATTCGTTTTTAGCTAATACATTCGAAGAAAAAATGTGGTATAAAATCTTGATAGATTTTAATTGAACTAGCTTTCATGGTGGCTGTATGATAAGCTTCAAATGAGAACTTGACTTCTGAAAATGTGAGTTGTTGCCTAAAATCTACTGCCTTTGGTGAATTTGAAATGCACAGCAGTTTCTGAAATTGGCTTTATTTCTATTTGGCTGATGTTACATTGTGCTAAATAGGATGCATCTGACTGTAGATCACTTTGTTACAACTTATTACATAGGATGGAGACATTTGTTTTATAAAATTCACCTTATAGGATCGAATTTTTTCAATCAAACTATTGAAAACAACAATTTTTTGTCGCATAAAATCTGAAAGAATCTGTTTGCACATCTATTTTTTAAAGATCAATGAAATTTTACCAGTAATTTGATTTATATGTTTACATCCTATATGCATGTTTTCAATATCTCTCTTTTTTGTATCAACTGTGAAAATGTGCAGACACATATAATTCTCAATGTGGCAGAAAAATCGGGATAAAATTTTAACACAATATGTTGGACAATAATGGGTACAGAAATGAAGAAAAAAGTTATACTGAATCCTATGCAAAGGTATCAAAAAACACCAGATGACTTTTTCAGTTTAATTTCGACTTCTTTTTTGAAATTTGAAAATAGAATAATGAGTATTACATAAGGGATTAGGATGTGCATTTAATTATTATTTGACTACAGAGTCACTTCATTGACCAAAAATTCCAAAAAAATTTAGAAATTCTGAAATTAATTGTACTGTAGCTATGAGAATATATACCATCATGCTGAATGTATGGTGCCACAATGCTCTCCACAGAAAACTACTCAATAGATCTGGTTTTCAGATATTATCAGTTTACAATTCATCATGAGTCAATGCATACATGTAATGGAGCCCTGAGGTCAGGGGGGGTGGGGTTGGGCGACTTTTTTCGGGGCCGAGGGTCAGTAATTCCCAAAATTTTGAAGGGAGGGATCTCTCAAGGAAAAAAATGATTTTTTCACGGAATAAGTCCGAAAAATAGTTCAAAAAATGGTCATTTTTCCCCTAAAAAGATCGAAAAAATGTATCCATGGCGGGAAGTGTGAAGAAAATTAAAATATTCAGCATTTTTCGTTCAAAAATTGACATTTTTAATCAAAAAATTGACATTCAGTATTTTTCCGACTAAAAGTAATGGGGTTCCTATGGCTACCATATGGCTGGCCATTGGATTGTAAAATTCTGGGGGGGGGGGCGTCGCCCAATGACTATCCATATGGTCAACGATTTCTGGGGGGAGAGTTCCCATAGCACTTCCCCCCAATTACATGTATGAGGCAATGTAATAAAAGGCTGAGTCTCTCAGAAATTGTGTCTCAAAATTTTAATGAAATGTGTCTAATGACAGCTAACCAATCCCCACTCACTCAGATTACCAAATATATTTGAGCTCTGATCAATGAAAAAATCACAGTCACAAGAATATTTCCTTGGCATTTGAAATTAATTAATAGCAAATGATTCCCATCTCACTTTTAATTTTGGCGCAAAGGTCAAAGGGGTACAATATATAATTTGTTGGTATGAGAGAATGGTTCTTAAAAATACCACTTTGGACAATTAATTCGCCCTCGAAACACTTATCTCCATGACTTGTATATTCATTAATCCATTTGAAACAGTGGCACATTACTGCTGCTCCCCCACTGCTATCCACAAAATCATCCACATAACATTCATGTATATCAAACCTCATTGGAAACGTATAGTCTACAAAAAAAGTGGGGTTTAGATGTCACAATCTATAAACATACTATAACTTACATTCACAAAGCTCACAAATGTGTCCCATGTGTTTTGATATTGTTCCTTTATCTTCTGTGAAGAAATTGAATTGCAACAAACAGTTTCTGTTTTCAACAAACAAAAGTACATCGCCAATATATTTTTCAGTGGACATATTCACAGTCCATTCTACATCCAAGAGTCTTCTCTTTGGCACACTGACAGTACTGCATCGTTCTGCTCTAACATTTATAGTTCTGGAATAGCCATACTCATCTCTTAGTGGTTGCTCGTGATAGTGGTTGTGGGTAACATCTGTAGATCATTAGCAAAAGATAATCATTCTAAGTCACGGAGGAATATGTTGAATTTTTCATACGTACAATCCATAGTTGCGGGACAAACTTCGAATGGCGTCCTGGCGAATGTCATTTCTCTAAAATTCTTCAGAAGTTCATACATGACGATTACACCTTGGTAACAGCCATGGTCATTGAAGTTGAATTCCATCAATCGGTAGCAAATTGAGCTGGTGTATGAAGCAATAATGACATTGCCAATAGTAAGGATCATTAACTTAAACTCTTACTTCCTACAGGATCCACTCAAGTGCTCCTTGGTCGGATCATCATCTAAGTAACAAAGGACTTTTTACAATCTGACATGAGAGTGATAGCTTTTGTATAAATTTTGTCTCAGATTCCGAACTAGATATTCATATTTTGTAAAGACAGGCATTGATATATATATATATGCTAAGGTAAAATTTTTGGAATCTGTGATCGAAGCTTATTTTTTTCTTTTTTCTGCAAATCTGAATGTAAGCAGTTCAAACTTATCGAATTTTTTTGGACAATGGAAAACAGCATTGTCTATCAAAATATTGTAACATAAAAAGTAGAGCTGTAGTTCATCTAACTGCTTCAGTCAATTGGAGAAAGAAAAGTGCCCTTATACACTAGTGGTTTAAAATTTACACCAAAATTTTTCTGGGCATTGATGCTAGTTTGTAAAGAGAGACAACAGACAAAAGTTTTGCATCAAATTTTTTCCCAAATTTTTGTTATTGTTAACTTTCTGCACTAAAGTCAAAAGACATTGCCTGACTCCTCTTGGTGGTATTTGTTGTAGACTTGGTCTCGTTCATGTTGTGTCATGATTCAGGAGGTGCTGAGACATTTGAGCACAGGACTATAAGGTGCAGGGACATTAGGGCGCAGGTAAATAGAGCCCAGGGACATTAGAGCTTAAGACAATAGAGCACAGAGACATTACAACCCAAGACAATATATTGTCAGAGGCAATACAGCACATGACATTAGAGCCCCGAAACACTAGATCAAAGTAAAATGAAAAAGCCCATTAATAAAATAATTTGAAAAATCACTGCATTTCAGCTAAAAAATGCCTGCTTCACATTTTTTCATGACTCTGGAGAAGTTCAGGTCCAATCATTTTTCTGCCATTGGGTATTTTCAAGGTTTTGTTCTCTTTCTTCCCTTTTCTTTTTTTATTTCACTTATCTTACTTATTCTGTCTCCTATTTTTTATGGAATATTTTTCCCTTTGTTTTCATTTTCTTGTGTTTTTTCATTTATTCTTTTTATGTCTCATTGTTTGTCAACTTTCTCACTACTCATACTTTTTTATCCAGTGGCTCATATGGGATTTACCTCTGATCCATTCGAAAAAACACTTTGTGACTACATAAACAGTAGAATCAATGCTTGTCCTAGTTCTTAAGAAAAAGATGGGATATGTAAATCTTTCAAAAAGTGAGAAAAACACAAGAAATAGCAAATATTTTACCTTTAAGCCTGTGACTCAAATCGTTTCAATGTGTTATTTTCGGATTCATCTTGAATTTCTAATTCACCTTCAGAATGACAAATACAGTTTCTTTACAGGTTTTGAAATCAATCTGCATGCTTAATAATTTTTTCATGTTCGAAAACAATTCAAAGTTTGCATTCATTACAGATCTTTGGCCAAAAAAAATCAGTTTTCCAAATGCTCTCAAATGTCCCTGCACACTCATGACCATACACTCTAATGTCCTTACATTGTATTGCCCTGTGCTCTATTGTCTGTGTGCACTATAGTCCTCCACTTTAATGTCTCTGCCATATAATGCCCCTGTGCTCTATGGTCCTGGGTCCTATTGTTCTGCACTCTAATATCCCTGCACTCTAATGTCCTGGGCTCTAATGTCCCTGCATTCTATTGTCTTACACTGTAATTCAACTGCCCTAATTCAACTGTCCTGCACACTTACATCCCTGTGCTCTATTGTACTGCACTGTAATACCCTGTGCTCTAAGGTCATGCACTCTAATGTCATGGGCTCTAATGTCCCTGCACTCTAATGTTCATGCTCTAATGTCTGGACTGTATGGTCCCATGCTCTAAAGTCCAGTCACGGATTCAGGACTAATTTCTGAACTCCTGTGAACTGAAGGTGGGTTAGCATGTTAATGACTTTTATACAGGCGATAGAAAAATAGTGGAGCTGAGCATCACTTTTGTTTCAAAGTTTGGAAAAAATGGGCACATATGATAATTCTCTTGCTAGCTTAACCAGCACAATTGGTAAACACATGCCCAATACGGGATATCACTCACTCGGTCCCCATTCTTCCAGCATAATGAGAGATTCATTTGACAAATGTTTGATTTCCACCAATAGTCGACAGTCAGTTCTCAGTATCAGATTGATCAAATAACGAGTTTTATAATATGCCCCTGTTTTTGTGTGTAAAGTGGCCGGGTGAACTTTCACGACAAATTGGGTTGCCCAGAGGACCAAAGCGTAGTTCATCTAAAAAGAATCCGCATCACATAGTTAAATCTGAAAAACAAATACATACATCTAGGTACTAGAGGGGTGAATGCTTATTTTTATTGTCACCTTATCTAGTATGGAATCATCATGGATGGTGGAATCATTGAATCGTGTTAACAGCATGTAAAAAACTTATTGTTTTCTATGCAATGTGGTCTTTTCCTGTCTGTATCTATAGTCTGGTCTTTAAAATATTACATTTGATGAGCATGTTAAAAGCTATACCACATGTACAACATAGGGTACATTAACCAAGCTGGAAAATATCTCGAAAAGGAAGTAGTTTCTGCAGTGAAAGCACATGCAGTTTATTGAAAAATGCATTGAAGATGCAGACAAAGGAGAAACTACTTGCTTGGATAGTTGCCAAGCTAGAAAATGAATGGAGTAGGAGAGTTTAAAAAATCCAGTTTTGTAATATTGGATTTTAATTCTTTATCATTAAAAAATCTTCCATATCTGTGAAAAAGTATATTCTGCAGCCTTGTGCATTTTTTTCTTCCCCTAAAATTGCATCAACTACAAAATTTTTTTTCAAATGAAAAT